>CM059799.1:12062325-12527325 GCA_030435695.1 Brachymystax lenok tsinlingensis
GAGATGTGTGCTAACCTGGTGGCCAACTGCAAGAAACGTCTGACCTCTGTGATTGCCAACAAGGGTTTTGCCACCAAGTACTAAGTCATGTTTTGCAGAGGGGTCAAATACTTATTTCCCTCATTAAAATGCAATTCCATTTATAACATTTTTCACATGCGTTTTTCAGGATTTTGTTTTTGTTATTCTGTCTCTCACTGTTCAAATAAACCTACCATTAAAATTATAGACTGATCATTTCTTTGTCACTGGGCAAATCAGCAGGGGATCAAATACTTTTTTTCCTCACTGTAACGTAGGTAGATGACGTAATGACGCCACGAAAAATACAGCGCTACACGTGCAACACAGCATTCCTAACCTAGCCCACAACGTCTGCTGTGTGGATGGAGCAGTCAACAAGTGGAGCAGTCGTTTGAAAGAGTAAGAACATTTCAGCGAGACAACTCAAAGGCCAAATCTATCCTCTAAGGATTAGCCCTTTTTTCTCCTAAAATGACATACCCAAATCTAACTGCCTGTAGCTCAGGACCTGAAGCAAGGATATGCATTTTCTTGGTATCGTTTGAAAGGAAACACGTTGAAGTTTATGGAAATGTGAAAGGAATGTAGTAGAATATAACACAATAAATCTGGTAAAAGATAATCCTTTCTTTTGCATTGGGCAAAAGGGCAATGAATTCCGTTATCTTGGCGTGTGTGTGTGTGCGTGGGTACGTGTGTGCTCACACTAGTGAGCAGTGAACAGTGATTAGACAGCCTTACTTGTCATTTGTTATCCGGCTCTTGTTTCACATTTTTATATAGGTAATACTGAAACACCACCTATCAGGGGACATGTTTCAGCTGACCATATTTTACTGACATCTATACTGAAACACCACCTATCAGGGGACATTTTTCAGCTGACCATATTTTACTGACATCTATACTGAAACACCACCTATCAGGGGACATTTTTCAGCTGACCATATTTTACTGACATCTATACTGAAACACCACCTATCAGGGGACATGTTTCAGCTGACCATATTTTACTGACATCTATACTGAAACACCACCTATCAGGGGACATTTTTCAGCTGACCATATTGTGCTGACATCTATACTGAAACACCACCTATCAGGGGACATTTTTCAGCTGACCATATTGTACTAACATCTACACAGTTTACATGATACTTCACTACAGTTGCAGTGCAGCTCATTATCTAAGTCCTATATGGGCTCTTGTCAAAAGTAGTGCACTACTATGTAGGGAATAGGGTGCCATTTGGGGCATACGGGGAGTAAGTAAAGCTCTATAGACAGGGCAACTGAGTGTAGGCTGTAAACAGATTAAACAATTGTCTTAATCAGTTGATCCACTATAGGTCAGATGACAGTGTATAGTTGTGTAATCCACATGGGACAAGAGATTACTGATCAACAGACTGTGCTGACCTGACTAGATGGAGAGACATCAGAAGTGGGCTACGTCCCAAATGGCACCCTATTCATTGTATTGCACTATAGGCCCATTGTGCTCTGGTCACAAGTAGTAAACTACTAAATATGGAATAGGGTGCCAGAGAATAGAGTTGGCATGCTGGGTGGGACTGGTGATAAGATGTGCAGATGGAGGGAGGGAGTGTGAGAATGGAGGAGAGGAAAGAAGAGTAGATTCTGTGACTCAGCGTATTAGGGCCCAAGATGAAAGGCTGTCCCTATGTTTCTCTCTCTCTCTCTCTCTCTCTCTCTCTCTCTCTCTCTCTCTCTCTCTCTCTCTCTCTCTCTCTCTCTCTCTCTCTCTCTCTCTCACTCTCTCTCTCTCTTAATTTCTTTCTTTCTCTCTCTCTCTCTCTACAGGACATGGGTCCATCCAGTATGCCCTCTGTTCCCCTCCTGGTGGGCTGTGGGGTCTCCTGCAGCGCTTTGCTCATCCTGCTGCTCATCTATGCTGCTTTCTGGAGGTGAGCACAGGCACACTGTCTCTCTTTTATAAACACAGCTTTCCATAAGAGATTGACACAGGGTGAGAAAACCCCCGGGTTGGCTCGACAGTGGAGCAGTCCATGCCAAACTCCAATTAGGTCTAATGGAGAACAAATCGGAGACGGCATAGCCAGACTCAGATTGGGGGGATTAACTGTGTGAGGGAGGGAGGGAGGGAGGGAGGGAGGGCAGACTGCCATCGGTGGTGGAGAGAGATCAGGAGGGAGAGTGAGGCAGAGAGAGAGAGAGATCAGGAGAGAGAGAGAGAGAGAGAGAGAGAGAGAGAGAGAGAGAGAGAGAGAGAGAGAGAGAGAGAGAGAGAGAGAGAGAGAGAGAGAGAGAGTTGAGTTTTAAATAATCTTTATTGGGTCTGGGAACCCACAACACAATAAACACTCATACAAAACCATATTTACACATCAATTAAAAACACAACCCCAAATCCTCCTCCACAGTAACTAAACACAACAGCCTCTGAATACCCCATATACTCATAAACAGATCAATATTGCTAACAAGTTTATAATAGAGTTATAACCCTCAGTCTCAACCCTCAGTCTCGCTGCCAACATTCCCTCCAGCATTCCCACCACATCCACAGACCCCTGTCCCCGAATACTGTTCTTTTGGGTCTTCCATATCGATAATTTAGCTGCCCCCAACACAAAATTAAGCAACATACACACACCCCTTCGACTAAACCTGTACTTTAGCACAAATATAAACACTTGAGAAGAGAAAACCTCTCCCAGAGCTGAAAACCAGCTATTGATCAGGTCAATCATCCCGACCAACCTGGGACACTGTAAAAACAGATGTGCCAGAGACTCAGACTCAGCACAGAATGGACACCCTTCCCCAACTGTCGGGTCCAGGTGTACCAGATGCATATTTGTGGCTATAGCTCCATGTCGCATCCTCCATTGGAGGTCAGCTGTCCTCTTTTCAATATGCAGTTTGTATAAAGTCCTCCAACAGCCTTTTGGGGATGCACCTGGACCAAACACACCCGCCCACCTCGTCGATTTTACCCCTTCCAGGGAAGAGGCATGGGACACTTTCACACATATTCTGTACATGGCCTTCTTTCCCACCTCCTTGAACTCCCCCAGCTCCGGGGTATCGAAGGAAAGCAGCATCCCCACGTCTTCCTCAAATGCCCCCGTCGCAGCTCTAACAACCAGTGCAGGGAACACATAATCCAGACCCTCCTTCCACCGATCCGAATTGGAAGTATCAGTCACATACTGCAGATGAAGTACTGGCAAGGAATCACAGACCTCATCGACGACCTTCCTCAGTAGGCGAGATGATCGGATCCCCGCTCTTTCTCCCAGCTCCTCCAACGATCTGCTCCTGCTCCGCATCAGATGACCCAGCTTGGTACACCCCACACCTAACAGGCATGAACGTAGGCTGGCTGAACCCATAGCACGGGACTGGATGGCAGTGTTGTAAAACAGAGGCTCTTCAAAAAGCCACATCCCTGGTGGCGTGCCGGCCTTACGAGACTTTACAAGAACTCTCCAAGCCTGCATAACAGACTCATTGAATGGAGTCAGGCCAGACAACTCATCCCCCTCTAGCTTTAAGAGGAAAAGGTGCTTGTCTAAGCCCAAACAGCCCGCTCTCCTCATCAATGTGTAGGCTGTTTCCACCCAGCTAGAACAGTCACAGTACAACAGTCTCTGGGCTGCTTGAAGCCGGAAAGCCATGATCCTGGAAGAAATGTCCACCAGGCCTTGCCCACCCTCATGCAGTGGCAGGTACAGGGCTGCAGCTTTAATCCAGTGTTGTCCAGAGCAGAAGAAATTGACAAGGGTCCTCTGAAGCTCTTGTATCAGACCCCCCGGTGGCTGCAGTATCATTAGTCTGTTCCACAGGGTAGAGGCAGCAAGATTGTTAGCTACCAGTACCCTTCCCCTATAAGACAGCTGAGGTAGCACCCATTTCCACCTTGACAGTCTGGCACACACTTTCTCCACTACACCCTCCCA
Source organism: Brachymystax lenok tsinlingensis (assembly GCA_030435695.1). Lineage (NCBI taxonomy): Eukaryota > Metazoa > Chordata > Actinopteri > Salmoniformes > Salmonidae > Brachymystax > Brachymystax lenok. The sequence goes on from CM059799.1 coordinate 12,066,297, forward strand.
GTTCTTTTTCTGAAAGACATCAGAGCCTAGAAAACCCCCAAAAATCTTCATCCCTTCTCTGCCCCACTGAAGCCCCCCAGGTAACTGTGGAGCGGACCCCGTCTGAAGCTGACCTGCCCACAGCGCTTCACTCTTTTCCCAATTTACTCTGGCTGAGGAGGCCCCCTCATACACCTTTAAAGCGTTTGAGAGAACCTTAACATCCTCATCCCCTGTAATAAAAACTGCCACGTCATCTGCATACGCAGACAGTGCTATCGTGGGACCCTTCATTACACCTGGCACAGAGAAACCAGTAAGCCTCGCTCTTAAAAAACAAAGCATTGGCTCAATTGCCAGACTATATAACTTCCCTGAAATTGGGCATCCCTGCCTGATGCCCCTTTGGACAGGGATGGGGCAACTCAAATCCCCCCCCACCTTCACCATGCATGAGGCCCCAGCATACAGTAAACTCATCCAAGACAAAAAAACATCCCCAAACCCAAAGGCTTTCATTGTTTTGAACCAGTACTGGTGGTCCACACGATCAAAAGCCTTCTCCTGATCCAAAGAAAGTAAACCCACATTTACATCAGACAGTTTACAAATGTCTAAAACATCTCTTACTAGAAACAAATTGTCAACAATAGAGCGATCAGGTACACAGTAAGACTGGTCCTTGTGGACCAACAATCCCAGATACTCTTTCAACCTGTTTGAGAGACATTTATATATCATTTTATATTCTGCGCACAGCAAAGCAACAGGTCTCCAATTTTTTATGAGTGCCAAATCCCCCTTTTTTGGCAACAATGAAAGCACTGCACGTTGACAGGATACAGGAAGAGAACCCTCATGAAAGGATTCACACACCACTTCATAAAAGTCCTCCCCAATAGACCGCCAAAAGTGCTTGTAGAACTCAGATGGTAAACCATCGATGCCAGGGGCTCGGCCTGTTGAGAGCTGCATAACTGCTGTGGACAGCTCCTACAAAGTAATGTCAGAGTCTAAAGCAACTCTCTGCTCAGGGCCCAACTGAGGAAGACCGTGTAACAACTGTTCTGTACACAGAGGATCACAATCCTCCGCCTTATAGAGGGCAGAGTAGAAATCCACAGCATGTTGGCGCATTTCGCTGTCATCCGTGGTCACCTTCCCATCATGGAGACGAAGGCCATTACGTTGCAATGTCGACTGTCCTAGGTTAAAGAAAAAAGCGCTAGGAGCATCCATATCATTGAGGGTAGCAAAACGAGACCTAATCAAGGCACCCTTCACTCTTTCGTGTAGAAACGACTTCAGTTCATGTCTCTTGTCCTGTAAGTTCATGACTAGTCCCGGGTCATTCTGAGTGAGCAACTTCAATTCAATAGACTTGATGTCCTGTTCAAGGGCCCTGATAGTCTCTTTAACTTCAATACGTGACAGAGCAGTATACTGTTTACAAAACACTCGTATTTGGGCCTTCCCAACCTCCCACCATTGTCTCAAGGAATCAAAATTCCCTTTTGTAACCCTCCATTTTTCCCAAAACAACAAAAACCTTTCACAAAACATGACATCATGTAACAATTTAACATTAAAATACCAGTAAGGTGATGACCTTCGTGGACAGGACAAGTGAATATCAACAGTAACAATATGGTGATCAGAGAACCCCACAGGAGTAATGTCACACCTTCCAACCCTACTACAATATTGCTCAGATACATATAACCTGTCTAGCCTTGCTGCACTGACACGACCTTCATTAACTTTGAGCCATGTGTACTGCCTAACTTTAGCATTCCTTACTCTCCACACATCAGAAAGCTCAAACTCAGTTAATAGACCAGACAGACAAGTTGCTGACCGCAGGTGAGGTTCTTCAGCAGTGCGATCAACAGTAAAATCCACTGTACAGTTCCAGTCCCCCCCTAAAACCATACACCCCTCTTGGTCACACTGTCTTAAGGTTTCCTTTACTTTATCAAATATAGCAATACGCTCTGTGCCCTCATTAGGAGCATATACATTAACAAAAAAAAAACATAACATCCACCTTGACCAATAAAACCCGACCCTTGACAATCTCTGTTGTAGATACCACAGTCACACCTAAGCCTGAGGAAAACCAGATTGCCACCCCAGCACTGAAATTAGTACCATGACTGAGTATATGCTGCCCCTTCCCACCACATACCCCAGTCAACCTCATTAGCCTCATCACTATGTGTCTCCTGTAGAAAAACGACATTAAGCCTTTTCTGTTTTATTACTTCTAATACCCAAGCCCTCTTATTCCTGTCCCTTCCCCCATTAATATTGAGAGAACCTACCCTTAGTAGCTCCATATAGAAAAGAGAAAGGAAAAGCAGAAGAAACCACAGAGAAACCAAAGAGAAAGAAAACACCCTGAGGCATGATCATCATCATTATTTAAATTTTCTCTTGACCAATCCACGTTTCCCAGTGCCTTTTGCTGCTGTGACAGCAGTAACAAATTTCCTCAAGCGAAAACGCTTCTTCTCACTCAACTGGTCTAACCCCACCGTCTTCTGTAACATCACAGCTGACCTAACAAACTTATCAACGTCAAAAAAATCTGCCAATTTGACAGATTTCCCAAAAGTCTGATCCAGGAACCCATTTATCTCCTCTAGATTATAAATTGAGTCCTCACCAGCTGCTTTCGTATCAACAGAGATATCCATATCCTTCTCCTGATCCTCCTCAGCTGAGGCCACAGACCCCTGACTCCCCTCTAACACATCCCCCTCAACACTCCCCACTTGCACCCCATCACTCGTACCAGGCATCTCCTCCACTACCTGGGAGCCTGGCTCCACATGAGCCCCCTCCTGTACCCCACTACTCATAGTGGGCATCTCCTCCACTACCTGGGAGCCTAGCTCCACATGAACTCCCTCCTGTACCCCAGCACTCGTACTGGGCAACTCCTCACCGGTCTGAGGAAATGTCTCTTCAGATCCGTCCTTAGATTCTACAGCTATATTCTTCTGATGCATAACATTTCCCTCTGGTACAAGCTGGAAAACCGTGCCCTCAACACGGGCAACTTGTTCCTCAGCAACAGGTGCTTGTGGCTGCTCTACCGCTGTCGGCCCACCTCTCCCTACATCAGTGGGCCCGGGCGTTACGAGGACCACCTGCGCCCCTCCCTCCGCCTTCTCCCTTTTCGGGCAAGCATGTCGCTTATGGCCAACATCCCCACACTCAAAACACGGTTGACTACCCGTACTAGCATAAGCCATATACAGTCTGTTGTCATACTTAACTTTAAACGATATCTCCAAAGTCTGCTCCGGAGAATCCAAAAACATAAACACCTGACGCCGAAACGACATAACCTGTTTCAACGCCGGGTGTTTGCAACCCAACGGGACAATCTTAATTGAGCTTGCAAATTTCCCAAACCTCAATAACTCGCGCTCCAATAGCTCATTGGGAATAAACGGCGGTACATTTCAAATCGTTACCCTTGTTGATGGAGAAAAAAGCGGCATGATTTGAATAAACATTCCATTCCTTTAAGAAGTACGCCATGCTCAACCATACGATCTTCTCCTCCACCGTGACAGTAGCTTCAGTAACACACCTAAAGCCGTGCCGAAGTGACAGGGACGGCGTCCCCATTCGGGTAGCCATCCCCGCCAAAGTCAGGGTAGCTTTGTTCACCATGGTGCGGTCCATTACTGTTACCATGTCCGTTGGTGCGTGTGAGTACCTGTGCTGTGTGTTTTGGGCTTTCGTGCCCAGTTTGCGCAGATGATTATGGGTCTCGTCCCGTGTGATAATCATTGTGCGAGTGTGTTATTTATTCGAGGTACTCCTCGCTCTTTTGTTTGGGTTTTAACCCTGTGTTTTTGTTACGTGTTTGTTTGGTCTTTGTCCCCATACCTTTACACGGCACGCTGTAATTTGGGGCTTACTAAGAAAAACTATTACGCATTCCTGCTCCTGCCTCCCGAATCTCTTCATGCCCACGTGATAGGGAGAGAGAGAGAGAGAGAGAGAGAGAGAGAGAGAGAGAGAGAGAGAGATAGAGAGAGAGAGAGAGAGATAGATCAGGAGAGAGGGAGTAGCACCAGAGCAGATGGCGGTACTGGCAGGGTAATCATGTGACCATGTTCAGGAAATGAATCAGTCCATCAGTTCAACTTCATCAATTTCAATCAATTCCTCCTTCATTCGTCTTCCTCCTCTTCCTACTTTCTGTCTTTCTGTCTCTCTCAGGTATATTCGTTCGGAAAGGTCTATCATTTTGGTTAATTTCTGTCTCTCCATCCTGGCATCCAACATGTTGATACTGGTTGGACAGTCCCAGACACTCGGCAAGGTGAGAACAAGATACACACGCACGGGTGGGCACACACACACACACTCACACACATTGACCATTGCTTAGTTATGGTCACGTTAAAAATGATATGAATGTTCATCTATTCTAGTAGCCTACACTATTTTTCAGAAATATTACTTCGCACTTGTGTTCTGGCATAGTTGAAGAACTGTTGTTTTTAGCACTTCTCATTGGGTCATCATTTAGAACTTCTCATTGGGTCATCTGAATCTTCTTTACTTCATCACTCTCTGTCACTATCCCTCTCCTTCTTTCTCTTCTGTTCTCTCTCCTCCCTCACAACCACCTCTCTGTCTCTCTCTATATATATATCTCTCTTTCTTCCCTCTCTCTCTCTCTCTCTCTCTCTCTCTCTCTCTCTCTCTCTCTCTCTCTCTCTCTCTCTCTCTCTCTCCACAGGGCCTCTGTACTGTGACTGCTGCGTTCCTTCATTTCTTCTTCTTGGCATCCTTCTGCTGGGTACTGACAGAGGCGTGGCAGTCTTACCTGGCTGTGATTGGCAAGATGAGGACACGCCTCATACGTAAACGCTTCCTGTGCCTAGGCTGGGGTAGGAACACACACACAAACACACACACACACACAAACATACACACACACACACACACTGTAAACTGTACACACTAACATACTGTAGTTATTATCTTAAGCATACAGGGTTCCTAAACTGTAATAAAGGTCAAAGTTCCATCTTCCCCTTCTACACGTTTCCCTTCAACCTCTCGAGTGGGAATCACTAGAATCACTGTGATCATTCTGAATCTGTACAGTCAGTCTGTGTGCTGTTGAAGGCGTCTCCTGTACAGTCAGTCTGTGTCCTGTTGAAGGCGTCTCCTGTACAGTCAGTCTGTGTCCTGTTGAAGGCGTCTCCTGTATAGTCAGTCTGTGTCTTGTTGAAGGCGTCTCCTGTACAGTCAGTCTGTGTCCTGTTGAAGGCGTCTCCTGTACAGTCAGTCTGTGTCCTGTTGAAGGCGTCTCCTGTACAGTCAGTCTGTGTCCTGTTGAAGGTGTCTCCTGTACAGTCAGTCTGTGTCCTGTTGAAGGCGTCTCCTGTACAGTCAGTCTGTGTCCTGTTGAAGGCGTCTCCTGTACAGTCAGTCTGTGTCCTGTTGAAGGCGTCTCCTGTATAGTCAGTCTGTGTCTTGTTGAGTGCATCTCCTGTACAACAACCCCATGCCTTGCTAAATGAGATGATGGAGGATAAGAAATTATATAGGATAACATCTCTCTGAAAGAGGCAACAACCAGGGAGATAGAGCCTAGCAATTACATCCCCTGCTCTTATGCCTTATCCATCCACCCATCTGATCCATTAAGCCACTGATGCCCGTAGCTGATATGGGTCACGTCCCAAATGGCAGCCTATTCCCTATTTAGTGCACTATATTTGGGAGGGAATGGAGGAACAGGCAGGATGGAGGGAATGGAGAGAACAGGGAGGAGGGAGGGAATGGAAAGAACAGGGAGGAGGGAGAGAACTGGGAGGAGGGAGGGAATGGAGAGAACAGGGAGGAGGGAGAGAACTGGGAGGAGGGAGAGAACTGGGAGGAGGGAGGGAACAGGGAGGAGGGAGGGAATGGAGAGAACAGGGAGGAGGGAGAGAACTGGGAGGAGGGAGGGAACAGGGAGGAGGGAGGGAACAGGGAGGAGGGAGGGAATGGAGAGAACAGGGAGGAGGGAAAGAACAGGGAGGAGGGAGAGAACAGGGAGGAGGGAGAGAACAGGGAGGAGGGAGCGAACAGGGAGGAGGGAGAGAATGGAGAGAACAGGGAGGAGGGAGGGAACAGGGAGGAGGGAGAGAACAGGGAGGAGGGAGAGAACAGGGAGGAGGGAGGGAATGGAGAGAACAGGGAGGAGGGAGGGAACAGGGAGGAGGGAGAGAACAGGGAGGAGGGAGGGAACAGGGAGGAGGGAGAGAACATGGAGGAGGGAGAGAACAGGGAGGAGGGAGGGAATGGAGAGAACAGGGAGGAGGGAGGGAACAGGAAGGAGGGAGGGAATGGAGAGAACAGGGAGGAGGGAGAGAACAGGGAGGAGGGAGAGAACAGGGAGGAGGGAGGGAATGGAGAGAACAGGGAGGAGGGAGAGAACAGGGAGGAGGGAGAGAACAGGGAGGAGGGAGGGAATGGAGAGAACAGGGAGGAGGGAGCGAACAGGGAGGAGGGAGGGAACAGGGAGGAACGGGGAGGAGGGCAGATTGTGCCACACCACACCACATCTCTTTTGTTATTGTGGGTTGTTTTTCTAATTGTATGTCATTTGCTGGCATAATCACAGCTTTGTAAATGACATGAATATTTCAGTGCCAAGCTCATTAAGGACCATTTCTTTGACACACACACACACACACACACACACTTTCTCTTCAGTTTTCTCTCACTATTTGACTCACACAAGTGCATGTACACACACACACACACACACACACACACACACACACACACACACACACACACACACTGGTTCTGCATAGAGGTCAATAGCCCAAGGAAGAACACAGAAGAGAATCCTCTTGTCGTATGGTGAGATGAAAACAGCAGCCACTGGATAGGGACCCTACGGAGTACACTAACCAAGGCTGTATTACCCGTGGTGGTGAACTCTGATCCATACTAGGTCTATTTCTACCGCCTCGGGTTAACCCTGATATAAGTCATAGATACATTCATTAACTAAGCGAGAGAATAGAGGAGGAAATGTTTCAGTCTACAGTCGTAAGCTAGTCAACTAACGGTTGTGAAATAGCACACTGTGGCTGTATTGTCCAGGGGATGTATCTGTTCTCTTTCTGTTGTATCATCCTCTCTCTCTGTCCTTTGTCATTCTCTTATTTCTCTCTATTCTAAATGTCTCTCTCCATCTCAATCTCTCTCTGTCACTTGTCTTTCTCTTATTTCTCTCTATTCTAAATGTCTCTCTCCATCTCTCTCTCTCTCTCTCTCTCTCTCTCTCTCTCTCTCTCAGGTCTCCCAGCCCTGGTGGTTGCTGTGTCAGTAGGTTTCACTAGAGCCAGAGGTTACGGTACACCCAGCTAGTGAGTACACATTTTCACCCTTCATGTGTTTTTGCAGTGCACTTAGAGCCATGTGTATGAAGTGATTTCACAAATGAAGAAATGTTTATTTTTTACTATATGGATTTGAATCCCCTACATAAAGTATTTGGAAGGATCCCCTGTAGAGAAATAGAAAAGTATCTCATACGTAGGAACTAGTCATTGGGAAAATGAAACACAGAACAAAATGTATTTTACAGAAGTTGTACATTATTGTTAATAACTTCCTGTCTTTTCCTCTCCGTTCTTTTAGTTGCTGGCTGTCCTTGGAAGGCGGGCTTCTTTACGCATTTGTCGGACCTGCAGCTGTCATCGTATTGGTGGGTACCTTTTATCCCTTTTGTCATTGGTCAGTCTGGATGTCTCTCGACAGTCTTGACCCGCCTCTGAATTTATAATCCTTTCCATTATTTAGTTGGATGACCATTCAAAACTATTTTTCCAAGTCGTTTTTAGAGTTCCCATTGGTCTTGAATGCAATGAAGTCGGAAGTCAGAGATTTCCTAGTTCCCAGTTGTTTTTAACGCGCCAATAGCAACTTGTTTACTGCTCCAGATTCTTACCATTACTCTAAGAGAGCAGGAAGATAAATACCACAAAGTGAATCTTACCAGAGTAACCTGTGTCTAGCGATGTAAATCAATCAAATTCAATCAATTGTATTCTTATAGCCCTTTTTACATCAGCTGATGTCACAAAGTGCTATACAGAAACCCAGCCTAAAACCCCTAACAACAAGCAAAGCAGATGTAGCTAGGAAAGACTCCCTAGAGTACTTAAGTAAAGTACTATTTAAGTTGTTTTTAGGTGTATCTATATTTTACTATAATTTATTATTGATAATTTTGCCAACTTTCACTTCACTACATTCCTAACGAAAATAATGTACTTTTTAATCAATACATTTTCCATGACACCCAAAAGTACTCATTACATTTTCACAGGAAAATGGTCAAATTCACACACTTATCAAGAGAACATCCCTGGTCATCCCTACTTCCTCTGATCTGGTGGAGTCACCTAATCACAAATTATTTTTTGTAAATTATGTCTGAGTGTTGGAGTGTGCCCCTGGCTATCTGTAAATAGAAATTCCATTTACTTTTGATACTTAAGTATATTTAAAACCAAATACTTTTAGACTTTTGCTCAAGTAGTATTTTACTGGGTAACTTTCACTTTTACTTGAGCCATTTTCTATTATGGTATCTTTACTTTTACTGAAGTATGACAATTGATACATTTTCCCACCACTGCGCGTGTCAGACAACAATGACAGCGAACATTGACAGAGAAATAATTCTCTAACCTGGTACTTTTTGAATTGTCATTACTGTAAAGCAGGGATCATTGAGCGGATGGTCAGGGGCCCGAAATGTAATTACAAATTATTTGTAGACTGCAAATTGACCACAAGAAGCCCAAACATATATAAGAAGAAGCCCAAACATATATATATATTTGACAAAAAAATAATAATTTCAAACCTTGCTTATATTTGAATACGATCAGAAATATCTCTCTATTACGTGTGGGAATACTCACTTGAAGCTGAGTTGCTGGTGTTTTTACAGTCCTATATGTCCAATAATAATAATAATTTAAAAAAAGTAAAAGCATGAGTGACTTCATTAGGCAAAGACATATTTACCAGACTCAACTTCAGTTGTTATAATATAGGTAGAAAGGTGGTCTTTGGAAGCAAGAGTTTTTGGTTATATTTTTAAAACTATTAGTTCTCATAGATATTTTGTTGTAAAGGCTTTATTAAAATGATGTAGCATCATTCTACTTCTCAGAGAGACGGAGCGCCAGCGTAAAAATGCCTCTGTGGCTTTGTTAATAAAGTAAACTCAGCAAAAAAAGAAACGTCCCTTTTTCAGGACCCTGTCTTTCAAAGACAATTCGTAAAAATCCAAATAACTTCACAGATCTTCATTGTTTTCCATGCTTGTTCAATGAACCATAAACAATTAATGAACAGGCACCTGTGGAACAGTCGTTAAGACACTAACAGCTTACAGACGATATGCAATTAAGGTCACAGTTATGAAAACTTAGGACACTGAAGAGGCCTTTCTACTGACTCTGAAAAACACCAAAAGAAAGATGCCCTGGGTCCCTTCTCATCTGCGTGAACGTGCCTTAGGCATGCTGCAAGGAGGCATAAGGACTGGAGATATGGCCAGGGCAATAAATTGTTATGTCCGTACTGTGAGATGCCTAAGACAGCGCTATAGGGAGGCAGGACAGACAGCTGATCGTCCTCGCAGTGGCAGACCACGTGTAACAACACCTGCACAGGATCGGTACATCCGAACATCACACCAGCGGGACAGGAAGGCAACAACAACTGCCTGAGTTACACCAGGAACACACAATCCCTCCATCAGTGCTCAGACTATCGGCAATAGGCTGAGAGAGGCTGGACTGAGGGCTTGTAGGCCTGTTGTAAGGCAGGTCCTCACCAGACATCACCGGCAACAACGTCGCCTATGGGCACAAACACACTGTCGCTGGACCAGACAGGACTAGCAAAATGTGCTCTACACTGAAGAGTCGCGGTTTTGTCTCACCAGGGGTGATGGTCGGATTCGTGTTTATCGTTGAAGGAATGAGCGTTACACCAAGGCCTGTACTCTGGAGCAGGATCAATTTGGAGGTGGAGGGTCCGTCATGGTCTGGGGCGGTGTGTCACAGCATCATCGGACTGAACTTGTCATTGCAGGCAATCTCAACGCTGTGCATTACAGGGAAGACATCCTCCTCCCTCATGTGGTACCCTTCCTGCAGGCTCATCCTGACATGACCCTCCAGCATGACAATGCCACCAGCCATACTGCTCATTCTGTGCATGATTTCCTGCATGACAGGAATGTCAGTGTTCTGCTATGGCCAGCGAAGAGCCCGGATCTAAAACCCATTGAGCACGACTAGGACCTGTTGGATCGGAGGGTGAGGGCTAGGGCCATTCCCCCCAGAAATGTCTGGGAACTTGCATGTGCCTTGGTGGAAGAGTGGGGTAACATCTCACAGCAAGAACTGGAAAATCTGGTGAAGTCCATGAGGAGGAGATGCACTGCAGTACTTAATGCAGCTGGTGGCCACACCAGATACTGACTGATACTTTTGATTTTGACCCCCCCTTTGTTCAGGGACACATTATTCAATTTCTGTTAGTCACTTGTCTGTGGAACTTGTTCAGTTTATGTCTCAGTTGTTGAATCTTGTTATGTTCATACAAATATTTACACATGTTAAGTTTGCTGAATATAAACACAGTTGACAGTGAGATGACGTTTCTTTTTTTGCTGAGTTTAGATCTCTACTGTATGGCTGTCTTTAGACAGCGTGTGTGTGTGTGTGTGTGTGTGTGTGTTTGTGTCCCTGCTCCCCTCATGTTGTGTTTGGAGAGCCCACTCAGACAAACAGATGTAATTGAGACGGGGTACATCAGAGTAACACAGGCCTCCTCAGGATGACCGTCTAATTAATGAAAAAAATATATAATCTAGCCTTCGGCAAATAATGGGGCTGGAGACCGCTGTCTCCCAGGGCAACGAGGTCGTACATGACGGGAATGTCAACAGGAAGGAAAGAAGCATGTTAAAGCATCAAGCAACATGGAAGACAGATTTATGGTGGGAAATGAAAGATCAATGATGCGCTCAGTGCAGTAGACATGAAGGTTACTATGGACAATGAGGAAGAAAAGAAATGAAAAAGAATGTTGCAGTTGTATCAATACACTAAAGTGCTCAGTGGAGTAGAGACAAAGGTCTGTATGGAAAAACACAGTATGTGGTGAAAATAGACTGAGGTCCAGGAGTAATGATCACTGATCTGGACTATGTTCCAGTGGACTCCTATTATTTTGTCATGGTGAAGAAACAAGCTTTTCTATGGCAGTCTTTGGGAGTAGACAGACACTCTGAAAGAGAGTCGATTGTAGAGGTATTGGGAGGGCTACTTTAGAGTCAGGTGAGAAAGAAAGAAAGAAAGAAAGAAAGAAAGAAAGAAAGAAAGAAAGAAAGAAAGAAAGAAAGAAAGAAAGAAAGAAAGAAAGAAAGAAAGAAAGAAAGAGAGAAGGGTAGAGGGAAGGAGAGAAGGGTAGAGGGAAGGAGAGAAGGGTAGAGGGTAGGAGAGAAGGGTAGAGGGTAGGAGAGAAGGGTAGAGGGTAGGAGAAAAGGTTAGAGGGAAGGAAAGAAGGTTAGAGGAAAGGAGAGAAGGGTCGAGGAAAGAAGAGTTAAGGGAGAAGGGAGGGAGAGAAGGGTAGAGGGAAGGAGAGAAGGGTAGAGGGAAGGAGAGAAGGGTAGAGGGAAGGAGAGGTAAGGGTAAAGGGAGGGAGAGAAGGGTAGAGGGAAGGAGAGAAGGGTAGAGGGAAGGAGAGAAGGGTAGAGGGAATGAGAGGTAAGGGTAAAGGGAGGGAGAGAAGGGTAGAGGGAAGGAGAGAAGGGTAGAGGGAAGGAGAGAAGGGTAGAGGGTAGGAGAGGTAAGGGTAAAGGGAGGGAGAGAAGGGTAGAGGGAAGGAGAGAAGGGTAGAGGGAAGGAGAGAAGGGTAGAGGGAAGGAGAGAAGGGTAGAGGGAAGGAGAGAAGGGTAGAGGGAATGAGAGGTAAGGGTAAAGGGAGGGAGAGAAGGGTAGAGGGAAGGAGAGAAGGGTAGAGGGTAGGAGAGGTAAGGGTAAAGGGAGGGAGAGAGAAGGGGAGGTGGGGGAGAAAGAAAGATAGGACATAGAGATAGCGTTAGCAAGAAGGAGGGAAAGAAGGAGGGAGAGAAGGGAGGGAGAGGAGAGCGCAAACGGGGTCAGGATGAAGAGGGACATGTCACTGGCGTGGAAAATCTCTAAAATGGGCAGGATTCCCCAATGGAAAAGCGCTCGTGACGAAGCTTGGCTGGGGTGTGTGTGCGTGCGTGTCGTGTGCGCTGCACATCGCTGTGTGTGTGTGCGCGAGCATGCGTAATCTGTGTATGCAATGTGTGTGTGTGTGTGTAATGTGTGCCAGTGGGTCAGGGATCAAAGTTGTAAGGACACTTAGTAGAACTCAGTCCTAAAGGGCGCACGGTCAGGACAGAGGGGGTTAGACTCAGGACGAGATCTGCTCAACTATAGCACCCCCTGACACACACACCCAGCACGCGTACACCATGTCCACCATAGCCATATCCCATTTTAGACTCGGTTCAGTCTGGGTATTGACGTGATTATAGTTGGCAGAGCCTTGTCTCAGATCTTAACGCTTAACCTGAATCTCTCTCTCTCTATCCCTTTCAGATGAACATGCTGATCGGTATTGTGGTCTTCAACAAGCTCATGTCTCGAGATGGCATCTCTGACAAGTCTAAAAAGCAGAGAGCTGGGTAGGTAGACTAGACCTAGAACTGTAGAACCAGAACTGTCTGCCTGTCTGTCTCACACTAACAGACATCATGCATGGACAATCCAGTAGGGCTGTTGTGGTGACCGTATTACCACCACCCCGGCAGTCATGAGTCATGACCGCAGTAAAATGCCAAGTGACTGCTGAGTCACGGTAATCTCCTCTTATGCACTCTGGATGTGCTTTGGTAGTACCCAACTCACTAACGACCATCAGGTCTTAATGGCCTGGTACTAAGGGCTCTATTGTCCCTCTAACTACTCTGACATCAGTGCAAATGAAATCGAAAATCACTTTAAACACTTATCATTGAAACAGTATCCTGCTTTTAAAACTCACCTCACTGTGATGTTTAATTTGAAGGAAAAAGTTCTGAGAGTAAAACATGGTCATTGTGAAAGTTGTTTCAAAGCCTCACACAATGACATGGACAGCGCTTTCTAAGGTGAGGATTCATTCAAATCCCCATATGCATATTAGAGCTGATGCATACACATAGGCTTATGAGCCCAAGCCCCCAAAAAAACTGAATTAAAATGATGATTGTGCCTTATACAATGCATAGCCTACCGCATATTACGCATGGCAGAAAAACATGAAACACAACTGATGTAAGATGTCTTTGATACATCATTGGTCTAGCCTACACTACCGGTCAAAAGTTTTAGAACACCTACTCGTTCAATAGATTTTCTTTATTTTGACTATTTTCTACATTGGTAGAATAATAGTGAAGACGTCAAAACAATGAAATAACACATATGGAATCATGTAGTAACCAAAAAAAGTTTTCAACAAGTATATTTTATATTTGAGATTCTTCAAATAGCCACCCTTTGCCTTGAAATATGTTTTGTGGTGAAAACATGCTACTATCGATGTTCCCGAACAGATTTCACTTGGTTTCCCAAATTAAGCGCTGGGTAGCTGCAGAGGAACAGGGTTGGAGAGCCCATGGCATACAGAGTTTGGGCGGAATATCACCTCTCACGCAGCGAGAGCATGGGCCTCAAACAGTGATTGATGCATGGGGTGAATTAGGTGTTCTTATATTTATTTCTCAGTTGCTCATATTAAGTACAGCTCCATTGTAAAAACGAAGTAGTCTACCAGGCATCATTGAAAAACGGACCGGCGGGAAAGTGCGCAGCCTCCATGTCTTTTTCCCCAGCCCCCCCCCTGATTTTACATATTAGTAAAGACAAGATTCCATTTGGAATAGTCTGATGTGAAAATATGATCACTTGAGAGAACAGCTGTGCAGCCTGAGGGAAGGAACAGTGCACAAGCTTTTTCTTCCTACTTTCTCAAATCAATAGGCTACAGACACATCATGCAGCCCATAATGTCTTATGAAATCAAAACGTAGGTTTGTATCATTCACAACTAAATTTGCCAAACAACTCTAAATCTAGCATTTAGGACCTGTTTCAAATGATCACTTTAACACTCAACATAGCCACTTCATATGTGCACTCGCTCCGAAACGAGAAAAACATCCTTTCTATTTTATTCAGCTAAGTTAAAAGCATATAGTCAAATCAAATCAAATTTGATTTGTCACATGCGCCGAAAACAACAGGTGTAGACCTTATAGTGAAATGCTTACTTACAAGCCCTTAACCAACAATGCAGTTCAATAAATAGAGTTAAGAAAATATTGACAAAATAAACTAAAGAAAAAAATCAAATCAAAAGTAACATAAGAAAATTACATAACATTAACGAGGCTACATACAGGTGGTACCGGTACCGAGTCAATGTGCAGAGGTACAGGTTAGCCGAGGTAATTTGTACATGTATGTAGGGGTAAAGTGACTATGCATAGATAATAAACAATGAGTAGCAGCAGTGTAAAACGTGGGGGGGGGGGGTGCAGCTGTAGAACTTTTTGAGGATCTGGGGACCCATGCCAAATCTTTTCAGTCTATTTCAGTGTATTGGTGTGTTTGGACCATGGTAGTTTGTTGGTGATGTGGACACCAAGGAACTTGAAACTCTACCCGCTCCACTTCAGCCTCGTCGATGAGAATCGGGGCCTGTTCAGCCCTCCTTTTCCTATAGTCCACGATCATCTCCTTTGTCTTGCTCACATAGAAGGAGACGTTGTTGTCCTGGCACCACACTGCCAGGTCTCTGACCTCCTCACTATAGGCTGTTTCATCGTTGACGGTGATCAGGCCTATCACTGTTGTGTCGTCGGCAAACTTAATGATGGTGTTGGAGTCGTGCTTGGCCACGCAATCGTGGGTGAATAGGGAGTACAGGAGGCGACTAAGCACGCACCCCTGAGGGGCCCCAGGGTTGAGGATCAGCCGGGCAGATGTGTTGTTACCTACCCTTACCACCTGGGGGCAGCTCGTCAGGAAGTCCAGGATCCAGTTGCAGAGGGAGGTGTTGGTCAGCTAAATGAACAAGCCTACAGCCTATGGCATGTATGATAGCCAGATAACATACAGTAGGCTAACTCATATTCTGTTATTCTGAAATACATTTTCTTTATAACATATTTTATTTGTTGTTGACCTGACTTAAAAATAAAATGGATTTTTTGTGATGGTGTATATTAAATTGATTTATTAGACATTTTTAAATGTAGATGTTCCAAACGCATGCATCAGCAGTTTATACGTGTGGATGCCTGGAGATGCTAAATGTGTTTATGTTAGTTAACGGTGAATTACCGTGACACCAGCAGTCTTTTGGTGTCATAATAACCAGCTGACAAAATGTCATGACTGCCACAGCCCCACTCACACCAAGAGACACTATTCATGGCCAACTACTCACAGCAACAGACACTATTAATGGAACATCTACTCACACCAACAGACACCATTCATGGACCATCTACTCACAGCAACAGACACTATTCATGGACCATCTACTCACACCAACAGACACCATTCATGGACCATCTACTCACAGCAACAGACACTATTCATGGACCATCTACTCACACCAACAGACACCATTCATGGACCATCTACTCTCAGCAGCAGACAGCATTCATGGACCATCTACTCACACCAACAGACACCATTCATGGACCATCTACTCACACCAACAGACACCATTCATGGACCATCTACGCACACCAACAGACACCATTCATGGACCATCCAAACCCTCCACTAACCCGGATGACGCTGGGCCAATTGTGTGCCGCCCTATCGGACCCCCGATCATGGCCGGTGGTGATACAGCCCGGGATCGCACCAGGGTCTGTAGTGACCCCTCTAGCACTGAGATGCAGTGCCTTAGTCTGCTGCACCCCTCTGGAGCAAAATTATGTGGTTTTTCCAGCCATAGATGTTCTAGTGATTCTATGTCTGTGGTTCCAGGCTTTTTAAGCTTATTAGAGATCTTATGGAGAAAGAGGAGTCTCACAAACAAGCAGAGACACAAAGAGAGACACACATATGCTTGTATGTGTTGAACTCTCTTTCAAATAACCCTGATCACACACAAACATCGATAGGCAGCAGCTGTATCCATTTAACTCTCCACATATGTTAATGAGCGAGTGAAGAGGCTTTTTACAACAGGAGCAGATGACCCTTCATGACCTTTTATTGGATCTAGACCAAGGCCTTGTATTCCACTGTACAAACACTCCCACACATGTTTCCATTTACCATGCGTTGTAGAGACTCAATCTTCAAGGGGTGTCAACATCAATGGAATAATACCACTCTGTCTATTTAGAGGCATTGAATTAAGATAGATCTAGTAGCTACTGTTGAACTAGCTTCTGGGATGAAATGATTGACAAAGGATTCTGATAATGTTTAGGTATATATAATGTGTAGAGAATATAGAAATAGCCTGAGATAATGCACCACGCATAACATTTCCATATGATTCATTAACAGAGTGCAGTCTCATGTACGTACACACACACACACACTTTATTTGAATCTTCAAATCACACATACACACACGGACACACTCACACACACGCACACACACACACACCGATACACACCCACAGTACAGTAGAGAGGTTTCTTCTGTTCCCTGGTCTGTAATTCCATCAGCAGTGATTTTCCATTGGTATTAATCCAAAGATTGGCGATTTCAATGAGCACGGTTACATGCACAAAATATATTTGTTGTTGTTGTGGATAGTCAAATGAATATAATAGTTTATGATTAAAACATTTAAAAGACTTGCAAGAAGAATGACTTCCCTAATAATTCTGTTGACATGGAAACATCTGAAATCAGGCTACCTGATAGGACTGAACCTAAATGCAGAAAATTGCCAACCAATATAAACGTTCTATCATAGTGACCATGTTATTACTGCGAAGCCTATTTGATTCTGAGTTCGGACATAGATGGAGTTTGTATGTAATTTAATTTTTTTACTCACTTCACTCATGCAATCAGACGGATCAGAAAACTGGGTGTTTTAATCAGCAACTTCAATTTTGTTTACTCGGCCCGCTGCCATAAACAGTTTAATATCAAATTATTAGTGGACATGTAAACATACTAAACGTCCTCCCAGCCAAATCCAAGCTTTCATTTCCCTGCAAATGTATTTCATCTCTCTCTTCTCTCTCTTCCCTCCATTGTCCTGTGATGACATGATCACTCACACACATGCACGTCAACACACACTTGATCCCTCCCCCTTGCAAACACTGACCCTATTGGTGGAGTAGGCTTCTACGTAAACGGGTTTCAGAGACAGACAGACAGACACACACACACACACACACACACACACACACACACACACACACACACACACACACACACACACACACACACACACACACACACACAGTCCGTCCAGGTTGTCATTAGTGTTAATGCATTTTTATGAAGCTGTGGGGATGTTGATGACACTAAAGCAATGAGCTGTGCTGGGGGGCTAATGTAGCATTGTCACGCTACGCACTGCCCCATCATTCTGCACTGAGCATTACACACACACACGCACACACACACACAAACACACGCAGCAGTAGCAAGCCTCTCTTTAACAGTCTAGTGGTGCTCTCTCCATGTCCAAACTCAGTGGCTTCGTTGGCTGCTTCTGATGAGAGGACAAGTACTCTGGGAGTCAATAAAGCACACACACACAAATCACTGTGGCTGGTTTTTGGATGTAAGGAGAATAACCTTAAGTCAATAAAGCTTGAGGGTTCCAGCTTGAGGGTTCCAGCTTGAGGGTTCCAAAAAGGTTATTCGGCTGTCCCCATAGGAAAACCCTTTGAAGAACCCTTTTTGGTTCCAGGTAGAACCACTTCTGTGGAAAGGGTTTTATATGGAACCCAAAAGGGTTCTTCTTAGAACCAAAAAGGGTTTTCAAAAGGTTATCCAAAGGGGACAGCCGAAGAACCCTTTTAGGTTCTAGATAATACCTTTTATCTAAGAGTGTACTTCAGGGACCAAATCACTGAGTCAGTGCTCAATGATTCACACACACACTCACACACACAGCGATATCAATAAAAACACTAATCTCAATGTGCACACCGCTTTCAACACACACATAGAGCATTCAACACAATTACACACACACACACACACACACACACACACACACACACACACACACACACACACACACACACACACACACACACACACACACACACACACACACACACACACACACACACACACACACACACACACACACACAGACTCACTCTGCCTTAATATCACACCCTAACACACCTACAAGCCCTAACTGTGACATGACTACTGTCTCCTGGTTCTAGCAGGCATCACTGACCACTGAGGCTTATGGGTAATGACCTAATGAGAGCCTAGACTGGCCAAAAGAAGAAGAGTTGAACAGACTGCCTAGACTGTCCCAAACACACACACACTAACACATCATCACTAAGAGTTTGTACACTGAAAACACACACACACTGTGGGAGAGAGACAGTTGTTCCTGGCAGTGCCCATCTGTCTCATTGTACATTTTTATTATTCCGTGTTAGCCAGACACGTTGTTAGTCTGCCTTAAGATTATTCAGCATCATCTTCTCCCTTTCTTTGTTCACTTTCTCTCACTGCTCCCTCTTTGTTTCTCTCTCTCTTCCTCTCTCTTTCGTTTATCGGTCACTGCATTCTGTCATGATCTTTGTATTCTGACTTGTCCATTGCTGCTACTTTGAGGTTTGTTAATTTTTTCTTCTTCTTTCTTCTTCTCCTTTCCTGTGTCCCTCTCCTTCTCTTCTTCTCCTTTCCTGTGTCCCTCTCCTTCTCTTCTTCTCCTTTCCTGTGTCCCTCTCCCTCTCTTCTTCTCCTTTTCTGTGTCCCTCTCCCTCTCTTTTTGTCCGTGTGTTCATTATGTCTGTCCTTCTGTGCTTTTCGCCTTCCTTTGCAACCACACTGCCCATCCATTCCTCACTCTCGTGTGTGAATGTGTGTATGTGGTTTGCACCCCATTGCTCCCAATGCTTGTTGAATGTGCGTGTTTCTGGGTCTGTGTTTGTCATTCCCATTTGTGTGTCCATCCTCCCCACCCTCTCCTCCTGTGTGTCCATCCTCCCCATCCTCTCCTCCTGTGTGTCCGTCCTCCCCACCCTCTCCTCCTGTGTGTCCGTCCTCCCCACCCTCTCCTCCTGTGTGTCCGTCCTCCCCACCCTCTCCTTCTGTGTGTCCATCCTCCCCACCCTCTCCTCCTGTGTGTCCGTCCTCCCCACCCTCTCCTCCTGTGTGTCCATCCTCCCCACCCTCTCCTCCTGTGTGTCCGTCCTCCCCACCCCCTCCTCCTGTGTGTCTGTCCTCCCCACCTTCTCCTCCTGTGTGTCCATCCTCCCCACCCTCTCCTCCTGTGTGTCTGTCCTCCCCACCCTCTATTCCTGTGTGTCCGTCCTCCTCACCCTCTCCTCCTGTGTGTCCATCCTCCCCACCCTCTCCTCCTGTGTGTCTGTCCTCCTCACCCTCTCCTGTGTGTCCATCCTCCCCACCCTCTCCTCCTGTGTGTCCGTCCTCCCCATCCTCTCCTCCTGTGTGTCCGTCCTCCCCACCCTCTCCTCCTCTGTGTCCATCCTCCCCACTCTCCTCCTGTGTGTCCGTCCTCCCCACCCTCTCCTCCTGTGTGTCCATCCTCCCCACCCTCTCCTCCCGTGTGTCCGTCCTCCCTGTCCTCTCCTCCTGTGTGTCCATCCTCCCCACCCTCTCCTCCTGTGTGTCTATCCTCCTCACCCTCTCCTGTGTGTCCATCCTCCCCACCCTCTCCTCCTGTGTGTCCGTCCTCCCCATCCTCTCCTCCTCTGTGTCCATCCTCCCCACCCTCTCCTCCTGTGTGTCCGTCCTCCCCACCCTCTCCTCCTGTGTGTCCGTCCTCCCCATCCTCTCTTCCTGTGTGTCCGTCCTCCCCATCCTCTCCTCCTGTGTGTCCGTCCTCCCCATCCTCTCTTCCTGTGTGTCCGTCCTCCCTGTCCTCTCCTCCTGTGTGTCCGTCCTCCCAACCCTCTCCTCTTGTGTGTCCGTCCTCCCCACCCTCTCCTCCTGTGTGTCTGTCCTCCCCACCCTCTCCTCCTGTGTGTCCGTCCTCCCCATCCTCTCTTCCTGTGTGTCCGTCCTCCCTGTCCTCTCCTCCTGTGTGTCCGTCCTCCCCACCCTCTCCTCTTGTGTGTGTGTCCCCACTGTCTCTCTCCCCCTTCCTTGTGCATACCTGACTGCCCTCACAATACGTGTGTGTGTCCTCCTCCATCCTGTGTCCTCCTCCTCCTTCATCCTGTGTCCTCCTCCTCCATCCTGTGTCCTCCTCCTCCTCAATCCTGTGTCCTCCTCCTCCATCCTGTGTCCTCCTCCTCCATCCTTTGTCCTCCTCCATCCTGTCTGTGTCCTCCTCCTCCTCCTACATCCTGTCTGTGTCCTCCTCCTCCATCCTGTCTGTGTCCTCCTCCTCCAACCTGTCTGTGTCCTCCTCCATCCTGTCTGTGTCCTCCTCCTCCAACTGTCTGTGTCCTCCTCCATCCTGTCTGTGTCCTCCTCCTCCATCCTGTCTGTGTCCTCCTCCTCCATCTTGTCTGTGTCCTCCTCCTCCATCTTGTCTGTGTCCTCCTCCTCCATCATGTCTGTGCCCTCCTCCTCCAACATGTCTGTGTCCTCCTCCTCCATCCTGTCTGTGTCCTCCTCCTCCATCCTGTCTGTGTCCTCCTCCTCCATCTTGTCTGTGTCCTCCTCCTCCATCCTGTCTGTGTCCTCCTCCTCCACCCTGTCTGTGTCCTCCTCCTCCAACATGTCTGTGTCCTCCTCCTCCAACATGTCTGTGTCCTCCTCCTCCATCTTGTCTGTGTCCTCCACCTCCATCATGTCTGTGTCCTCCTCCTCCAACTGTCTGTGTCCTCCTCCATCCTGTCTGTGTCCTCCTCCTCCATCCTGTCTGTGTCCTCCTCCTCCATCTTGTCTGTGTCCTCCTCCTCCATCTTGTCTGTGTCCTCCTCCTCCATCATGTCTGTGCCCTCCTCCTCCAACATGTCTGTGTCCTCCTCCTCCATCCTGTCTGTGTCCTCCTCCTCCATCCTGGCTGTGTCCTCCTCCTCCATCCTGCCTGTGTCCTAAAGTCCACCGGTGGAGGCGTCGCGTAGCAGACTGCTCCTGAAATGCTCCAAGTGTGGTGTGATCTCAAGTACAGCTCTCTCCAGCTCTACTGCCAGCAACGCCATGTTAGTCAACACATACTCTCACACACCAAAACTTACCCTCACACACCAAAACATACCCTCACAAATCAAAAGTTACCCTCACACACCAAAACATACCCTCACACACCAAAACATACCCTCACAAATCAAAAGATACCCTCACACACCAAAACATACCCTCACACACCGAAACATACCCTCACACACCAAAACATACCCTCACACACCAAAACATACCCTCACAAATCAAAAGATACCCTCACACACCGAAACATACCCTCACACACCGAAACATACCCTCACACACATGCAAATATACACTCTCTCTTTTTTCTGTCTCTTTCTCTCTCCTTCTCCCTCTATCTCTCTCAGTATCTCTCTCTCCATATTTCTCTCTCTCTCTCACTCTCTCCATCTCTCTCACTAGACACAAACACATTATCTATCTCTCTCTCTCACAGCTGATGTGTGTGTCACTGTGAGTGCGCCTGCATACGTGTGTGTCACTGTGAGTGTGCCTGCATATGTGTGTGTGTGTGTATGTGTTATGAGATTGTCGCCAGATTCTAAAGGTTGAAGTACTCTCCCTCCTCCCCTCTCCCCCTTCTCTCCCTCCTCCCCTCTCCCCCTTCTCTTCCTTCCCCCTTCTCTACCTCCTCCCTTCTCCCCGTTCTCTGCATTCTCTCCCTCCTCCCCTCTCCCCCTTCTCTCCCTCCTCCCCTCTCCCCTTCCTCTCCCCTTCATCTCCTTACCTCCTCCCCTCTACCCCCCTCTTTCCCTCCTCTCCCTCCTTCTCTCTCCCCATCCTTTCCCCCTCCTCTCCCTCCTCCCCTCTCCTCCTCCTCTCCCCCTCCTATCCCTCCTCTCCTCTCCCCCTCCTCTCTTTCTCCTCTCCCTCCCTCCTCTCCTCTCCCCCTCCTCTCACTTTCCTCTCCCTCCTCCCTCCTCCCCCTCCTTTCCCACCTCCCCTCCTCTTCCCCTCCTCTCCTCCCACCTCTTCTCTTTCTTCTCTCTCAGGGCGTCTCTCTGGAGTTCCTGTGTAGTTCTCCCTCTGCTGGCTCTGACCTGGATGTCTGCTGTGTTGGCCATCACCGACCGCCGCTCCACACTATTCCAGGTACCCTTTGCTGTCTTCACACTTACACACACCTGCATACACACATCTGCATACACAAACACACCCATGCATACACACATACACACATGTATCCAAGCTTGTATAACAATGTACTGTATACACTCTTTCAAACTCACAAGCCTTTGCATGCACTCATACACACACTGGTACAACAACCAGCTCTCACAGTCTCACGTCACAATTAGACCATCCATGTTTCTCAAATGTCAAATTTAAAAGTTGTTCCAAAACTCACATTTCAAAGTGTTAAGGTTAAGTTTAGGCATTTCTCAGGTTAGATTTAGGTTTGGGATAGGCTTTAAACAAAAATCTCAAAAACAACTTTCTATTCCTGGATTAGAACATGCAACCTTTTGCACCAGAGGCAGATGCTTAGGCAGACACTTACGTCTATCCATCATCCCCGTCCACAACACCCTAGCAAAACCCAAACCTACTTGTAGCTAACAGCGCTCACTGTTGCCACCAGTTGCCCGATCTCCATGTCATCTCCTGACATCCTCACTCTAATACTGACTTGTATCATGGTGCCCTGGCTGCATACACACTCTCATACACACACTGATACACACACTGATGCACACACTGATACACACACTGATACACACACTCTCTCTATCTCTGTCTCTGTCTCTCTGTCTCTGACTCTCTATTTCTATGGTAACTGACAGAGGTTCTAATCTCTTTCAGGTTCTGTTTGCTGTCTTTGACTCTGTCCAGGGTTTCGTCATCATTACTGTCCACTGTGCCATGCGCCGCGAGGTTAGTGTGTGTCTGTGTGTCTGTGTGTTTCTATGTGTTTACTGTATGTGGCTATATGAAGAACTTCCGTTTAATTCCTGAATTGAAACCCAAACCCTGCTACAGGTGGTGTTGTTTTCAACGTGACTTTCTCCTACTGAAGCGTACAGTACCAGCTAGCTAGATAGACAGAGGTTCAGCTCAGACAGTACCAGCTAGCTAGATAGACAGAGGTACAGCTCAGACAGTACCAGCTAGCTAGATAGACAGAGGTACAGCTCAGACAGTACCAGCTAGCTAGACAGAGGTTCAGCTCAGACAGTACCAGCTAGCTAGATAGACAGAGGTTCAGCTCAGACAGTACCAGCTAGCTAGATAGACAGAGGTACAGCTCAGACAGTACCAGCTAGCTAGATAGACAGAGGTACGGCTCAGACAGTACCAGCTAGCTAGATAGACAGAGGTAGAGCTCAGACAGTACCAGCTAGCTAGATAGACAGAGGTTCAGCTCAGACAGTACCAGCTAGCTAGACAGAGATTCAGCTCAGACAGTACCAGCTAGCTAGATAGACAGAGGTACAGCTCAGACAGTACCAACTAGCTAGATAAACAGCGGTACAGCTCAGACAGTACCAGCTAGCTAGACAGAGGTTCAGCTCAGACAGTACCAGCTAGCTAGATAGACAGAGGTACAGCTCAGACAGTACCAGCTAGCTAGATAGACAGAGGTTCAGCTCAGATAGTACCAGCTAGCTAGATAGACAGAGGTACAGCTCAGACAGTACCAGCTAGCTAGATAGACAGAGGTACAGCTCAGACAGTACCAGCTAGCTAGATAGACAGAGGTACAGTACCAGCTAGCTAGATAGACAGAGGTGCAGCTCAGACAGTACCAGCTAGCTAGACAGACAGCGGTACAGCTCAGACAGTACCAGCTAGCTAGATAGACAGAGGTACGGCTCAGACAGTACCAGCTTGCTAGATAGACAGAGGTACAGCTCAGACAGTACCAGCTAGCTAGATAGACAGGTACAGCTCAGAGAGTTCCAGCTAGCTAGATAGACAGGTACAGCTCAGAGAGTTCCAGCTAGCTAGATAGACAGAGGTACAGCTCAGACAGTACCAGCTAGCTAGATAGACAGAGGTACAGCTCAGACAGTACCAGCTAGCTAGATAGACAGAGGTACAGCTCAGACAGTACCAGCTAGCTAGACAGAGGTTCAGCTCAGACAGTACCAGCTAGCTAGATAGACAGAGGTACAGCTCAGATAGTACCAGCTAGCTAGATAGACAGAGGTTCAGCTCAGACAGTACCAGCTAGCTAGATAGACAGAGGTTCAGCTCAGACAGTACCAGCTAGCTAGATAGACAGAGGTACAGCTCAGACAGTACCAGCTAGCTAGATAGACAGAGGTACAGCTCAGACAGTACCAGCTAGCTAGACAGAGGTTCAGCTCAGACAGTACCAGCTAGCTAGATAGACAGAGGTACAGCTCAGACAGTACCAGCTAGCTAGACAGACAGCGGTACAGCTCAGACAGTACCAGCTAGCTAGATAGACAGAGGTACGGCTCAGACAGTACCAGCTAGCTAGATAGACAGAGGTACAGCTCAGACAGTACCAGCTAGCTAGATAGACAGAGGTACAGTACCAGCTAGCTAGATAGACAGAGGTGCAGCTCAGACAGTACCAGCTAGCTAGACAGACAGCGGTACAGCTCAGACAGTACCAGCTAGCTAGATAGACAGAGGTACGGCTCAGACAGTACCAGCTAGCTAGATAGACAGAGGTACAGCTCAGACAGTACCAGCTAGCTAGATAGACAGGTACAGCTCAGAGAGTACCAGCTAGCTAGATAGACAGAGGTACAGCTCAGACAGTACCAGCTAGCTAGATAGACAGAGGTACAGCTCAGACAGTACCAGCTAGCTAGATAGACAGAGGTACAGCTCAGACAGTACCAGCTAGCTAGATAGACAGAGGTTCAGCTCAGACAGTACCAGCTAGCTAGATAGACAGAGGTACAGCTCAGACAGTACCAGCTAGCTAGACTGAGGTTCAGCTCAGACAGTACCAGCTAGCTAGACAGAGGTTCAGCTCAGACAGTACTAGCTAGCTAGATAGACAGAGGTACGGCTCAGACAGTACCAGCTAGCTAGATAGACAGAGGTAGAGCTCAGACAGTACTAGCTAGTTAGATAGACAGAGGTACAGCTCAGACAGTACCAGCTAGCTAGATAGACAGAGGTACGGCTCAGACAGTACCAGCTAGCTAGACAGAGGTTCAGCTCAGACATGGGAAGGATTACTCTGCTTTAGCCTATATTAATATAACAGAGTATTGTCCAGATTATCCTGGGCTCCTATAAAGAGATTAGTAAAACACTGTATGAATAAAGACGATAAGTCCCCAGTCGAATGCCCTCACTGCCCATTCTCAACAGACACACACACAGAGTCCCCAGGGATACGAAATACCCATTTACCAGACACACACACACACACACACACACACACACACACACACACACACACACACACACACACACACACACACACACACACACACATGCAGCATCATCCCGGAAACCCTAGACCCACTCCAATTCGGATACCACCCCAAGAGATCCACAGATCTCAATCGCACTCCATACTGCCCTTTCCCACCTGGACAAAAGGAACACTTATGTGATAATGCTGTTCATTGACTACAGCTCAGCGTTCAACACCATAGTGCCCACAAAGCACATCACTAAGCTAAGGACCCTAGGTCTAAACACCTCCCTCTGCAACTGGATCCTGGACTTCCTGACGTACTGCCCCCAGGTGGTAAGGGTAGGCAACAACACATCTGCCACACTGATCCTCAACACTGGGGCCCCTCAGGGTTGTGTACTTAGTCCCCTCCTGTACTCCCTGTTTACCCATGACTGTGTGGCCAAACACGACTCCAACACCATCATTAAGTTTGCTGCAGTGGTAGACCTGATCACCGACAACAATGAGACACATTATAGGGAGGAGGTCAAAGACCTGTCAGTGTGGTGCCAGGACAACAACCTCTCTCTCAATGTGAGCAAGACAAAGGAGATGATCGTGGACTACAGGAAAAGGAGGGACGAACAGGCCCCCATTAACATCAATGGGACTGAAGTGGACCGGGTTTGAGAGCTTCAAAGTTCCTTGGTGTCCACATCACCAACAAACTATCACGGTCCAAACATACCCAGACAGTCGTGAAGAGGGCACGACAGCACATTTTCCCCCTCAACATTTGGCATGGGTCCCCAGCTGCTCCATCGAGAGCATCGTGACTGGTTGCATCACGCCTGGTATGGCAACTACTCGGTGTCTGACCATAAGGTGCTACAGAGGGTAGTGCGTACGGCCCAGTACATCACTGGTCCCAAGCTTCCTGCCATCCAGGACCTATATACCAGGCGGTGTCAGAGGAAGGCCCAAAAAATTGTCAAAGACTCCAGTCACCCAAGTCATAGACTGTTCTCTCTGCTACTACACAGCAAGCGGTACCAGAGCTCCAAGTCTAGGTCCAAAAGGCTCCTTAACAGCTTCTACCCCCAAGCCATAAGACTGCTGAACAATTAATCAAATGGCCACCCGGACTATTTACATTGAACACCCCCTCCCTGTACCCCTGCACATTTACTCGGTACCGATGCCCCCTGTATATAGCTTCGTTATTGTTATGTAATTCTACTGTGTTACTTTTGATTTAGTAAATATTTTCTTAACTCTATTTCTTGAACTGCACTGTTGGTTAGGGGCTTGTTTGTAAGCATTTCACGGTAAAGTCTACATCTGTTGTATTCAGCGCATGTGACAAATACAATTTGATTTGATTTGATTTAATGCACACACAAACACACATACACACACACACTTGCTTGCATACACACACACATGCACACACACATTCACACAAACACATATGGCCCCCTAGTGTGCACAAATATCCGACAAACCATTGAGCGGTTGCATTGGGGTTTGATCCATTCCATGCCTACACAACATCTATCTTTCTCTCCCCCTGATATGATATACATCACTTCATTGTGAATTGAGTAAACATATAGTTGGACATTATTGGACAAAAACTTTAAGACATACAGTTGAAGTCAGAAGATTACATACATCTAGGTTGGAGTCATTAAAACTTGTTTTTCAACCACTCCACAAATTTCTTGTTAACAAATTATAGTTTTGGCAAGTCGGTTAGGACATCTACTTTGTGCATGACACAAGTCATTTTTCCAACAATTGTTTACAGACAGATTATTTAACATATAATTCACTGTATCACAATTCCAGTGGGTCAGAAGTTTACATACACTAAGTTGACTTTGCCTTTAAACAGCTTGGAAAATTCCAGAAAATGATGTCATGGCTGTGGATGTATTTCAAGGCCTACCTTCAAACTCACTGCCTCTTTGATTGACATCATAAGAAAATCAAAAGAAATCAGCCAAGACCTCAGAAAAAAATTTGTAGACTTCCACAAGTCTGGTTCATCCTTGGAAGCAATTTCCAAATGCCTGAAGGTACCACATTCATCTGTACAAACAATAGTACGCAAGTGTAAACACCATGGGACCACGCAGCTGTCTTACCTCTCAGAAAGGCGACGCGTTCTGTCTCCTAGAGATGAACGTACTTTGGTGCAAAAAGTGCAAATCAATCCCAGAACAACAGCAAAGGACCATGTGAAGATGCTGGAGGAAACAGGTACAAAAGTATGTATATCCGAAATAAAACGAGTCCTATATCAACATAACCTGAAAGGCCGCTCAGCAAGGAAGAAGCCACTGCTCCCAAACCGCCATAAAAAAATCCAGACTACGGTTTGCAACTGCACATGGGGACAAAGATCGTACTTTTTGGAGAAATGTCCTCTGGTCTGATGAAACAAAAATATAACTGTTTGGCCATAATGACCATCGTTATGTTTGGAGGAAAAAGGGGGAGGCTTGCAAGCCGAAGAACACCATCCCAACCATGAAGCTCGGGGGTGGCAGCATCATGTTGTGGGGGTGCTTTGCTGCAGGAGGGACTGGTGCACTTCACAAAATAGATGGCATCATGACTGGGGAAAAGTATGCAGATATATTGAAGCAACATCTCAAGACATCAGTCAGGAAGTTAAAGCTTGGTCGCAAATGGGTCTTCCAAATTGACAATGACCCCCAGCATACTTCCAAAGTTGAGGAAAAATGGCTTAAGGACAACAAAGTCAAGATATTGGAGTGGCCATCACAAAGCCCTGACCTCAATCCTATAGAACATTTGTGGGCAGAACTGAAAAAACCTGTGCGAGCAAGGAGGCCTACAAACCTGACTCAGTTACAACAGCTCTGTCAGGAGCAATGGGCCAAAAAGCTTGTGGAAGGCTACCCGGAACTTTTGACCCAAGTTAAACAATTTAAAGGCAATGCTACCAAATACTAATTGAGTGTATGTAAACTTCTGACCCACTGGGAATGTGATGAAATAAATAAAAGCTGAAATAAATCATTCTCTATACTATTATTCTGAGATTGAACATTCTTAAAATAAAGTGGTGATCCTAACTGACCAAAGACAGGGAATTTTTACTAGGATTAAATGTCAGGAATTGTGAAAAATTGAATTTAAATGTATTTGGCTAAGGTGTATGTAAACTTCCGACTTCAACTGTATATGTTAAATCAATATCACAAAAGCGTAGGATTAGAGTTGCCCAAATCCAGGAATTATTTTTGTAAATATGAAAATCTCTGTCAGGAACTGAACCTAATCCCTAATAGCTGCAGCGCAACGGGCAAGCAGATGATGGGGTCTCTGGGATGGAGAGAGATGTGGAAAGAAGAAGAAGGAGAGGAAAGGGGGATGAGAGACTGTGTAAAGAAGTTGCGGAGAGGAATAGAGGGACAGAGGCAGAGGGAAGATGGGGATTGAAAGAACATAGAGTTCATGGATCTATAGAGAGGGTGAGTTGCAGAGTGACACGATGTGTGTATGAGAACGAGGGAGGGAGGGAGGGAGGAAAAAGAGGGAGGTAAGGTCTGTGGAGTTCTGTGGAAAATGTAATTTACCGGATAGGGAGTGAATGAACATGGACGGATGTATAGAAAATGTGATTAGCAGGAAGAGGGGAGGAAGAGAGATGGATCGATAAATTAGGAAAGGAACATGGATGTATCTATGAAAATAATGATTATAGCAGAGAGGAAGGGAGTGAGACAAAAAAAGGGAGGGAGGGATAGGAGAGAAAAAGAAAAAAAGAGAGGGCATTTAAAGGAGAAAGGGATAATGATTAACACAAAGGGAAACATTTAGAAAATGGAGGAAGTAAAGTGAGAAGAACGGGAGAAAGAGAAATGTGGAGGGAGAGAGAGAATGTGAGAGAGGGAGGGTGAGGGAGGCAGCGAGTATAGTATAGATCCATAGGAAACCCATTTGACTTTGAAATGAGAAGTACGCAGCAATCAGAGTGCCAACTCACCCAGCAGGGGAGGAAAGCAGAGTTAACAGGAGGATGGAGAGAGAAAGAAGATACAGAGAGAGAGGGAGGGAGAGAGAGGGAGGGAGAGAGAGATGGAGGGAGAGAGATGGAGAGAGAGAGAGATGGAGAGAGAAAGAAAGGAAGAGAAAGATGCAGAGAGCGAGGGAAGGAGAGAGAGAGAGAGAGAGAGAGAGAGAGAGAGAGAGAGAGAGAGAGAGAGAGAGAGAGAGAGAGAGAGAGAGAGAGAGAGAGAGAGAGAGAGAGAGAGAAAGATGCAAAGAGAGAGAGAGAGAGAGAGAGAGAGAGAGAGAGAGAGAGAGAGAGAGAGAGAGATGGAATGAGAGGCGATACTCCAGTGAATGCACTATTCATCTGACACGGGCTCTGCTCTGATCCAATATGCAGTCTCTCTCTCTCACACACACACACACGTAGGAACGCACACACACACACACGGAACACCCGCTGTGAGTGAAGATGGCTTTTCTTTGGCTCTGCGGCTCACTTCAGTGTTCTGTTCTCAGAATCCACTCATAGGGTGGTAATTTGTTGTCCTACTCAGCCACTCAGATGAAAGTCAGTCATTTGTATGCTCAGGTGAAGATATGGTTGTCTTGATATCCTGGAGGGATGAAAGGACACAGATTACATATTAGCAGGGTTTATTGAGTCAGACACAACAACCACACAAAATCAAACTGAATTAAGATGCATTTAAAATAGCAACACACATTACAGTAAAATAATATAAAAGAAAGAGATAATAACTGAATGCATATATGGTCAAATAAACATTTGTCAGTGTAGTCTCAGGGTGTCAGTGTAGACGCAGTGTGTCAGTGTAGTCTCAGTGTGTCAGTGTAGTCTCAGTGTGTCAGTGTAGTCTCTGGGTGTCAGTGTAGACTCAGGGTGTCAGTGTAGTCACAGTGTGTCAGTGTAGTCTCCGTGTGTCAGTGTAGTCACTGTGTGTCAGTGTAGTCAAAAGTCAAAGTCACCATTATTAGTCAGTTGTACAACCGAATGCCTTCAACTGAAATGTGTCTTCCGCATTTAACCCAACCCCTCTGAATCAGAGAGGTGCGGGGGGCTGCCTTTAATCGACATCCACGCCTTCGGCGCCCGGGGAACAGTGGGTTAACTGCCTTGTTCAGGGGCAGAACGACAGATTTTTACCTTGTCAGCTCGGGGATTCGAACTTGCAACCCTCCGGTTACAAGTTCAACGCTCTAACCACTAGGCTACCTGCCATAGTCTCAATGTGTCAGTGTAGTCACAGTGTGTCAGTGTAGTCTCAGTGTGTCAGTGTAGTCTCAGTGTGTCAGTGTAGTCTCAGTGTGTCAGTGTAGTCTCTATGTGTCAGTGTAGTCTCTGTGTGTCAGTGCAGTCTATGTGTGTCAGTGCAGTCTCTGTGTGTCAGTGTAGTCTCAGTGTGTCAGTATAGTCTCTGTGTGTCAGTGTAGTCTCAGTGTATGTGTATGCATGCTTGCATGTCTCCTATACATGTTAAGCTCGTTACACACTACATGATTTTTGGTAACACACTAAACAAATGTTTTTATGACATCCCAATGTTCTTCGGAAGTTTTGGGACTCATTGGGTATAGTGTTAATATTAGTTTGCTCTCTCCCATGCAATGTGGGTGTAAATGGCATACTGTGTACCCACTAATCAAATCAAATCAAATCAAATGTATTCATAAAGCCCTTTTTACATCAGCAGATGCCACAAAGTGCTATACAGAAACCCAGCCTAAACCCCCAAACAGCAAGCAATGCAGATGTAGAAGCACAGTGGCTAGTAGTATCTAACAAGTCACAAGAATACATACACATCTAAAAGTAAAAGAATGGAATTAAGAAATATATAAATATTAGGACGAGCAATGTCGGAGTGACATTGACTAAAATACAGTTGCAGTTGCCGTAGCAGGCGGTGATACAACCCAACAGGATGCTCTCAATTGTGCATCTGTAAAAGTTTGTGAGGGTCTTAGGGGCCAAGCCAAATTTCTTCAGCCTACTGAGGTTGAAGAGGCGCTGATGCGCCTTCTGTACTACACTGTCTGTGTGACGTGTACTTTTCACCTTCTCCACTGCGATCCCATCGATGTTGATAGGGGTATGCTCCCTCTGCTGTTTCCCGATCAGCTCCTTTGTTTTGTTGACATTGAGGGAGGCCCTCACCTCCTCCCTGTAGGCTGTCTCATCATTGTTGGTAATCAAGCCTACTACTGTTGTGTCGTCTGCAAATTTGATGATTGAGTTGGAGGCGTGCATAGCCACGCAGTCATGGGTGAACAGGGAGTACAGGAGGACGCTGACCTTGCACCCTTGTGGGGCCCAAGTGTTGAGGATCAGCGACTGGAGGTGTTGTTTCCTACCTTCACAACCTGGGGGTGGCCTGTCAGGAAGTCCAGGACCCTTTTGCACAGGGCGGACCGAGGACCGAGCTTAATGATGAGCTTGGAGGGTACTATGGTTGAGCTATAGTCAATGAACAGCATTCTTACATAGTTATTCCTCTTGTCCAGATGGGATAGGGCTGTATGCAGCGTGATGGCGATTGCATTGTCTGTGGATCTATTGGAGCGGTATGCAAGTTGAAGTGAGTCTAGGGTGCCAGTTAAGGTAGAGGTGATAGGATCCTCTCAAAGCACTTCATGGTGACAGAAGTGAGTGCTACCATGCGATAGTCATTTAGTTCAGTTACCTTGGCTTTCTTGGGTACAGGAACAATAGTGGACATCTTGAAGCAAGTGGGGACAGCAGACTGGGGATAAGGAGAGATTGAATATGTCCATAAAACACTCCAGCCAGCTGGTCTGCGCATGCTCTGAGGACGCTGCTAGGGATGCTGTCTGGCCCGGCAGCCTTGCGAGGGTTAACACATTTAAATGTCTTACTCATGTTGTCCATCTTCAAAGCGGCGAAAAAGCTTGTCCGGGAGGAAGACGTCGGTGTCCACAACATTGCTGGTTTTCGGTTTGTAATCTGTGATTGTCTGTAGACCCTGACACATATGTCTCGTGTTTGAGCCGTTGAATTGCGACTCCACTTTGTCTCTGTACTGACGTGTTGCCTATTTGGATGCTTTACAGAGGGAATAACTGCAGTGTTTGTATTAAAATATATTCCCAGTCACCTCGCCATGGTTAAATCCGGTGGTTCTCGCTTTCAGTTTTGCATGAATGCTGCCATCTATCTACGGTTTCTGGTTTGGGTAGGTTTTAATAGTCACAGTGGGAACAACATCCCCTATGCACTTCCTGATGAACTCAGTCACCGCGTCAGTGTATACGTCAATGTTATTCTTAGAGGCTACCCGGAACATATCCCAGTCCGCGTGATCAAAACAATCTTGAAGCATGGATTCCGATTGGTCAGAGAATTATTGAATAGACCTTAGCATGGGTACTTCCTGTTTAAGTTTCTGCCTATAGGAAGGGAGGAGCGAAATGGAGTCGTAATCTGGTTTGTCAAAGGGAGGGCAGGGGAAGGCCTTGTAGGCATCCCAGAAGGGGGAGTAACAGTTGTCAAGCGTTTTTGCAGCGCGAGAACTACAGGCAATGTGTTGATGAACTTCAGTAGCGTTTTCCTCAAATTTGCTTTGTTAAAATCCCCAGCTTCAATAAATGCGGCCTCAGGATATGCGGTTTCCAGTTTGCAAAGTCCAGTGTAGTTCCATGAGGGCCGTCGTGGTATCGGCTTGAGGGGGAATATACACAGCTGTGACTATAAGGGAAGAGGATTCTCTTGGGGTGGTCTTGGAGCAGCCTCTGGGATACGTTAAATTTCCCTTGGGGGTACAAAGAAAGGATCCAATTTTGGAATGTCGTATTTCTGGTTGTAATGCTGATATCCAAAAGTTATTTCCGGCTGTATGTAATAACACAAAAAAAGTTCTGGGCTAATAATGTAAGAAATAACACAGAAAAAAAACAAATACTTCAAAGTTTCTTAGGAGCTAGAAGCAGAACTGCCATGTCTGTCGGTCCATTTAGAGGTCAAGACAGCAGGTCCGGTAGAGAGAGAGAGAGAGAGGAGAGAGATAGTGGGTTGAAAACAGCAGGTTCAGGACAGGGTAGCACGTCCGGTGAACAGTTCAGGGTTCCATAGCCGCAGGCAGAACAGTTGAAACTGTAGCATCAGCACGACAAGGTAGCACGTCCAGTGAACAGTTCAGGGTTCCATAGCCACAGGCAAAACAGCAGAAACTGGATCATGATCTTTTCGTTGAAGAATTTCATGAATTCATCTCTGCGGAAGTGAAGGCAGTCCTCTCTTGGGGAATACTGCTTTTAAGTTAGCTTTGCAACAGTATCAAAAATACTTTTTACATTGTTTTTATTCTCCTCAATCAGGTTGGGAAAGTAAGATGATCGAGAGTGAGGGCTCTTCGATATTGCACGGTACTGTCTTTCCAAGCTAGTCGGAAGACTTACAGTTTGATGGAGCGCCATTTCCGTTCCAAATTTTTGGAAGCTTGCTTCAGGGCTCAGGTATTTTTTGTATACCAGGGAACTAAATTCTTGTGACAATTTGTTTTTAATTTTAGAGGTGCGACTGCATCTTGAATATTACGCAAGGTTAAAAATGTAGATTCTCGGTTAGGTAGTTAACTGTTTTTCGTACTCCAACATCCTTGGGGAGATGGAGGGAGTCTGGAAGGGAATCTAGGAATCTTTGGGTTGTCCGACAATTCATAGTGCTGCTTTTGATAATCCTTGTTTGGGGTCTGAGCCGATTTGTTGCGATTGCATACATAATAAAATGGTGGTCTGATAGTCCAGGATTATCAGGAAGAACATTTAGATCAGCAATATTTATTCCACTACCTAGCTTTAGCTCACTTAATGAAAGTTTCAGAGAAGAGCAAACAGTATTATATCTCAGAGCACTGTGGCTCTGGAGTCAGTTACCAGTCATATCTCAATTTGAATAATGTCTCATCTTCCTAACACAACCCTCAGTAGACTGGATGCCTATCTAGATTCAACAGATTCTGTTCTTTATCTCTGTTTATATATCTCTCTCTTTCTCTCTCTCTCTCTCTCTCTCTCTCTCTCTCTCTCTCTCTCTCTCTCTCTCTCTCTCTCTCTCTCTCTCTCTCTCTCTCTCTCTCTCTCTCTCTCTCTCTCTCTCTCTCCTCTCTCTCACTCACTGTCTCACTCTCTCTCACTCTCTCTCTCTCTCTCTCTCTCTCTCTCTCTCTCTCTCTCTCTCTCTCTCTCTTTCTCTCTCACACTCTCTCTCCCTGCACTTACTGTCTCTCTCTCTCTCTCTCTCTCTCTCTCTCTCTCTCTCTCTCTCTCTCTCTCTCTCTCTCTCTCTCTCTCTCTCTCTCTTTCTCTCTCACACTCTCTCTCCCGCACTCACTGTCTCACTCTCTCTCACACACACTCTCTCTCTCTCTCTCTCTCTCTCTCTCTCTCTCTCTCTCTCTCTCTCTCTCTCTCTTCCTCTCTCTCGCACTATCTCTCTGCCTATATTTATCTTCTCTCACTTTCTTTCTTTTTGAATGTCTTCAAAGAGTGCTTGAATCCATCAATCAAACAATTACTTGCCGTTTATTTCTATAGTACTTTTTAATGCATACAGTATTAATACTAACAAACACATTTAAAGAAAGTGGGTGTCTCTTGATTTTGAACTCGTATTAAATAAAACCCACTAATGATACAATACAAGTTTATAAAAGGGTAATACACCATGCTCTAGTCTCTTATTAAAATCAATAAAAAAACCTAATATAGATTATCAAACATTAGCAAGATAATATATTCGTTTGTAACTGGGTTACGTACTCAATAAACACATGTAGAGTACTGTATGTATGAACATAGCCTACTATCTATGATAGTCTTAATGTAGCTAAACTCATTTTAAAACTACAATAAAGAACTTCATCTAACTTCCTCCCTTTCTCCCTCCTCCTCTACTTCCCTCCCTCCTCATCCGTCTCTTCCAGGTGCAGGACGCAGTGCGCTGTCGGATGGGGGGGGATGTAAAGACGACAGTGAGAACTCACCGGACTCATGCAAGAACGGACAGGTGCAGATCATGGTGAATAATATTTCATTTCATCCCTTATTAGACCCATAACCACTCCTAGCCTGGTCTCTGATCAGTTGTTTGTGCTGTCTTGCCAGCCACGCTACATACAGATGAAGGATCTTAATTTGAGCCAGTTTACGACAGCAGGAAAGTAATCCTGCAGCAAGAGGAAATGTGAACTATTGTGTGGATTATAATTAAATTTTTCTTGATACATTTTTCATAGGGAAAATGAAGTCTGACATTTTTAAGTGGAAATCACAAACTTGAGGAGCCTTTTTAAACCTCAAATATACTATTACTTTGCCTTTCCTGTAAAATTCCTGCAACAACAGGATGATCGAATTAAGATACGGCATCTGTAACCACTGCTAACCTAGTCCCTGATCTGTTGGTGCTATCTTGCCAACTCCTGGGACCAGGCTACATAACCACTGCTAGCCTGGTCCCCTGATAGTTTGTGCTGTCTTCCCAACTCCCGGGACCAGGCTACTTAACCACTGCTAGCCTGGTCCCTGATAGTTTGGGCTGTCTTGCCAACTCCCGGGACCAGGCTACATAACCACATCCTGCTGGTCCTAAAACTTCCCTGTTTCTGTTCTCCAAATTCTGCTCTTCGCAAACGATATTAATGCCCAATCCCAAATCGACCACATCTCCTTGTGGGGCTCTGAGAGGATTTGACAGATGTCGATTTGGGTTTGGGCTTAAAATCCTAACCCCATTATTTGTCTATGTTCAGTCCCTCCTAAAGATATTTTATAATCCCACCTGTAATTTGTTATTTCCATATTTTCATTTCATATTTTTATTAACATGGCGGTCATTGCGGCAGGTTGGTTTATCCAATATGAAAGGCCCTCATCATTATGCACAGGGCGTGTAAGGTAAAGCTCACATAAGGTTATACATAAGGTTACTTTGTCCAAAATCGTGCTAATAGCATTGTAAATCATACAGACATGAAGTGCCTTCCAATGTCAACCGGGTCACAACGCTCTGCAATATTCATTAGTTACAAAGGTTCCTATGTTGAACCCTCCATCCCCTTTGATTTTGTTATTCACACAGCCGTTTACTGTAGTGTTTTGGTCTCTTGAATGGACCTCTAGGAAGGTTAGGAGGCTGAAGCTTCACCTTAGATTACCTATACCAGCAACAACAAAAATGCAAAGTTGTTGTGAATTCCTTGTTCTGAAAATGTTCTTCAAAGCTTTTAAGTGTAGTGTTGAGGAGGAACGGACAGGTTGGTTTCGTAACTGTAGGGTCCAGAGTTTTTCCTAGCTGTTTTTCCTGGTCACATCACAGTTTACGAGTAAACCTACTCATGTCAAAGTTAACAAGAAGAGATGTACTTGTTTTTTAAATCCATAGTCTGACAATAAACTCATCTCAATCCACTTAAAGTAATTGATTAGACTTTTTGATGAAAATCAAAAGCAGTCATATCAAATCAATTGGTGAATCCAAAGTGTTTCTGACAGTCATTTTCCAAATAACATAATCCAGAATTAATCCCTCACTCCAAAAGGCTCAAGGCGACTGAGTGCCAAGGGAAAACTTTACTTGAACCTATGTGCCATAAAGCCTTCATAAGCCTGTCATAGCCATGATACACTATATGTACAAAAGTATGTGGACACCCCTTCAAATTAGTGGATTCGGCTTTTTCAGCTACAACCATTGCCTACAGGTGTATAAAATCGATCACACAGCCATGCAATCTCCTTAGACAAACATTGGCAGTAGAATGACCTTACTGAAGAGCTCAGTGACTTTCAACGTGGCATCGTCATAGGATGCCACCTTTCCAACAAGTCAGTTCGTCTGCCCCGGTCAACTGTAAGTGCTGTTATTGTGAAGTGGACACATCTAGGAGCAACAACGGCTCAGCCACAAAGTGGTAGGCCACACAACCTCACAGAACGGGACCGCTGAGTGCTGAAGTGCTTAGCATGTAAAAATCATCTGTCCTCAGTTGCAACACTCACTACCAAGTTCCAAACTGCCTCTGGAAGCAACGTCAGCACACAAACTGTTCATCAGGAGCTTCATGAAATGGGTTTCCATGGCCAAGCAGCCACACACAAGCCTAAGATCACCATGCGCAATGCAAAGCGTTGATTGGAGTGATTTGAAGCTCGCCGCCATTGGACTCTGGATCAGTGGAAACGCATTCTCTGGAGTGATGAATCACGCTTCACCATCGGGAAGTCCGACGGACGAATCTGGGTTCGGCAGATGCCGGAAAACACTACCTGCCCTAATGCATTCTACCAACTGTAAAGTTTGGTGGTGAAGTAATAATGGTCTGGGGCTGTTTTTTAGTTCCAATGAAGGGAAATCTTAACACTACAGCATACAATGACATTCTAGACAATTATGTGCTTCCAACTTTGTGGCAACAGTTTGGGGAAGGCGAGATCGGAGTGGAAGAACTTGACTGGCCTGCACAGAGCCCTGATTTAAACCCCATTGAACACATTTGGGATGAATTAGAATGCCAACTGAGAGTTAGGCCTAATCACCCAACATCAGTGCCCTCACTAATGCTCTTGTGGGGTCGGGCACTGATGTTCCAACATCTAGTGAAAAGCCTTCCCACGAGCAGGTGTCCACATACTTTTGGTAGTTTTTGACATAAAAGCCATAAAAGTGTTAAGTAGGCCTTGTGAAAGGTATTACCATAAACTCACTAGAGAGGATAGGAGGACATCTTGAGAAGATAGGTGTACATCTTGAGAGGTTAGGAGGACATCTTGAGGAGATAGGGGGGCATCTTGAGAAGATAGGGGGGCATCTTGAGAAGATAGGAGGACATTTTGAGAGGATAAGAAGACATCTTTAGAGGATATGAGGACATCTTGAAAGGATAGGACATCTTAAGACAATAGGGGGACATCTTGAGAAGATAGGAGCACATATTGAGAAGATAAGAGGACATAATGAGAAGATAGGAGGGAATATTGAGAAGATAGGAGGACACTGAGAAGATAGGAGAATGTTGAGAATATAGGAGGACATATTGAGAAGATATGACATCTTAAGACAATAGGGGGACATCTTGAGAAGATAGGAAGACATCTTGAGAAGATAGGAGCACGTAATGAGAAGATAGGAGGACATATTGAGAAGATAAGAGGACATAAGGAGAAGATAGGAGGGCTTCTTGAGAAGATAGGAGGGCATCTTGAGAAGATAGGAGGACATCTTGAGAAGATAGGAGGACATATTGAGATGATAGGAGGACACTGAGAAGATAGGAGGACATATTGAGAAGAAAGGATATCTTGAGAGGATAGGAGCACATTTTGAAAGGATAGGAGGACATTTTGAGAATAATCAGTCTTCAGACTAGAGTACATGTTAAATGAGAGTAACCACCATATAACCATTCTGGTAGTTAGTTTGGACTGGCTTGGTCCTTCCCATTCTCCCCTATACTGTCCTCTCCTCCACTTCCCCTCTCTCATCTCTCCTCCTCTCACATCTCTTCTTCATCCCTGCATCAGAAGTGTCAGAACGTGTCCTACTGCGGGCAGCAGTGTGGCTCTCTGCGCTACGGCACTGGCACTGCTGGCACTGACACTGGTACTGTTGGCACTGGAGCTTCTCTCTGCCCGTCATCATCATGCCACCAACAGTCACCATACCCGCCACCATGCCACCCTCACCAGGGCTGCCAACGCAGCTGCCAACAAGGCTGTTACCACAGCCTGCCTAAGAACTACATGAACCATGAACACATGAACTACGCCCTGAAACACACCCCCAACCACACCCATAACCACGCCCACAACCATGGACAAAACCACAACATGTACCCCAACAGCAAATCAGTACGTCAACCACAGTAGATAGCTGCTGTGTCCTAAAGTAGCCAATATACGTAGCAGTGTAGTAGAGTTATTATGTGGTAGAAAAGTACATTATCCACTAGGTTTCCAGCAATGGTTCCCAAACTGTGGATATACCCCCTTGTGGTCCAGGAAATGGCTTTCCATTTATTTAATATAAATGGTATTAGCCTGCAAAACATAACAAATCATGTTTTATTATGGTCCGTTGGGGGAAAAGTTTGGAAACCACCGAGCTGCAAAGTAGATTAGTGCCAGCAAGTTTTTATAGTTTTAGCTGCTACCAGTCAAAGTTGTTTTATGCTGGTGTTTTTATATCTATTTAGATGTGTTTTTAGATTAAGTTTTGGGATCCAAATGTTGTTTTGTTCTTGTATCTTTTCCAATTATAATTCAGACATAAGTGATTTGGGTTATCTTGTGCTTAAGTGGTTTCCAGTGTTGGTTGAACATAGGGCTAATGTGAATGCCCTCCTCAAAAACATCTGGACAAACTGTAGTTTGTAATGATGCTGACGGTTAACCTGACTTACTTTCTATACTCAGCCTATGTGTACGTGTGTGGGTGTGCGTACATAAATGCTAAGATGAGGGAGATAGAGATATGGAGAGAGCGAAAGAGAAAGAGAAAAAGAGAGAGAGACAGAGAGAGAGAGAGAGGTGAGATGAGAGTCTAAATCCTCATTTGTCCGTTTAGGCGAGAGCCATTTGTGCAGCTGTGTGATTTGTGTACTAAGAGCTTTCCTCTCCTCTGAGACCTGTATTCATATTCTCCCTCTCTCTTTCCCTTTCAAATGTTCTCTTTCTCTTTCTGTACATCTATTTATCTCTCTTTCTTTCTCTCCCTCTGTCTTTCTCTCTCTTTCCCTTTAACTCTCCCCTTAACTCTCTCTTTCCCGAGAATAAAATGGCACCGGAAGAAATGGCAGCAGTTTTACGGGCTCCCAACCAATT
The DNA here is from genome assembly GCA_030435695.1 of Brachymystax lenok tsinlingensis. Taxonomy (NCBI): domain Eukaryota; kingdom Metazoa; phylum Chordata; class Actinopteri; order Salmoniformes; family Salmonidae; genus Brachymystax; species Brachymystax lenok. The sequence continues at coordinate 12,106,954 of CM059799.1, forward strand.
GTGCTATTATGTTTTTTTTGCGTTATTTGTAACTTATTTTGTACATACCGTTTCTGCAACCGTATCTTACGGCAAAAAATAGTTTCTGGATATCAGGACAGCGATCACTCACCTCGGATTAGACAAAGATGTTTTCTTCAACAAGCAGGACACACAGGACATACTCCGAACACTCGACAAGGCCAACATCACAGTTATTTGCAAGAGGAAAAGACACAGGTACAGAGGACACAGGGCGGGATGCCTCGTGAGGATCCGCAGAAGGCGAGTGGGAAAGCTGCCGTTACCGTCAATATTACTCGCCAACGTGCATCATTGGACAATAAATTAGACGAGGTACGATCACGAATATCCTACCAACGGGACATCAAAGACTGTAATATCCTATGTTTCATGGAATCGTGGCTGAATGATGACATGGATATTCAGCTAGCGGGATATACGCTGCACCGGCACGATAGAACAGCACACTCCGGTAAGACGAGGGGGGGCGGTCTTTGCATATTTGTAACCAACAGCTGGTGCACGAAATCTAAGGAAGTCTCTAGATTTTGCTCACCTGAAGTAGAGTATCTTGTAGGCCACGCTACTTTCCTAGAGAGTTTTTAGCTGTACTTTTCGTGGCTGTTTATTTAACACCACAGACGGATGCTGTCACTAAGACTGCACTCAGTCAGTTGTATAAGGAAATAAGCAAACAGGAAACCACTCACCCAGTGGCCGGAGACTTTAATGCAGGGAAACTTAAATCAGTTCTGCCAAAGTCTTCCGATGGCATTGAGGAGTACACCAGTCACTGGCTTTATCAATAAGTGCATTGAGGATGTCGTCCCCACAGTGACTGTACGTACATACCCCAACCAGAAGCCATGGATTACAGGCAACATTCGCACTGAGCTAAAGGGTAGAGCTGCCGCCTTCAATGTGCGTGACTCTAACCCGGAAGCTTATAAGATATCCCGCTATGCCCTGCGACAAACTATCAAACAGGCAAAGCGTCAATACAGGGCTAAGATTGATTCATACTACACCGGCTCCAACACTCGTCTTATGTGGCAGGGCTTGCAAACTATTACAGACTGCAAAGGGAAGCACAGCCGCGAGCTGCCCAGTGACACGTGCCTACCAGATGAGCTAAATCACTTCTATGCTCGCTTCGAGGCAAGCAACACTGAATCACGCATGAGAGCATCAGCTGTTCCGGATGACTGTGTAATCATGGCTCTCCGTAGCTGACGTAAGACCTTTAAACAGGTCAACATTCACAATTCTGCGGGGCCAGACGGATTACCAGGACGTGTGCTCCGAGAATGTGCTGACCAACTGGCAGGTGTCTTCACTGACATTTTCAACATGTCCCTGATTGAGTCTGTAATACCAACATGTTTCAAGCAGACCACCATAGTCCCTGTGCCCAAGAACACGAAGGCAACCTGTCTAAATGACTACAGACCCGTAGCACTCACGTCAGTAGCCATGAAGTGCTTTGAAAGGCTGGTAATTTCTCACATCAACACCATTATCCCATAAACCCACTCCAATTTGCATACCGCCCAAACAGATCCACATATGATGCAATCTCTATTGCACTCCACACTGCTCTTTCCCACCTGGACAAAAGGAACACCTATGTGAGAATGCTATTCATTGACTACAGCTCAGCATTCAACACAATATTACCCTCAAAGCTCATCACTAAGCTAAGGATTCTGGGACTAAACACCTCCCTCTGCAACTGGATCCTGGAGGGTAGGTAGCAACACATCTGCCACGCTGATCCTCAACACTGGAGCCCCCCATGGGTGCGTGCTAAGTCCCCTCATGTACTCCCTGTTCACCCACGACTGCATGGCCAGGCACGACTCCAACACCATCATTAAGTTTGCAGATGACACAACAGTGGTAGGCCTGATCACCAACAACGACGAGATAGCCTATAGGGAGGAGGTCAGAGACCTGGCCGGGTGGTGCCAGAATAACAACCTCTCCCTCAACATAACCAGGACTAAGGAGATGATTGTGGACTACAGGAAAATGAGGAGCGAGCACGCCCCCATTCTCATCGACGGGGCTGTAGTGGAGCAGGTTGAGAGCTTCAAGTTCCTTGGTGTCCACATCACCAACAAACTAGAATGGTCCAAACACACCAAGACAGTTGTGAAGAGGGCACAACAAGCCTATTCCCCCTCAGGAAACTAAAAAGATTTGGCATGGGTCCTCGGATCCTCAAAAGGTTCTACAGCTGCAACATCGAGAGCATCATGACTGGTTGTATCACTGTCTGGTACGGCAATTGCTCCGCCACCGACCGCAAGGCACTACAGAGGGTAGTGCGTACGGCCCAGTACATCACTGGGGCTAAACTGCCTGCCATCCAGGACCTCTACAGGCGGTGTCAGAGGAAGGCCCTGAAAATTGTCAAAGACCCCAGCCACCCCAGTCATAGACTGATCTCTCTACATGGCAAGCGGTACCGGATTGCCAAGCCTAGGACAAAAAGGCTTCTCAACAGTTTTTAACCCCAAGCCATAAGACTCCTGAACAGGTAATCATATGGCTACCCGGACTATTTGCATTGTGTGCCGCCCCCCAACCCCTCTTTTACGCTGCAGCTACTCTCTGTTTATAATATATGCATAGTCACTTTAACCATACGTTTATGTACATATTACCTCGATTGGCCCGACCAACCACATTGGCTAACTGGGCTATCTGCATTGTGTCCCGCCACCCACCACCCGCCAACCCCTCTTTTACGCTACTGCTACTCTCTGTTCATCATATATGCATAGTCACTTTAACTATATCTACATGTACATACTACCTCAATCAGCCCGAGTAACCGGTGCCTGTATGTTGCTACTGTTATTGTCATGATTATCCTCTCTCGGGAATGACCAATGCGCAGCGACGTAGCCGGAATACATATTTATTGAAAGACGGGACGAGACGGAACAAAACAATAAACGATGAACAAGACGTGAACCCTAACGCTAAATCCTAAACTGAACACAGAGATCTAAACCTAAACATGACTGGCGAAACCTAACTAAACATGAATGGCAGAACCTAACTAAACACGACTGGCAGAACCTAACTAAACACGACTGGCAGAACCTAACTAAACACGACTGGCAGAACCTAACTAAACACGACTGGCAGAACCTAACTAAACACGACTGGCAGAACCTGACTGAACACGATAACCATAACATAAACAATAACCCACGAAACTAAAGTGCAACCCCCAAACATATATATGGTTCCCAATTAGAGGTAACGAGACTCAGCTGCCTCTAATTGGGAACCATTATCCCAACATAGAAATAGACACCATAGAACACAAGAAACCCCTACACCAAAACGAAGCCAAAACGCTCCAGCCTGTAATCTCGGGCCTGGGCGTTACAGTCCCCTCAAAGGCACGGACTCGGACGCGCCCAAAAGTCCGTGGGGGGGTCTTCGGGTGGGTCCCTTTGTCCCAGGTGGGGGCTCCGGTGCTGGCCGTGCTGGTCTGAAGTCACGCACCGGAGGCCCTGGACCATTTGCTGGACTGAGGACCCTCTCTGGCGGGCCCGGGCTGGGGACCCTCACTGGCGGACCCGGGCTGGGGACCCTCACTGGCGCTCTGGTGCGGGGAGCAGGATCTGGCCGTACCGGACCCACGATGCTCACGGGAATTCTGGTGCGTGGAGCTGGAACTGGTCGTACTGGACTCGTGATGCTCACTGGAACTCTGGTGCGTGGAGCAGGAACTGGTCGTACTGGACTCGTGATGCTCACTGGAACTCTGGTGCGCGGAGCAGGAACTGGCAGTACCAGACTCGTGATGCTCACTCTGGTGCGGGAGCGGGAACAGGCCGTACTGGGCTCGTGACGCGCACTCTGGTGCGGGGAGCGGGAACAGGCCGAACTGGGCTCGTGACGTGCACTCTGGTGCGGGAGCGGGAACCGCCATACTGGGCTCGTGACACGCACTCTGGTGCGGGAGCGGAACAGGCCGAACTGGGCTCGTGACGCGCACTCTGGTGCGGGAGCGGAACAGGCCGAACTGGGCTCGAGACGCGCACTCTGGTGCGGGAGCAGGAACAGGACGCGTGCTGGACTCTCTAAGCGCACGGGAGCCTGGTGCGCGGAGCAGGAACAGGACGTGCTGGACTCTCTAAGCGCACGGGAGCCTGGTGCGCCGGAGCCGAACAGGACGTGCTGGACTCTCTGCGCATCGGGAGCCTGGTGCGCCGGAGCAGGAACAGGACGTTCTGGACTCTCTAAGCGCACGGGGAGCCTGGTGCGCGGAGCGGGACAGGGCGTGCTGGACTCTCTAGCGCCGCGGGAGCCTGGTGCGCGAGCCGGGACAGGACGTGCTGGACTCTCTAGCGCACGGGGGCCTGGTGCGCGGAGCCGGAACAGGACGTGGCGGGCTCTGAAGGCGCACTGGGGGCCTGATGCGTGGAGCAGGGACAGGACATGCCGGGCTCTGAAGGTGCACAGTGGGCCTGGTGCGCGGAGCCGGAACAGGACGTGGCGGGCTCTGAAGGCGCACTGGGGGCCTGATGCGTGGAGCAGGGACAGGACATGCCGGGCTCTGAAGGTGCACAGTGGGCCTGATGCGTGGAACAGGGACAGGACGTGTTGACTCCACAACACGTACTGGAATCTTGGAACTCGGAACAGGGACTGGACGTGTTGACTCCACAACACGAACTGGGATCTTGGAACTCGGAACAGGGACTGGACGTGTTGACTCCACAACACGAACTGGGATCTTGGAACTCGGAACAGGGACTGGACGTGTTGACTCCACAACACGAACTGGGATCTTGGAGCGTGGAACAGGGACTGGGCTGTGGATTCGCACCGGAGATTCTGCCCGTAGGACCGCAGGATATCTTGGTCCCAAAAGGCGCACTGGAGACCTGGCGCGCAGAGCTGGCACCACTCTACGAGGCTGCACACTGACCTTGGCCTGACAGACGAGTGGCGCTGGGATCTCTCGCACTGGGCTGTGGACACGTACCGGAGACACTGCACGCAGAACCGGTGCAGGATATCCTGGTCCAAGGAGGCGTAACGGAGACCAGGAGCGCTGAGCCGGCACCACTCTACCAGGCTGCACACTCATCGTAGCCTGACAGACGAGTGGCGCTGGAATCTCCCGCACCGGGCTGTGAATGCGCACAGGAGAAACCGTGCGCAAAACTGCATAACACGGTGTCCTTTCCGTGCGACGCTCTCCCCAACGTTCTCTCCACAAAGCACGAGGAGTTGGCTCAGGAGTCCCTCCTGAACCGGCCAACCTCCTCGTGTGCCCCCCCCCAAAAGCTTTTTGGGGCTGCCCTTCGGGCTTCCTAGCCCGGCGAGGTCTGACAAACCTGCCTCTTACAGGGTCCCATGCTCCATTCAGGTCCTCACACCTGCGCCGCTCAGCCGCCGCTGCTTTCAGTTCCTCTCTTGGAGGGCAATACTCTCCGGGCTGGTCCCAATCTCCCCCATTGAACAGCTCCTCCTCCCAAGGCCTGAACTCCCGGGTCTCTCGCTGCTTGGTCTTCTTTTTGATGGGTTATTCTGTCATGATTATCCTCTCTCGGGAATGACCAATGCGCAGCGACGTAGCCGGAATACATATTTATTGAAAGACGGGACGAGACGGAACAAAACAATAAACGATGAACAAGACGTGAACCCTAACGCTAAATCCTAAACTGAACACAGAGATCTAAACCTAAACACGACTGGCGAAACCTAACTAAACATGAATGGCAGAACCTAACTAAACACGACTGGCAGAACCTAACTAAACACGACTGGCAGAACCTAACTAAACACGACTGGCAGAACCTAACTAAACACGACTGGCAGAACCTGACTGAACACGATAACCATAACATAAACAATAACCCACGAAACTAAAGTGCAACCCCCAAACATATATATGGTTCCCAATTAGAGGTAACGAGACTCAGCTGCCTCTAATTGGGAACCATTATCCCAACATAGAAATAGACACCATAGAACACAAGAAACCCCTACACCAAAACGAAGCCAAAACGCTCCAGCCTGTAATCTCGGGCCTGGGCGTTACAGTTATAGCCTCGCTACTGTATATAGCCTCGCTACTGTTATTTTCACTGTCTTTTTCTGATGTTTTTATTTCTTTACTTACCTATTGTTCACCAAATCTCATTTTTGCACTGTTGTTTAGAGCCTGTAAGTAAGCATTTCACTGTAAGGTCTACACCTGTTGTATTCGGCGCACGTGACAAATAAACGTTGATTTGATTTGGATTTGATTCTCTCTGCCTTTCTCCTCCCTCCATCTTCTTCCATCTCTTGGTATTTTTGGGTATTTTGTTAGGATTCCCATTAGCTGTTACAAAAGCAGCAGCTACTCTTCCTGGGGTCCACATCTCTCTCTTACTCCCTCTTCTTCTCTCTCTCTCTTTCACTTTCACTTTCCTTCCTTCCCTCCCTCGATCCCTCCCTCTCTCTCTGTCGTGCCCAAAATGCTTTATACTTTAATATCCAAACAAAAGCTTTTGTGAGTGGGTTCCGTAGAGGACGCTAGGCAGATTGTTGCTGGGGGAAGAGAGGAGAAGAGAGAGTGGAGAAGCCTGGGTCTGCATGGCAATTTGGTGCAACATTCATTTCACATTCAAGTTTGAGAGGTTTCCAGGGAGGCCATTTTGGAATGGAACACTGGAACTGTCCCTCATTGAATCCAAGCAATCCAAGTTTGTGCGGTGCTGTTTGTGCGGTGCTGTTTGTGCGGTGCTGTTTGTGTTGGTCCTTTTACAAAGTAATTTGTTCCAACCAATCAACATTGAGGGGAAATTATCTCTTGAAGGTTACATTAAAGTAGGTAGAGGTGGTGCTAGGTTTAAAGAGCGAAAGGTAGAGCTGGTGTTAACTTTAAAGAGCGAAAGGTATAGCTGGTGTTATTGGCCCAGCGTCTTCCGGGTTTGGCCCGGGGTAGGCCGTCATTGTAAATAAGAATTTGTTCTTAACTGACTTGCCTAGTTAAATAAAGGTTGAATCAACAACAACAACAAAAAATATTCTGGAGCACCGTTAGAAAGGTGTAGTCTAACGTCTCTGTCTCTAAATCATCATCTATAGCACCGTTAGAAAGGTGTAGTCTAACATCTCTGTCTCTAAATCATCATCTATAGCACCGTTAGAAAGGTGTAGTCTAACGTCTCTGTGTCTAAATCATCATCTATAGCACCGTTAGAAAAGTGTAGTCTAACATCTCTGTCTCTAAATCATCATCTATAGCACCGTTAGAAAGGTGTTATCTAACATCTCTGTCTCTAAATCATCATCTATAGCACCGTTAGAAAGGTGTAGTCTAACGTCTCTGTCTCTAAATCATCATCTATAGCACCGTTAGAAAGGTGTAGTCTAACGTCTCTGTCTCTAAATCATCATCTATAGCACCGTTAGAAAGGTGTAGTCTAACGTCTCTGTCTCTAAATCATCATCTATAGCACCGTTAGAAAGGTGTAGTCTAACGTCTCTGTCTCTAAATCATCATCTATAGCACCGTTAGAAAGGTGTAGTCTAACGTCTCTGTCTCTAAATCATCATCTATAGCACCGTTAGAAAAGTGTAGTCTAACATCTCTGTCTCTAAATCATCATCTATAGCACCGTTAGAAAGGTGTTATCTAACATCTCTGTCTCTAAATCATCATCTATAGCACCGTTAGAAAGGTGTAGTCTAACGTCTCTGTCTCTAAATCATCATCTATAGCACCGTTAGAAAGGTGTAGTCTAACGTCTCTGTCTCTAAATCATCATCTATAGCACCGTTAGAAAGGTGTAGTCTAACGTCTCTGTCTCTAAATCATCATCTATAGCACCGTTAGAAAGGTGTAGTCTAACGTCTCTGTCTCTAAATCATCATCTATAGCACCGTTAGAAAGGTGTAGTCTAACGTCTCTGTCTCTAAATCATCATCTATAGCACCGTTAGAAAGGTGTAGTCTAACGTCTCTGTCTCTAAATCATCATCTATAGCACCGTTAGAAAGGTGTAGTCTAACACGCACACACACAGACACACACAGACACAGACACACAGACACACACAGACACAGACACACAGACACACACTGCTATGTAACTGTCTCTCTTCTTCCCCATGCTCTCCGCCAGTCGGACTTTGAAAAAGACGTGGACCTGGCGTGTCAAACAGGTAGGATCTCTCTCTCTCTCTCTCTCTCTCTCTCTCTCTCTCTCTCTCTCTCTCTCTCTCTCTCTCTCTCTCTCTCTCTCTCTCTCTATCACACTCTTTTGTATCAGTCTAACATGCTGTCAATGTGCCCATGGGGAGAACTACGCTGTAGCTAAGGCTTTGCTTGTCTGAATGTAAATGCAGTGATGGGAAAGATGTCTCGGAATTCAATCATGAGCGGTACTATTTTGCCCTGTCAATCACACTGATTTCATCCAATGGGATCTCTCTGACTTGAAGGAATGAATCTGTTATTGGCTGAGCTCGGTAGCCCTTGAGTCGGTTCAGAGCCGCAATGTTCCCCATCACTGGAATTTAGATATGTGTCTGTGTGTGTGTGCGTGCGTCTGTGTGCTCGTGCATGTTTCTGTGTGTGTTTGTGTGTGAGTGTGTGATGTGTGTAACAATGTGGACGTAACTTAACACCCAGTCATGGTTACTTTCCCCCTCCACCCGAGCAGAGAGAGGACATCCATGTAAGTCTGACACCAACCTGACCCTCAAACACTGTCAATCACTAATGGCCCAACCCTAATTTAAGATCTACATCAAACTTCTAACTCAAACTTTCATGCAAATCTTGTAGAACAAAGAAGGATGTGAAAAGCTACAGGGATGCACAATTATGTCTTTGTAGATTTAAGGTGGTCTCTGATTAAGGGCCCTGTTCAATAGAACAACGGATTATTGTACTCCCTGACGAAGGCTATGCCAAGATTTTTTTCTGATTTAGTTGTATTGAACACGCCGTTATAATAATCTAATGTAATTATACTAAAAGTGCCTTGATTCTCCTTGTTTTATCTCTCATTAACATCAATACACAGAAACTGTATGAAACTTTGAGCTACTTACAGATGTGCTTGCAGATTGTCCTAAGTTAATTGTGGCCCAGCAGTGACCACTTTAAACTGTGACGCTGTGTGCATGTAATTCAGCATGACTGTATGACTGTAAGGTGAGACTCATGGTGGTACGACTTTGGACTGTATTCAATCAAAAACATTTACTTGAATGATTGAATATGGCCCATTGCATGACTATATTCAATCTGACCGGTATAAACCTGATTTGGTTACCAGGTTAGCATGAATGTGTTATTAATATGCATGTAAGGTTAAATATGTTGCTGTAGTTCAGGGGGTGGGCAACTCCAGTCCTCGGGGGCCTGGTTGGTGTCACACTTTGTCTCCATCCCTAGCAAACAGCTGATTAATCAAATTGCGTTCTAAACTGAAGATCATGATTAGGTGATTATTGGAGTCAGGTGTGTTAGCTGGGGCAAAACTGTGACACCAATCAGGCCCTCAAGGATTGGAGTTGCCCACCCCTGGTCTAGTTGAACTGTTGTCCTGACTATATACAGTAGGCCATGTTATTCTGACCTTGTATGTCTGTCTATTAGAATGACTAAGGCTACACCTCAAATTACACCCTATTCCCAAGTGCACTACTTTGACTAGACGACCAAAACAAGCAAGTGCACTATACAGGAACAGGATGTCATCTGATATTTGTCCTTATTCGTTTAGATGTTGACTCTTACCAGTTAGTCATATATTGTAGTAGGGTATTTTATAAGTGTCTTCATTCCTTTGTTTGTTCACTAAACTAAAAGTATGAAAATGAAAAGGACAACAAAAACATTCTCTAAGCTAAGATTAGTTTCATATTCTGTTTCATTGTGGTATCGGTATAAGACATACAATCTCATCCTACCTTGATGTTGGTCTCAGGACACACACACACACACACACACAATATAAAGCAATCTGTCACAACTAGACAGGGAATAATGAGTTCCCATAGTGGCCATGTGATGGAATGGAAGGCAGCAGCAGGAGGTTATCCAGGTCCATTTCATTTGGAGCCAACTGCATTTTACACAATGTCACTGGCTGTGTCCCAAATGGCTCTACTATTGACCTGACTCCCATGGGCCCTGGTCGAAAGTAATGCACTATACAGGGAATAGGGTGCCATGTGGGACAGAGATACTCTCTCATACATCTTATCAAATAGGCAGACCGCCTCTATCTACAGTATATACTGTGCAAGACTAGCTGAGGGCCACAGTGTCAGGAACAAAGCTCACCTCTGCTGAGTCACCCCTACCACTGGACCAGGAGTCTAGAGAGAGTTTTCTGTCTTCATGCCAGTATTTTTCAAGGGTTGTCTGCATACATGATGAATGGTACTGCTTTTTGTCATGTTTTGTTGCCGTTTTTATTTTTAATTAATTCCACAGGTGTCTATTATATAAAACCATGTTGGGAGGCTCAATGCATATATGCCTCTCCCTCTCTCTCTCTCTCTCTCTCTCTCTCTCTCTCTCTCTCTCTCTCTCTCTCCTGTTCTCTATCTATCCTGCTCTCTATCTCTATCCTGCTCTCTATCTCTATCTCTATTCTGCTCTCTATCTCTATCTCTATCCTGCTCTCTATCCCTATCCTGCTCTCTATCTCTATGCTGCTCTCTATTTCTACTCTGCTCTCTATCTCTATCTCTATTCTGTTCTCTATCTATCCTGCTCTCTATCTCTATCCTGCTCTCTATCTCTATTCTGCTCTCTATCTCTATTCTGCTCTCTATCTCTATTCTGGTCTCTATCTCTATCCTGCTCTCTATCTCTATTCTGCTCTCTATCGCTATTCTGATCTCAATCTCTATTCTGATCTCTATCTCTATCCTGCTCTCTATCTCTACCCTGCTCTCTATCGCTATTCTGCTCTCTATCTCTACCCTGCACTCAATCTCTATCCTGCTCTCTATCTCTACCCTGCTCTTTATCTCTATCATGCTCTCTATCTCTATCTTACTCTCTATCTCTATTCTGCTCCCTTTCTCTATTCTGATCTCTGTATCTATTCTGCTCTCTATCTATCCTGCTCTCCATCTCTACCCTGATCTCTATCTCTATCCTGCTCTCTATCTCTATCCTGCTCTCTATCTCTATCCTGCTCTCTATCTCTACCCTGCTCTCTATCTCTACCCTGCTCTCTATCTTTACCCTGCTCTCTATCTCTCTATCTCTATCCTGCTCTCTATCTCTACCCTGCTCTCTATCTCTATCCTGCTCTCTATCTCTATTCTGCTCTCTATCTCTATCCTGCTCTCTTTCTCTATCCTGCTCTCTATCTCTATCCTGCTCTCTATCTCTATCTATATCCTGCTCTCTATCTCTATTCTGCTCTCTATCTCTATCCTAATCTCTATCTCTATCCTGCTCTCTATCTCTATCCTGCTCTCTATCTCTATTCTGCTCTCTATCTCTATTCTGATCTCTATCTCTATTCTGCTCTCTATCTATCATGCTCTCCATCTCTAACCTGCTCTCTATCTCTATCCTGCTCTCTATCTCTACCCTGCTCTCTATCTCTATCCTGCTCTCTATCTCTATTCTGCTCTCTATCTCTATCCTGCTCTCTTTCTCTATCCTGCTCTCTATCTCTATCCTGCTCTCTATCTCTATCTATATCCTGCTCTCTATCTCTATTCTGCTCTCTATCTCTATCCTGCTCTCTATCTCTATCCTGCTCTCTATCTCTATCCTGCTCTCTATCTCTATTCTGCTCTCTATCTCTATTCTGATCTCTATCTCTATTCTGCTCTCTATCTATCATGCTCTCCATCTCTAACCTGCTCTCTATCTCTATCCTGCTCTCTATCTCTATTCTGCTCTCTATCTCTATTCTGATCTCTATCTCTATTCTGCTCTCTATCTATCCTGCTCTCTATCTCTGTCCTGCTCTCTATCTCTTTCCTGCTCTCTATCTCTACCCTGCTCTCTATCTTTATCCTGCTCTCTATCTCTATCCTGCTCTCTATCTCTATTCTGATCGCTATCTCTATTCTGCTCTCTATCTATATCATTCTCTCTATCTCTATCCTGCTCTCTATCTCTATTCTGATCTCAATCTCTATTCTGCTCTCTATCTATCCTGCTCTCTATCTCTACCCTGCTCTCTATCTATCCTGCTCTTTATCTCTATTCTGCTCTCTTTTTATATTCTGCTCTCTATCTATCCTGCTCTCTATCTCTATCCTGCTCTCTATCTCTATTCTGCTCTCTATCTCTACCCTACTCTCTATCTCTATCCTGCTCTCTATCTCTATCCTACTCTCTATCCTGCTCTGTATCTCTACCCTGATCTCTATCTCTATCCTGCTCTCTATCTCTATCTCTATCCTGCTCTCTATCTCTACCCTGCTCTCTATCTCTATCCTGCTCTCTATCTCTATCCTGGTCTCTATCTCAATTCTGCTCTCTATCTCTACCCTGCGCTCTATCTCTATCCTGCCGCTATCGCTGTCCTACTCTCTATTCTGCTCTCTATCTCCATTCTGATCTCTATCTCTATTCTGATCTCTATCTCTTTTCTTCTCTCTATCTATGCTGCTCTCTATCTCTACCTTGCTCTCTATCTCTATCCTGGTCTCTATCTCTATCCTGCTCTCTATCTCTATCCTGCTCTCTATCTCTATTCTGCTCTCTTTCTCTATTCTGATCTCTATATCTATTCTGCTCTCTATCTATCCTGTTCTCCATCTCTACCCTGATCTCTATCTCTATCCTGCTCTCTATCTCTACCCTGCTATCTATCTCTACCCTGCTCTCTATCTCTATCCTGCTCTCTATCTCTATCCTGCTCTCTATCTCTACCCTGCTCTCTATCTCTATCCCTATTCTGCTCTCTATCTATACCCTGCTCTCGATCTCTATCCTGCTCTCTATCTCTATCCTGCTCTCTATCTCTATCCTGCTCTCTTTCTCTATCCTGCTCTCTATCTCTATCCTGCTCTCTATCTCTATCTATATCCTGCTCTCTCTCTCTATTCTGCTCTCTATCTCTATCCTGCTCTCTATCTCTATCCTGCTCTCTATCTCTATTCTGCTCTCTATCTCTATTCTGCTCTCTATCTCTATTCTGCTCTCTATCTATCCTGCTCTCTATCTCTGTCCTGCTCTTTATCTCTATCCTGCTCTCTATCTTTACCCTGCTCTCTATCTCTATCCTGCTCTCTATCTCTATCCTGCTCTCTATCTCTTTCCTGCTCTCTATCTCTACCCTTCTCTCTATCTCTATCCTGATCTCTATCTCTATTCTGCTCTCTATCTATCCTGCTCTCTATCTATACCCTGCTCTCTATCTCTATCCTGCTCTCTATCTCTTTCCTACTCTCTATCTCTATTCTGCTCTCTATCTCTATCCTGATCTCTATCTCTATTCTGATCTCTATCTCTATCCTGCTCTCTATCTCTATTCTGCTCTCTATCTCTATCCTGCTCTCTATCTCTTTCCTGCTCTCTATCTCTATCCTTCTCTCTATCTCTATTCTGCTCTCTATCCCCACCTCCTTTCCCCTCTCTCCCCTCCCTCTCTCCTTCCAGTTATCTTCAAGGAAGTTAACACCTGTAACCCAGCAACCATCACCGGGACCCTGTCCCGTATCTCCCTTGATGAAGAGGATGACCCCAAGCTGGCGGCCCACCAGGAGGGGGGCCTAGGTGTCAACTTCAGCTCCCTCCCTGGAAACATCCCCCCTTCCCCCAACCTACTCGTCCAGGTGAAGGACTGATTGGATGGATGGATAAATGGGCGGATGGGCAATGGGATTAAATGCAAAACAAATCTACTCACACAATCAACTGTAGTTTCATTTAAACCTATCCGTTTGCAGTACATTTGCATAGACCCTCCCTCTTAGGCATGTTGGGATGTTAGGGGCGGCAGGTAGAGTAGCGGTTAGAGAGTCAACTCAGAGGGTTGCCAGTTCAAATCCCGGGTCCAATGGGAAAAATCTGTCGGGAAGTGAGCTGGCAACCGGAGGGTAGCTGGTATGAAATCCTAGATGCCATTGACTGCTGTTGTGCCCTTGAGCAAGGCACTTCATCCCCACAACAACAGCTCCCCGGGCGCCGAGTATGGCAGCCCCCCACACCTCTCCAAATCCTTTATATATACAGTGCATTCGGAAAGTATTTTGACACCTTGACTTTTTTCACATTATGTTACGTTACAGCCTTATTCTAAAATGTATTAAATTGTATTTTTTCTTCATCAATCTACACACAATACCCAATAATGACATCACAATACCCCATAATGACATCACAATACCCCATAATGACATCACAATACCCCACAATGACATCACAATACCCCATAATGACATCACAATACCCCATAATGACATCACAATACCCCATAATGACATCACAATACCCAATAATGACATCACAATACCCCATAATGACATCACAATACCCAATAATGACAAAGCAAAAACAGGTTTTTAGAACATTTAGCAAATTTACAGAAAATACAAATCTGAAATTAACACATTTACTTAAGTATTCAGACCCTTTACTCAGTACTTTGTTGAAGCACCTTTGGCAGCGATTACAACCTAGTGTCTTCTTGGGTATGACACTACAAGCTTGGCACACCTGTATTTGGGGAATTTCTCCCATTATTCTCTGCAGATCATTTCAAGCTCTGTCAGGTTGCTTGGGGAGCATTGCTTCACAGCTATTTTCAGGTCTCTCCAGAGATGTTCGATTGGGTTCTAGTCTGGGATGTCACTGGGCCACTCAAGGACATTCGGAGACTTGTCCCGAATCCACTCCTGCGTTGTCTTGGCTGTGTGCTTAGGGTCGTTGTCCTGTTGGAAGGTGAACCTTCATCCCAGTCTGACGTCCTGAATGCTCTGGAGTAGGTTTTCATCAAGGATCTCTCTGTTCTTTGCTCTGTTCATCTTTCCCTCTATCCTGACTAGTCTCCCTGTCCCTGCCGCTGAAAAACATCCCCACAGCATGATGCTGCCACCATCATGCTTCCCCGTAGGGATGGTGCCAGGTTTCCTCTAGACGTGACGCTTGGCATTCAGGCCAAAGAGTTCAATCTTGGTTTCATCAGACCAGAGAATCTTGTTTCTTATAGTTTGAGAGTCTTTAGGTGCCTTTCAGCAAACTCCAAGCAGGCTGTCGTATGCCTTTTTCTGAGGAGTGGCTTCCATCTGGCCACTCTACCACAATGGCCTGATTGGTGGAGTGCTACAGAGATGGTTGTCCTTCTGGAAGGTTCTCCCATCTCCACAGAGGAACTATATAGCTATGTCAGAGTGACCATCGAGTTCTTGGTCACCTCCCTGACCAAGGCCCTTCTCCCCCGATAGCTCAATTTGGCCGGCCATCTCTAGGAAAAGTCTTGGTGGTTCCAAACTTCTTCCATTTAAGAATAATGAAGGCCACTGTGCTCCTGGGGACCTTCAATGCTGCAGAAATGTTTGGTACCCTTCCCCACATCTGTGCCTCAACACAATCCTGTCTCAAGGACAATTCCTTTGACTTGGTTTTTGCTCTGGCATTCACTGTCAATTGTGGGACCTTAAATAGACAGGTGTGTGCCTTTGCAAATCATGTTCAATCAATTGAATTTACCAGAGGTAGACTCCAATCAAGTTATAGAAACATCTCAAGGATAATCAATGGAAAAAGAATACACCTGACCTCAATATTGAGTCTCATAGCAAAGGGTCTGAATACTTATGTAAATAAGGTAATTCTGTTTTTTACTTGTAATACATTTGCAAAACTTCTGAAAACCTGTTTTTGCTTGGTCATTATGGGGTATTGTGTGTAGATTGCTGAGGATATAAATATGTTTTATATCTCTATCTCTAAGAATACAGCTGTAACTTAACAAAATGTGGAAAAAGTCAAGGGGTCTGAATACTTTCCAAAGGCACTGTATGTCTGTCTTTCGGGGGGGTTGGGTTATAAGCGTGAGTCAAATTTCAGTTGGTCCTGTAGATTGACCAATAAAGTGATCCTAATCTTACAATTGTTTTTATCAGAAATAAAGTAAAACACTATACAGCAAATAGCCAATCTGTAGTGATATCAGCGCTAACTAATCTATATTGTCTTCAGTGATAGAAACTCTTACAAAAAAATATGCTATCTAGAACCTAAAATGGTTCTTCGTCTGTCTCCATAGGAAAACCCTTTTGAAACCCTTTTTGGTTTCAGGTATAACCTGTTTGGTTCCAGGTAGAACCAGTTTGATTCCAGGTAGAACCTGTTTGATTCCAGGTAGAACCCTTTTGGCTTCCATATAAAAACTCTTTCCACAGAGGGTTCTACATGGAACCCAAAAGTGTTCTGCTATGGGGACAGGCAAAGAACCCTTTTGGAACCCTTTTTTCAAAGAGTGTATTTAGTGATATCAGTGATAATATCTGTAGTGTATTTAGTAATGGCTCCTTAACGTGAGTTTCCCCTTCCCACCATGCAGGTGCCCCCGCTGGGTGTTCTGAACGAGCTGAGTGACACACCTGTGAAGAAGGAGGTGAATGTGGAGCAGCAGATGCACCAGGGGAACCCCAGGAACACGGCGCCTGTCTACCTGTGCACCGAGAGCGGGATGGGCTGGTCTCGACCGCCCCCTCCTCCCAACACTCTGGATGGACCTTGTGGGGGAAGGGAGGGGGACTATATGGTGTTACCACGTAGGACGGTCAGTTTAAAACCCCCTCTGCCCCCAATTCTGGGTCTAGGGCATGGGGGCGAGGACAAGCCGCTGAACATCGCAGTGGACGACCCGCCCTTCCCCCCGGCCCCATCGCCCATGACCCTCCACCCGGCGGAGAGCGAGGCCTACCCGGCTGACTTCATCTCCCCCGGCGACCACAACATGAACATCGGCATGAACATGAACCGCTCTTACGGGACGCTCAAGCAGCTCCCCGTGCACGGGGGTCAAGGCCCCCAGGGCCACATGCACGCTCCAGGCGTCCACGTGCATGGGGGCCACATGCACGGCTACGGGCACTCGCTGAAGCCGGGCCAGAGGCCGTCGGTGAGGCAGATTCTAACAAGAGGGGGAGGCACGGTGGAGCGCAACCGGACCCTGCCACGCATCCTGGGCAGCGCCAACACTAACACCAGCCTCTCTGCTGGCTCCCTGGAGGTAAAGAGAGAGGGATGGAGGGACGGGAGGAGAGTGTTTTCAACCAGGTAGTATGACAGCTAGCATCAGCTTCTCTGCTTGCTGGAAGGGGGTGATGGAGGGAACAGAAGGGATGATGGGAGGAGAAGGGGCGCCAGATACGAACACGCACTCTGCTCTCCACACACACACGTTGTCCAGATACAAGGTTAACCAAAACCCATCACAGAAAGATCACACACCAATCTGTGTGTTATTAGAGGGCTGAACGCGCTTATTGTTGTAACGTAGTGATTTCCTATAGTCATGTCCCAGGGTTGATATTAGCAGAGAGAGAAGATGGGTATGAAGAATAAACCAGGGTATTGAATGGTGATTCAACTGTGGATGCCGCTGTGATCCAGGTCTGTGAGAAGTCTGTGTGTGAGGCGTGCGTGTTTACGTGTGTGTATGTGTGCGTGCGCTCGTTCTAGTGGAAACCAGTAGTCGAAGGTTTCCCAAACTCGGACCT
The DNA here is from genome assembly GCA_030435695.1 of Brachymystax lenok tsinlingensis. Taxonomy (NCBI): domain Eukaryota; kingdom Metazoa; phylum Chordata; class Actinopteri; order Salmoniformes; family Salmonidae; genus Brachymystax; species Brachymystax lenok. Next base: position 12,124,652 of record CM059799.1, read on the forward strand.
GGGGACTTTTCCCAGACATTGCACAGCTGATTCAAAGAATCAACTAGTCAGTAAGCTTTGATCATTTGAATCAGCTGTGTAGTGCAAGGGCACAAATCTAAACGTGCACCCCTTGGGGTCCCCAGGACCGAGTTGGTTAAACACTGCTCTCATCTGTTATGCGTGTGAGCATGAGAACAGAATGCTGTTCAGAAATTATTACTCATTATGGAATATGAGATGTCTACATTCATGCAGATGGAAAAACACACACACACACGTGTCTATAATCACACTTCCGGCCTACAAAGAGGCAGAGCAGATGGGGTGAGAGGGACAGGAGAAGTGGGGATACCTAGTCAGTTGTACAACTGAATGCATTCAACTGAAATGTGTCTTCCTCATTTAATCCAACCCCTCTGAATCAGCTATGTGAAAAGGGCTGCCTTAATTAACATCCACGGCACCCGGGGAACAGTGGGTTAACTGCCTTGTTCAGGGGCATAATGACAGATTTTTACCTTTTTACCTTTCAGTTACTGGCCCAACGCTCCTGCCCACCAGGCTACTTGCCGCTCACAGGGAGTACCCCTTGAGAGTGTCTGTGTGCACACCTTAATTACACACACACACACACACACACACACACACACACACACACACACACACACACACACACACACACACACACACACACACACACACACACAATCACTTGCCGTAGACATACACAGACACACACACATTCAGGATCCTGCTGACTCACAAGGTTGATGAAGGAATGGGGACAGTACTTACACTGAAGGACAGGGAAGTGCACGTGCTTCATATAGAATGAAATACATGTCACTCAGATGAATGGCTGCATCCCAAATGGCACCCTGTTCCCTATTTATTGCACTGCTTTTGACCAGGGCCCATAGGGTAGGCCTACTATAGAAGGAATAGGGTGTCATTTGGAACTCAGCCTTCGAGGGTCCACTCCTGAATATCTTTAAACATCCCTCTGAGAGACGTCTGAGGTAATCTGAATATCTTTAAACATCCCTCTGAGAGACGTCTGAGGTATCCTGGATATCTTTAAACATCCCTCTAAGAGACATCTGAGGTATCCTGAATGTCTTTAAACATCCCTCTAAGAGATGTCTGAGGTCTCCTGAATATCTGTAAACATCCCTCTAAGAGATGTCTGAGGTATCCTGAATATCTTTAAACATCCCTCTGAGAGACGTCTGAGGTATGCTGAATATCTTTAAACATCCCTCTGAGAGACGTCTGAGGTCTCCTGAATATCTTTAAACATCCCTCTGAGAGATGTCTGAGGTATCCTGAACATCCCTCTAAGAGACATCTGAGGTATCCTGAATGTCTTTAAACATCCCTCTGAGAGACGTCTGAGGTCTCCTGAATATCTTTAAACATCCCTCTGAGAGACATCTGAGGTATCCTGAATGTCTTTAAACATCCCTCTGAGAGACGTCTGAGGTCTCCTGAATATCTTTAAACATCCCTCTGAGAGACGTCTGAGGTCTCCTGAATATCTTTAAACATCCCTCTGAGAGACGTCTGAAGTAATCTGAATATCTTTAAACATCCCTCTGAGAGACGTCTGAGGTATCCTGGATATCTTTAAACATCCCTCTAAGAGACATCTGAGGTATCCTGAATGTCTTTAAACATCCCTCTAAGAGACGTCTGAGGTCTCCTGAATATCTGTAAACATCCCTCTAAGAGATGTCTGAGGTATCCTGAATATCTTTAAACATCCCTCTGAGAGACGTCTGAGGTATGCTGAATATCTTTAAACATCCCTCTGAGAGACGTCTGAGGTCTCCTGAATATCTTTAAACATCCCTCTGAGAGATGTCTGAGGTATCCTGAACATCCCTCTAAGAGACATCTGAGGTATCCTGAATGTCTTTAAACATCCCTCTGAGAGACGTCTGAGGTCTCCTGAATATCTTTAAACATCCCTCTGAGAGACGTCTGAGGTCTCCTGAATATCTTTAAACATCCCTCTGAGAGATGTCTGAGGTATCCTGAATATCTTTAAACATCCCTCTAAGAAACGTCTGAGGTATCCCTGTGCTTAGCGGGGTGTATTGTCTGTGTCCCAGATTACACCACGGGAGGCTGGTGGCACCTTAATTGGGGAGGAGGGGCTCGTGGAATGGTATCAAATACATCAAACATGGTTTCTATGTGTTTGATGCCTTTCCATTTGCTCTGTTCCAGCAATTATTATGAGCTGTCCTCCCCTCAACAGCCTCCACTGAATGACATCCTATTCCCTTTACAGCGCACTACCTTTGACCTAGTCAAAAGTAGTGCGCTATAAAGGGAATACAGCTCTGATGAGGGAAGGAGAGAGTGATGAGGGAAGGAGAAGAGAGAGTGATGAGGGAAGGAAGGAGAGGAGAGAGTGATGAGGGAAGGAGAGGAGAGGAGAGAGTGATGAGGAAAGGAGAGGAGAGGAGAGAGTGATGAGGAAAGGAGAGGAGAGAGTGATTAGGGAAGGAGAGGAGAGGAGAGAGTGATGAGGGAAGGAGAGGAGGGAGTGATGAGGGAAGGAGAGGAGGGAGTGATGAGGGAAGGAGAGGAGAGAGTGATGAGGGGAGGAGAGGAGAGAATGATGAGGGATGGAAGGAGAGGAGAGAGTGATGAGGGGAGGAGAGAGTGATGTGGGAAGGAGAGGAGAGAGTGATGAGGGAATGAGAGGAGAGAGTGATGAGGGAAGGAGAGGAGAGAGTGATGAGGGAAGGAGAGGAGAGAGTGATGAGGGAAGGACAGGAGAGAATGATGAGGGATGGAAGGAGAGGAGAGAGTGATGAGGGGAGGAGAGAGTGATGAGGGAAGGAGAGGAGAGAGTGATGAGGGAATGAGAGGAGAGAGTGATGAGGGAAGGAGAGGAGAGAGTGATGAGGGAAGGAGAGGAGAGAGTGATGAGGGAAGGACATGAGAGAATGATGAGGGATGGAAGGAGAGGAGAGAGTGATGAGGGGAGGAGAGAGTGATGAGGGAAGGAGAGGAGAGAGTGATGAGGGAAGGAGAGGAGAGAGTGATGAGGGAAAGAGAGGAGAGAGTGATGAGGGAAGGACAGGAGAGAATGATGAGGGATGGAAGGAGAGAAGAGAGTGATGAGGGAAGGAAGGAAAGGAGAGAGTGATGAGGGGAGGAGAGAGTGATGAGGGAAGGAGAGGAGAGAGTGATGAGGGAATGAGAGGAGAGAGTGATGAGGGAAGGAGAGGAGAGAGTGATGAGGGAAGGACAGGAGAGAATGATGAGGGAAGGAAGGAGAGGAGAGAGTGATGAGGGAAGGAAGGAAAGGAGAGAGTGATGAGGGGAGGAGAGAGTGATGAGGGAAGGAGAGGAGAGAGTGATGAGGGAATGAGAGGAGAGAGTGATGAGGGAAGGAGAGGAGAGAGTGATGAGGGAAGGACAGGAGAGAATGATGAGGGAAGGAAGGAGAGGAGAGAGTGATGAGGGATGGAAGGAGAGGAGAGAGTGATGAGGGATGGAAGGAGAGGAGAGAGTGATGAGGGAAGGACAGGAGAGAATGATGAGGGATGGAAGGAGAGGAGAGAGTGATGAGGGAAGGAAGGAAAGGAGAGAGTGATGAGGGAAGGAGAGGAGAGAGTGATGAGGGAAGGACAGGAGAGAATGATGAGGGAAGGAGAGGAGAGAGTGATGAGGGAATGAGAGGAGAGAGTGATGAGGGAATGAGAGGAGAGAGTGATGAGGGAATGAGAGGAGAGAGTGATGAGGGAAGGAGAGGAGAGAGTGATGATGGAAGGAGAGGAGAGAGTGATGAGGGAAGGACAGGAGAGAATGATGAGGGATGGAAGGAGAGGAGAGAGTGATGAGGGGAGGAGAGAGTGATGAGGGAAGGAGAGGAGAGAGTGATGAGGGAAGGAGAGGAGAGAGTGATCAGGGAAAGAGAGGAGAGAGTGATGAGGGAAGGACAGGAGAGAATGATGAGGGATGGCAGGAGAGAAGAGAGTGATGAGGGAAGGAAGGAAAGGAGAGAGTGATGAGGGGAGGAGAGAGTGATGAGGGAAGGAGAGGAGAGAGTGATGAGGGAAGGACAGGAGAGAATGATGAGGGAAGGAAGGAGAGGAGAGAGTGATGAGGGATGGAAGGAGAGGAGAGAGTGATGAGGGATGGAAGGAGAGGAGAGAGTGATGAGGGAAGGACAGGAGAGAATGATGAGGAATGGAAGGAGAGGAGAGAGTGATGAGGGAAGGAAGGAAAGGAGAGAGTGATGAGGGAAGGAGAGGAGAGAGTGATGAGGGAAGGACAGGAGAGAATGATGAGGGATGGAAGGAGAGGAGTGAGTGATGAGGGGAGGAGAGAGTGATGAGGGAAGGAGAGGAGAGAGTGATGAGGGAATGAGAGGAGAGAGTGATGAGGGAATGAGAGGAGAGAGTGATGAGGGAATGAGAGGAGAGAGTGATGAGGGAAGGAGAGGAGAGAGTGATGAGGGAAGGAGAGGAGAGAGTGATGAGGGAAGGAAGGAGATGAGAGAGTGATGAGCGAAGGAAGGAGAGGAGAGAGTGATGAGGGAAGGAGAGGAGAGAGTGATGAGGGAAGGAGAGGAGAGAGTGATGAGGGAAGGATAAGAGAGAGTGATGAGGGAATGAGAGGAGAGAGTGATGAGGGAAGGAGAGGAGAGAGTGATGAGGGAAGGAGAGGAGAGAATGATGAGGGAAGGAGAAGAGAGACTGATGAGGGAAGGAAGTAAAGGAGAGAGTGATGAGGGAAGGAGAGGAGAGAGTGATGAGGGAAGGAAGGAGATGAGAGAGTGATGAGCGAAGGAAGGAGAGGAGAGAGTGATGAGTGAAGGAAGGAGAGGAGAGAGTGATGAGGGAAGGAGAGAAGAAGAGAGAGTGATGAGGGAAGGAGAGAAGAAGAGAGAGTGATGAGGGAAGGAGAGGAGAGATTGATGAGGAAGGAGAGAGAGAGAGGAGATTGATGAGGGAGAGGAGAGGAGAGAGTGATGAGGGAAGGAGAGGAGAGGAGAGAGTGATGAGGGAAGGAGAGGAGATGAGAGGAGGGAGTGATGAGGGAAGGAGAGGAGAGGGGAGAGTGCTGAGGGAAGGAGAGTTTTGAGGGAAGGAAGGAGAGGCGAGAGTGATGAGGGAAGGAAGGAGAGGAGAGAGTAATGAGGGAAGGAGAGAAGAAGAGAGAGTGATGAGGGAAGGAGAGAAGAGGAGAGAGTGATGAGCGAGGGAAGGAGAGAAGAGGAGAGAGTGATGAGGGAAGGAGAGAAGAGGAGAGAGTGATGAGGGAAGGAGAGGAGAGGAGAGGAGAGAGTGATGAGGGAAGGAGGGAATAGGAGAGAGTGATGAGCGAAGGAAGGAGAGGAGAGAGTGATGAGGGAAGGAGAGGAGAGGAGAGAGTGATGAGGGAAGGAGAGAAGAAGAGAGAGTGATGAGGAAAGGAGAGGAGAGAGTGATGAGGGAAGGAGAGGAGAGAGTGATGAGGGAAGGAGAGGAGATGAGAGAGTGATGAGGGAAGGAGAGGAAAGGAGAGAGTGATGAGGGAAGGAAGGAGAGGAGAGAGTGATGAGGGAAGGAGAGGAGAAGAGAGAGTGATGAGGGAAGGAGAGGAGAGAGTGATGAGGGAAGGAGAGGAGAGAGTGATGAGGGAAGGAGAGGAGACAATGATGATTGAAGGAGAGGAGAGGAGAGAGTGATGAGGGAAGGAGAGGAGAGAGTGATGAGGGAAGGAGAGGAGAGTTTGATGAGGGAAGGAGAGGAGAGAGGAGAGGAGAGATTGTGTTCCAAAAGCACGTTTTCATGTGATCACGTGATCTTATGTGAAGTTAATGCGATAACAAGTGACATAATTTAAAGCAAGATGTGATAACATGAAACCACATGTGAAAACGTGATCATATGTGAAGTGTTTCAAAAACACGTTTTCATGTGATTTCACAGGATTTTCAACATGTGAAATCAGGTCATTTTTCTATAAGGGTCGTTTCACTTCTTTGTGAATGTCATTCTGTGAAGTGGCATTGGTGGGCGTTCCTCAGTAAGGACAACAGTATGTTCCGACAAATAACATTGACATTCGGTCACGGTAGTATGCTTGCACGTAGGACATGTGTGTGGGAGGGTGGATCTTTGTGAAAGTATGTGTGCCTTCATTCAAGAGCATAGTGCATGTGTACTGTATAGTACTGGGGATCGTAAAATGTCATCAAATGTCATGGGATCGCTTTTCTGAAGCTAAGAGGTTACACACACAACGCAATGACGGTGACAACGTGTTTGAATGAGGGAGATCTGGGTCGTTGCTTGTCTGTTGTACTCATTTGGCATCAACACACTCAGGCTAAAATGGAACCACGTTCACAACAAAGTGCATTACTAACCAGGGCCTATTTCAGATGCACCCTGAGTTCTCTACAACATTGTGTCTTTCTTTCTTCCTTTCTGTCTGTCTTTAAAAGCCTTGGCTGTCGCAGCCTTTCTCTGCAAGTCCAGACTTTAAAAGAAGGACCAGGGCTTTCAGCTAACTGTAGGACATGGGCTTTCAGCTAAATGTAGGGCCAATCTTCTCAGTGGTGTAAAGGGTTTCTGAGAAAGAGAGAGAATGTCAGAGATAGAAAAAAAGTCAGAGAGTTAACTGTTAAATGGACCACATGTACCCCATCTCTTAGCATGCAGTAGCTACAGCCGTCCGTTAGGTCACACCAAGCTAAGGAGTGACTGAGTGGTCTGACGCAGGAGACAGCATGGAAGACAGTTGAAGGACATTACATGACTGTCTCAATTATCTTGGACATACCTTCAATAGAATAAAGGCTGTTGGTTATTGTGAACTTTAATAATGTGTTTTTTTTATAGATTTGACTGTACCATTTAATCCAAAGCAATTTACAGTAGACACGTTTATTGTGAATATGTTGCCCATGTGGGAATGAAGCCCACAAGGTTTCTCTGCATGTTTCAACAACTAAGCCATCAGAATGACTTAATTACATTTGAACCACTACATGACGTGTGTTTTGTGTTAGCATGCATGTGGCAAGTGGAAACTACTACTTTGTTACACCCGTTTGTGTTGATGATCAGTGGAGGGGTCCAGGGATCTACAGACATTGATCATGTCTTCTCTCCCCCCGACCCCCTCCTCCCTCAGAGGAAAAGAGTACGGTACTCTGAGCTGGACTTTGAGGTAAGATCCCACTTACTACCCTCCCCCCAGCCTGTCCCTGCTTCTGTCTGCTTCAGCCAGGTTTGAGTGACGCGTAGAGGAGCCAATGGCATTGCTAACCCACCTGCCCCCTTGTGCCTGTGTCTCCCTTGAATTTAACTTGGTACAGTCCAACCCATACATAGTGTAGCCTGTTTCTACAACAATGATCTAGGGCACCCCCTGTAAATGGATAGATTTGGTTTTGACTGGTTTTTAGCTTGTTTGGCCAAAGGATTGATATATTGAACATGTACCAGCAGGTATACAAAAAACATTTAATTGAACTTTTTAATTGAACTTTTTTCAGTCGTTTCCGATCAGAATGAAAAATGCGCAATGGGGTGTCAGGTCCTGGATGAAGAAACAATGGTTTAGTAGAATGCTTTGAGTGGATGAAGGAATGATAGACGGTTAGTTTATGCAAGTGTGGTATGATGTGTGTGTTTTGGGGGTGATCACATGTGTGTTTGTGTGTGTGTTGGAGTGCAATAATCGCTCCGTGGAATGAATAATCCCTGGGAATCTAGCAAATCTCCAGTCTCAAACAGCCCCCCCAACCTAACAATTAACTAAACTTTATTATTCAAGTATTGGCTTTCCTTCCCCCTTATCCTTACCATGTAAAGACTGGAGACTTGCTTTCCACTGCGGAGGCCTTGTCCATAGTAGAACTAAGGTATGTGTGGACTGTTGTACAACTAACAGGCTAACAAGCAAGCGCTAGCACTTAGCTACAGTATGATAGCCTGGAGTAGGATGATGTTGTCTAAGTGCAACTATTACCCAGAGCTCATAACCCTTCCTGTCTGGCCGTAGTCTGCAAAACTGCATGATATGTTCCCCAAAATGTCTGACTTCCTATGTCAAAAATGGACCACAGTGTACCCCTTTACCAAGTGTGTGTCTGAGGGAGAAATATTTGAGGTGGCGTGAGAGTTCAAGGTAAAGAATGTGAGAGAAAAGAGCAGTGACGACAGACAGACATTACACAGGAGAAGGGACAGTTGGAAGAAAGAATGACAAACAAAGTGACAGAAAGAAAGAGGGAGCTTTGGAGAGCGAGAGAAGATGACTATAAAGGAAGTAGATTTAAAGTTACTTAGGAAGGCAGACTCAGAGACACAGAGAGAAAGAGAGAACTGACAGACGGAGAGAAGAGAGTGCAGACTCTGTGGTAATTGGTGGCAGCGGTCACAGCCGGCCTTGGCCAGAGTGTCTGAGTTTGTGAGTGTCGCCGTCTGGCCCCTGTGTCTCTCTACACCCTCAGAGCGGCTGTGTCGATTAGTCGCCACGGCGCTGCTTAAGCGCTAGCCATTAGCGAAGAGAGCGAGTCGCTGTAACAAGGTCGCTATCCTGTCATGGACTTCCACTTCCTCTTGTAATAGGATGTAGTTGCTCTTATAGAGGCTGGGACTTGCAAGGTCAGTTGAGTCTCAACTAAATGGCGAGGGTTAGGATTTGGGGAGAGTAAGCTGATCCTAGAGCTGTACTTACAGGAAACCTTTATTCAGAGCCACTTCACTGCTGGCTAACTAACTAACTCATGCTAACTTGCTAACTAGCTAACGCTAACATTAACGCAGCCTGTTTGGCTCTCATATCTATTCAGAGCAAACTCATAGACATGTCTCATCATAGGCAGCATCAAAGCCTAGTAGAGAACAGAGAGATGTTAGAGAGAAGATGAGAGGACTCAGCTATCTATCCATCTAAACGTCCCCCTCTTCCCCCTCGCTGCGGCTGGCATCGCTCTCAGTCCCTCTCAGTCCAGTTTTTTTATTCTCTTCATTTTTGTTGTACCTTCCTCTCCCTTCCAGAAAGTGATGCACACTCGCAAAAGACACTCTGAGCTGTACCCTGAGCTCAACCACTCCACCACCAAGTTCCACACCATAGACAGGTATAACAGGGACCCCGCCATGTCCACTTTCAAGGTAAGAGCCCGACCCTACGGGGTTAGTGGGAAACGGGGGTTAACTGCCCCACACCTCAACCCCTACAACCACGTCCCCCGTCCCCCCCACTCCCACTCCCACACCACTCACTACTCCCCCCTCACTGAGCTCAGCTCATTACCACCCCTAGTGGTTCAACTGTGAAATTGCATTGTTATGAAGAGAATCTAGCATCTTTACAACAGTGTGTGAGTGTGTTTGTTGTCACCTAGTGTGGTATTTTGTGGTAAGGTTAGTAATTAGTATACCCCCTACATGGCACCTAAAGGTAAGGTTATTAGTTAGTACACCCCCTACATGGCACCTAAAGGTAAGGTTAGTAATTAGTATACCCCCTACATGGCACCTAAAGGTAAGGTTAGTAGTTAGTATACCCCCTATATGGCACCTAAAGGTAAGGTTATTAGTTAGTATACCTCCTACATGGCACCTAAAGGTAAGGTTAGTAGTTAGTATACCCCCTATATGGCACCTAAAGGTAAGGTTAGTAGTTAGTATACCCCCTACATGGCACCTAAAGGTAAGGTTAGTAGTTAGTATACCCCCTATATGGCACCTAAAGGTAAGGTTAATAATTAGTATACCCCCTACATGGGTTAGTCACTGGCTTTATCAATAAGTGCACAGAGGACGTCATCCCCACAGTGACTGTATGTACATACCCCAACCAGAAGCCATGGATTACAGGCAACATCCACACTGAGCTAAAGGGTAGAGCTTCTGCTTTCAAGGTGCGGGACTCTAACCCGGAAGCTTAAAAGAAATCCTGCTATGCCCTGCGACGAACCATCAAACAGGCAAAACGTCATTACAGGGCTAAGATTGAATCATACTACACCGGCTCTGACGCTCGTCTTATGTGGCAGGGCTTGCAAACTATTACAGACTACAAAGGGAAGCACAGCCGAGAGCTGCCCAGTGACACAAGCCTACCAGACGAGCTAAATCACTTCTATGCTTGCTTCGAGGCAAGCAACACTGAGGCATGCATGAGAGCATCAGCTGTTCCAGATGACTGTGTGATCACGCTCTCCGTAGCCGACGTGAGTAAGACCTTGATTAGACACTTATGTGAGAATGCTATACATTGACTACAGCTCAGTATTCAGCACCATAATACCCTCAAAGCTCATCACTAAGCTAAGGATCCAGGGACTAACCACCTCCCTCTGCAACTGGATCCTGGACTTCCTGACGGGCCGCCCCCAGTAGGTGAGGGTAGGTAGCAACACATCTGCCACGCTGATCCTCAACACTGGAGCTTCCCAGGGGTGCGTGCTCAGTCCCCTCATGTACTCCCTGTTCACCCACGACTGCATGGCCAGGCAGAACTCCAACACCATCATTAAGTTTGCAGACGAGACAACAGTAGTAGGCCTGATCACCGACAATGACGAGACAGCCTATAAGGAGGAGGTCAGAGACTTGGCCGTGTGGTGCCAGGACAACAACCTCTCCCTCAACGTAACCAAGACTAAGGAGATGATTGTGGACTACAGGAAAAGGAGGACCGAGCACGCCCCAATTCTCATTGAAGGGGCTGTAGTGGAGCAGGTTGAGAGCTTCAAGTTCCTTGGTGTCCACATCAACAACAAGCTAGAATGGTCCAAACACACCAAGACAGTCGTGAAGAGGGCACGACAAAGCCTTTTCAACCTCAGGAGACTAAAAAGATTTGGCATGGGTCCTGAGATCCTCAAAAGGTTCTACAGCAGCAACATCGAGAGCATCCTGGCTGGTTGCATCACTGCCCGGTACGGCAATTGCTCTGCCTCTGACCGCAAGGCACTACAGAGGGTAGTGCGTACGGCCCAGTACATCACTGGGGCTAAGCTGCCTGCCATCCAGGATGTCTACACCAGGCGATGTCAGAGGAAGGCCCTAAAAATTGTCAAAGACCCCAGCCACCCCAGTCATAGACTGTTCTCTCTACTAACGCAATGCAAGCAGTACCGGATTGCCAAGTCTAGGACAAAAAGGCTTCTCAACAGTTTTTACCCCCAAGCCATAAGACTCCTGAACAGGTAATCAAATGGCTACCCAGACTTTTTGTATTGTGTCTCATCCCCCTGCCGCTGCTGCTACCTTCTGTTTATCATGTATGCACAGTCACTTTAACTATACATTAATGTACATACTACCTCAATTGGAACGACCAACCAGTGCTCCCGCACATTGGCTAACCGGGCTATCTATTCGCATTGTGTCACGCCACCCACCACCCGCCAACCCCTTTTTTACGCTACTGCTACTCTCTGTTCATCATATATGCATAGTCAGTTTAACCATAACTACATGTACATATACTACCTCAATCTGCCGACTAACCGGTGTCTGTATATAGCCTCGCTACTGTAAATAGCCCCGCTACTGTATATAGCCTGTCTTTTTTTTTACTGTTGTTTTTATTTCTTTACTTACCTATTGTTCACCTAATACCGTTTTTTTTTTTGCACTGTTGGTTAGAGTCTGTAAGTAAGCATTTCACTGTAAGGTCTACACCTGTTGTATTCGGCGCATGTGACAAATAAACTTTGATTTGATTTGACATGGCACCTAAAGGTAAGGTTAGTATTTAATATATCCCCCACCTGGCACCTAAAGGTTAGTAATTAGTATACCCCCTACATGGCACCTAAAGGTAAGGTTAGTAATTAGTATACCCCCTACATGGCACCTAAAGGTAAGGTTAGTATTTAATATATCCCCCAACTGGCAACTTAAGGTAAGGTTAGTAATTAGTATACCCCCTACATGGCAACTTAAGGTAAGGTTAGTAGATAACATACCCCCTACATGGCACCTAAAGGTAATGTTAGTAATTAGTATACCCCCTACATGGCACCTTAAGGTAAGGTTAGTAGTTAACATACCCTCTATCTGACACCTAAAGGTTAGTAGTTAGTAATTAGTATACCCCCTACATGGCACCTAAAGGTAAGGTTAGTAATTAGTATACCCCCTACATGGAACCTAAAGGTAAGGTTAGTAATTAGTATACCCCCTACATGGCACCTAAAGGTAAGGTTAGTAGTTAACATACCCTCTACCTGGCACCTAAAGGTAAGGTTAGTAGTTAGTATACCCCCTACATGGCACCTAAAGGTAAGGTTAGTAGTTAATATACCCCCTACATGGCACCTAAAGGTAAGATTAGTAATTAGTATACCCCCTACCTGGCACCTTAAGGTAAGGTTAGTAGTTAGTATACCCCCTACCTGGCACCTAAAGGTAAGGTTAGTAGTTAGTCCACCCCCTACCTGGCACCTAAAGGTAATGTTAGTAATTAGTATCGGGAGATCGGGAGCATACTTTTAGATCAGGAGCATACTGTACTCAGGGCTTTTTAGATAGGGAACATACAAAGAGCTGATTAGATAGGGAACATACTAAGAGTTGATTAGATAGGGAACATACTAATTGAGGACTAGACAGGAAACATACTACTCACTGATTAGACAGGAACATACTAAGGGAGGATTAGATAGGGAACATACCAAGAGAGCATTAGATATGGAACATACTAAGAGAGGATTATATAGGGAGCATACTAATAGAGGATTAGATAGGGAATTTAGGAAAATAGGATTAGATAGGGAACATACTAATAGAGGATTAGATAGGGAACATACTAATCGAGGACTATGTAGGGAACATACTAAGAGAGGTTTACATAGGGAACATACTAATAGAGGGTTAGATAGGGAACGTACTAATAGAGGATTATGTAAGGAACATACTAATAGAGGATTATATAGGGCACATACTAAGAGAGGATTATATAGGGCACATACTAAGAGAGGATTATATAGGGAACATACTAAGAGAGGATTAGATAGGGAACATACTAAGAGCTGATTAGATAGGGAACATACTAATAGAGGATTAGATAGGGAACATTCTAAGAGCTGATTAGATAGGGAACATACTAATTGAGGACTAGACAGGGAACATACTACTCGCTGATTAGACAGGAACATACTAAGGGAGGATTAGATAGGGAACATACCAAGAGAGTATTAGATAGGAAACATACCAAGAGAGGATTAGAATTGGAACATTCTAAGAGAGGATTATATAGGGAGCATACTAATAGAGGATTAGATAGGGAACATGCACCTCAGCCACTCTCAAGGTCCTAAACAACATCATAACCGCCATCGATAAGAGACATTACTGTGCAGCCGTATTCATTGATCTGGCCAAGGCTTTCTACTCTGTCAATCACCACATCACACGACAGCCTTGGTTTCTCAAATGATTGCCTCGCATGGTTCACCAACTACTTCTCCGATAGAGTTCAGTGTGTCAAATCGGAGGGCCTGTTGTCTGGGCCTCTGGCAGTCTCTATGGGTGTGCCACAGGGTTCAATTCTTGGGCCGACTCTCTTCTCTGTATACATCAATGATGTCGCTCTTGCTGCTGGTGATTCTCTGATCCACATCTACGCTGACGACACAGTTCTGTATACTTCTGGCATTTCTTTGGACACCGTGTTAACTACTTACGGAGTGGTGGGGCGCTAGCGCTAACGCCCCACTCCCGACACTACCCGGTGAAATGTAAGGCGCCAAATTCAAAATCCAAAAGTTGAATTATTAAACATTCATCAATATACAAGTGTTGCATAGTCATCAAAAGCTCTGATTCTTGGCAATATCACAGCATTGTCAGATTTCAAAAAGGCTTTACGGCGAAAGCACAACATTTGATTGTTTGAGGATAGCACCTACAATATTTTACCCATTAGCATAAATTCATAAACCATCGCGGTTCACACAAAACCCATTTCACAGCGAAAAAACAAATCCCTTACCTTTTGAAGAACTTCTGCTGAGGGCTTCCCAAGTGTCCAACGAAGACATCCAATGGTTCTTTTGTTGGAAAAAGTCATTTATTATATCCATAAATCTCAGTTTGGTTGGCGCGTTATGTTCATAAGATACAGCGTCCACTCGCCCATTGAACCGTGAAGAGAACACGTTCAACCTATACCTATACACTTGTCCAAGAACAATCAAACATCATTGATAATGTATCCTTAGGAACACTTTTATGTATATTTACTATAATATTTCAACCGGATTATAAACTGGACGATAGGAAAGGAAAAAAACCACAGCCTTGAGCCGTGAACGCGCATCCTCTTCTGTTTACATCTGGTGACTAGTTCGAAATTCTTCTTCTATTACCATCCAGAGCAACCTAACATCACCAAACCCTGTCTAGAGACTGTTGACATCCAGTGGAAGCTATAGGTACTGCAATCTTACTCCCATATATAGCTGTTTTCAATAGGGAGGGGTTCAAAATGAGGCAATGTGTCAAAAACACTTTTTCCAGGACAGAATTTCCTCGGGTTTTCACCTGCTATATCAGTTCTGTTATACTCACAGACAATATTTTAACACTCTTAGAAACTTCAGAGTGTTTCCTATCAAATATTACTAATTATGTGCATATTCTATTTTCTGGGCCTGAGTGGCAGGCTTTTTACTTTGGGCACGCCAGACTCTCCAAAACCGACACCTCAGCTGCCGCTCCCTAAGAAGTTAACTAACCTCCAGACAAGCTTCAATGCCATACAACTCTCCTTCCGTGGCCTCCAACTGCTCTTAAATGCAAGTAAAACTAAATGCATGCTCTTCAACTGATCGCTGCCTGCACCTGCCCGCCCGTCCAGCATCACTACTCTGGACAGTTCCGACTTAGAATATGTGGACAACTACAAATACCTAGGTGTCTGGTTAGACTGTAAACTCCTTCCAGACTCACATCAAACATCTCCAATCCAAAATTAAATCTAGAATTGGCTTCCTATTTTGCAACAAAGCATCCTTCACATGCTGCCAAACATACCCTCATAAAACTGACCATCCTACTGATCCTCGACTTCAGTGATGTAATTTACAAAATAGCCTCCAATACAAATTGGATGCAGTCTATCACAGTGCAATCCATTTTGTCACCAAAGCCCCATTTACCACCCACCACTGCGACCTGTACGCTCTCGTTGGCTGGCCCTCGCTTTACACTCGTCGCCATACCCACTGGCTCCAGGTCATCTACAGGTCCCTGCTAGGTAAAGCCCCGCCTTATCTCAGCTCGCTGGTCACCATAGCAGCACCAACCCGTAGCACGCGCTCCAGCAGGTATATCTCACTGGTCACCCCCAAAACTAATTCCTCTTTTGGCTGCCTTTCCTTCCAGTTCTCTGCTGCCAATGACTGGAACGAACTACAAAAATCTCTGAAACTGGAAACACTTATCTCCCTCACCAGCTTTAAGCACCAGCTGTCAGAGCAGCTCACAGACCCCTGCACCTGTACATAGCCCATCTGTAAATAGCCCAACCAACTACCTCATCCCCTACCGTATTTATTTATTTATCTTGTTCCTTTGCACCCCAGTTTTTCTACATTGCACATTCATCTACTGCACATCTACCATTCCAGTGTTTAAATGCTATATTGTAATTACTTTGCCACCATGGCCTATTTATTGCCTTACCTTCCTTATCTTACCTCATTTGCACTCTTTGTATATAGATTTGTTTTTCTACTATATTATTGACTGTATGCTTGTTTTGCTCCATGTGTAACTCTGTGTTGTTGTATGTGTTGAACTGCTTTGCTTTATCGCAGTTGTAAATGAGAACTTGGTCTCAACTTTCCTACCTGCTTAAATAAAAGTGAAATAAAATAAAAAAATAAATACAGTGGGGCAAAAAAGTATTTAGTCAGCCACCAATTGTGCAAGTTCTCTCACTTAAAAAGATGAGAGAGGCCTGTAATTTTCATCATAGGTACACTTCAACTATGACAGACAAAATGATGAAAAAAAAAATCCAGAAAATCACATTGTAGGATTTTTAATGAATTTATTTGCAAATTATGGTGGAAAATAAGTATTTGGTCACATACAAACAAGCAAGATTTCTGGCTCTCACAGACCTGTAACTTCTTCTTTAAGAGGCTCATCTGTCCTCCACTCGTTACCTGTATTAATGGCACCTGTTTGAACTTGTTATCAGTATAAAAGACACCTGTCCACAACCTCAAACAGTCACACTCCAAACTCCACTATGGCCAAGACCAAAGAGCTGTCAAAGGACACCAGAAACAAAATTGTAGACCTGCACCAGGTTGGGAAGACTGAATCTGCAATAGGTAAGCAGCTTGGTTTGAAGAAATCAACTGTGGGAGCAATTATTAGGAAATGGAAGACATACAAGACCACTGATAATCTTCCTCGATCTGGGGCTCCACGCAAGATCTCACCGTGGGGTCAAAATGATCACAAGAACGGTGAGCAAAAATCCCAGAACCACACGGGGACCTAGTGAATGACCTGCAGAGAGCTGGGACCAAAGTAACAAAGCCTACCATCAGTAACACACTACGCCGCCAGGGACTCAAATCCTGCAGTGCCAGACATGTCCCCCTGCTTAAGCCAGTACATGTTCAGGCCCGTCTGAAGTTTGCTAGAGAGCATTTGGATGATCCAGATGAGGATTGGGAGAATGTCATATGGTCAGATGAAACCAAAATATAACTTTTTGGTAAAAACTCAACTCGTCGTGTTTGGAGGACAAAGAATGCTGAGTTTCATCCAAAGAACACCATACCTACTGTGAAGCATGGGGAAACATCATGCTTTGGGGCTGTTTTTTCTGCAAAGGGACCAGGACGACTGATCCGTGTAAAGGAAAGAATGAATGGGGCCATGTATCGTGAGATTTTGAGTGAAAACCTCCTTCCATCAGCAAGGGCATTGAAGATGAAACGTGGCTGGGTCTTTCAGCATGACAATGATCCCAAACACACCGCCCGGGCAACGAAGGAGTGGCTTTGTAAGAAGCATTTCAAGGTCCTGGAGTGGCCTAGCCAGTCTCCAGATCTCAACCCCATAGAAAATCTTTGGAGGGAGTTGAAAGTCCGTGTTGCCCAGCGACAGCCCCAAAACATCACTGCTCTAGAGGAGATCTGCATGGAGGAATGGGCCAAAATACCAGCAACAGTGTGTGAAAACCTTGTGAAGACTTACAGAAAACGTTTGACCTCTGTCATTGCCAACAAAGGGTATATAACAAAGTATTGAGATAAACTTTTGTTATTGACCAAATACTTATTTTCCACCATAATTTGCAAATAGGTGGCAGGTAGCCTAGTGGTTAGAGTGCTGGACTTGTAACCGGAGGGTTGCAAGTTCAAATCCCTGAGCTGACAAGGAAAAAAAAAAAAGGCAGTTAACCCACTGTTCCCCGGGTGCCAAAGATGTGGATGTCGATTAAGGCAGCCCCCTGCACCTCTCTGATTCAGAGGGGTTGGGTTAAATGCGGAAGACACATTTCGGTTGAAGGCATTTGGTTGTACAACTGACTAATAATGGTGACTTTGAAATAAATGAATAAAAAATCCTACAATGTGATTTTCTGGATTTCATTTCTCATTTCGTCTGTCATAGTTGAAGTGTACCTATGATGAAAATTACAGGCCTCTCTCATCTTTTTAAGTTGGAGAGCTTGCACAATTGGTGGCTGACTAAATACTTTTTTGCCCCACTGTAAATACTAATAGAGGATTAGATAGGGAACATAATAATAGAGGATTATGTAGGGAACATACTAAGAGAGGATTACATAGGGAATATACTAATAGAGGATTACATAGGGAACATACTAAGAGAGGATTACATAGGGAACATACTAATAGAGGATTACATAGGGAACATACTAAGAGAGGATTACATAGGGAACATACTAAGAGAGGATTAGATAGGGAACATACTAATAGAGGGTTAGACAGGGAACATACTAATAGAGGACTACATAGGGAACATACTAATAGAGTATTATGTAGGGAACATACTAAGAGAGGATTAGATAGGGAACATACTAATAGAGGATTACATAGGGAACATACTAAGAGAGGATTAGATAGGGAACATACTAATAGAGGGTTAGACAGGGAACATGCTAATAGAGGATTAGATAGGGAACATACTAATAGAGGATTAGACAGGGAACATACTAATAGAGGGTTAGACAGGGAACATACTAATAGAGGATTAGATAGGGAACATACTAATAGAGGGTTAGACAGGGAACATACTAATAGAGGATTATATAGGGAACATACTAAGAGAGGATTAGATAGGGAACATACTAATAGAGGATTATATAGGGAACATACTAAGAGAGGATTAGATAGGCAACATACTAATAGAGGATTATTTAGGGAACATACTAAAAGAGGATTAGATAGGGAACATACTAAGAGAGGATTAGATAGGCAACATACTAATAGAGGATTATTTAGGGAACGTACTAAAAGAGGATTAGATAAGGAACATTCTAAGAGAGGAATAGATAGGGAACATACTAAGAGAGGATTAGATAGGGAACATACTAAAAGAGGATTAGATAGGGAACATACTAAGAGAGGATTAGATAGGCAACATACTAATAGAGGATTATTTAGGGAAAATACTAATGGAGGATTAGATAGGGAACATACTAATAGAGGATTATTTAGGGAACATACTAAAAGAGGATTAGATAGGGAACATTCTAAGAGAGGAATAGATAGGGAACATACTAAGAGAGGATTAGATAGGGAACATACTAAGAGAGGAATAGATAGGGAACATACTAAGAGAGGAATAGATAGGGAACATACTAAGAGAGGATTAGATAGGGAACATACTATGATTTATTTTAATAGGGAACATACTAATAGAGGATTATATAGAGAACATACTAATAGAGGATTATATAGGGAACACACTAATAAAGGATTATATAGGGAACATACTAAGAGAGGATTAGATAGGCAACATACAAATAGAGGATAATTTAGGGAACATACTAAAAGAGGATTAGATAGGGAACATACTAAGAGAGGAATAGATAGGGAACATACTAAGAGAGGAATAGATAGGGAACATACTAAGAGAGGAATAGATAGGGAACATACTAAGAGAGGATTAGATAGGGAACATACTAAGAGAGGATTAGATAGGGAACATACTAATAGAGGATTATTTAGGGAACATACTAAAAGAGGATTAGATAGGCAACATACTAAGAGAGGAATAGATAGGGAACATACTAAGAGAGGAATAGATAGGGAACATACTAAGAGAGGATTAGATAGGGAACATACTAAGAGAGGAATAGATAGGGAACATACTAAGAGAGGAATAGATAGGGAACATACTAAGAGAGGAATAGATAGGGAACATACTAGGAGAGGATTAGATAGGGAACATACTAAGAGAGGAATAGATAGGGAACATACTAAGAGAGGAATAGATAGGGAACATACTAAGAGAGGAATAGATAGGGAACATACTAAGAGAGGATTAGATAGGGAACATACTAATAGAGGAATAGATAGGGAACATACTAAGAGAGGATTAGATAGGGAACATACTAATAGAGGAATAGATAGGGAACATACTAAGAGAGGATTAGATAGGGAACATACTAATAGAGGATTATATAGGGAACACACTAATAAAGGATTATATAGGGAACATACTAAGATTGTATTTTAATAGGGAACATACTAAGATTGTATTTTAATAGGGAACATACTAAGAGCTGAATCCACTTGAGATCCACACTTCTATCTCAATCTTTTTGTATAAATATATCAATGGTAGGTGGAAGCCTGAGTTTCCTGCATGGATCTCAAGTTAGCATTCGACCCACAGTGACCCTCTTGAGGGCTGGCTAAAGTACATGGTGTGACTATAATATCACTGAATAAAATATGAGGATGATGCTTCACTTTGCACTTAATGTTTCTTGAACTTTACACTGAACTCTGCCTAGAATGTAATTTGCTGCGAATCCCAAATGGAACCCCATTCCCTATATATTTGACCAGCGCTCTATGTGCCCTATTCAAACGTAGTGCAATACAAAGGGAACGATGTGCCATTTGGGATGTGAACCTGATGTTACTATAACACTGCACAAAATGTAGTGACCGTTGGATCACACATCCATACGTGCAGCTTCTGTTTTCAAATGCACTTCGATAATATCACTTAAACGTGTTTTAAATGTGTTTTTTCACCTTTTATCCAGAGCTGACCTCGACTAAACCTATTCATTTATTTTGTTTTAGTGGTTGAATGTTCAAATGCCTTAACGTTTTACCAATCCCCTGTTTCATTGTGCTGGTTAGCAACAGAACTACCTCATAAACGTTTCAGAATATTTTTATTCTAAGGATAATGAGGGTTAGGGGGATGTGCAATGTAACCTTTTATCAGCCTGTGTGTGTGTGTTTATGTCTACATGCTTGTCTTTGTGTGTGTGTGTGTGTGTGTGTGTGACAGGGCGGTCTGCGTATCGTTAATGCGCTATTAGCCCACACTAAGCAGTCCCTGCTCTACACTGACCTTCAGAGAGCCTATTTCATTAAGATTTCAACAACACACACACACACCTCATCTCCTGGAGCTGCACTATGGGGCCGGTACTTCAAGCCGTGATGAGTTATTCAGCCATGATAGGTGTACTTTCCCAGGGCATCTGCTGCTTCACATCTCATTTACACTGAGAGCAGAGGGCACACACACATCCACTAATAACACACACACCCTGACACTTCCCAGGCAACAGGAGCAGCCTCTGCCTTTGATTCTCATTTCCTGGACATCTTGATTAAATGATCACCGCCTAGCTCTCTCTCCAGTTATTACTGAGCAGCATATAGGACCAGTCACAGAATACTGAGCCAAGCATATGTTTGCCAGTGTATTAGTCATTTGTAATGATTCTGTTCAGTATGATTCTAATCAAAGTATGTTGAGGCACTCTGACGTATATACGCACACAAGTATATACTGTATATTAGATTACACTGTTTTCACATCAGGCAATACACTTACATTACCCACCAAAATTGACAGATGATCTATAATTTCCATAATATCTCTCCACTGTGTAATCAAAGGTGGGATCAATGAAGACATCCTCTACAATCATTCATGCAGAAATAACATAGGTGTACTGTCTGTATTCAAATGTAAGAAGTTAAATGAAACAAATTAAATGAATAAAATAAAACACAATGTTTAGCACACATTCATTTGCATCAAGCCTGTCTTGAGCATTTGACCATACATTCTCATCCACATCACAGTAAATGTCCTCATTGTTCATGCACCGTAGAAAAAAAACTTTTGGCATGGTGAATCCAAGCTTGACATTGGTCTGCATGGATGTCGTCGCATGCCTCTTCCTTAGCCAGAAGGAGGGTGTCACGCTCATAGGGATGGCAATCGTACACCTTCCACCTCCATGCTGAAAACAAATCTCCAATAGGGTTGAGGAAATGAGAGTATGGGGGCAATTATAGTGTCACAAATTGGGGATGGGTCCGAAACCATGCCTGAACCACGTCTGCAGGGTGGAACCTGACATTGGGGTGGCCGGTAGCCTAGTGGTTAGAGCGTTGGACTAGTAACTGAAAGGTTGCAAGATTGAATCCCAGAGCTGACAAGGTAAAAAACTTTCATTCTGCCCCTGAACAAGGCAGTTAACCCACTGTTCCTAGGCTGTCATTGAAAATAAGAATTTGTTCTTAACTAGTTAAATAAAGGTAAAATAAAAAAATGTAATTGTTCCAGACAATGACATAGGTGAACCCTTCACCTTGACAGGCCTGCTCAATTTCATTGAGAAATACAATGAGGTGTGGAGTGTTGTTAGGATCCAAGTAATGTCCTACCACACCATCTTCAGAGATAACTGGGCACATCTGCTTGCTGTCTATCTTCTTGCTGTCTATCTGCTCCATGTTGAAAGTGTTCAAACACCCCCTTTTATATGGTGACCAATTGTGGTGACCACTATGTGAAATCCATTAGCAATAATGAGTAGTCATTATGTATGGTTCTCTTGTCATTTAGATGTTTATAATTTACAAACACACATTTTATTTCTGCAGTTCTCATAATCCATATATAGTAGAAAAAACTGTTTCAAATCTATAGGTTTACCAAACGGTTAAATCATTAACCATTAAGAGCAGTTGGATTACTGTAAGGGATGGTCAAATGTATTTAAACAAATGAGAAGAGAATCATATGAAAAGCATTGTGAGCATTGCATTGTGAAAGGCAATGACTTTATATGAAGGGTATTTCTAGATTAAACACTGATTAGGCTCGGTGAAAAAGGTACTGTGTGATTTTGTTTGTTGTACTTAGTCAATAGAAAATGTCCTTGAAGTATAAAAAAAAGTTTTGTACTAGAAGTGAAAATACTACCAAAGCGATATAAAAAAAACTGTAAAGATACAGTTACGAAAAGCATGCTGAGGCACACACACAGCACCCCCACACAAACTAAGATATATGCATTTGATAAAGAACAGAGGGTGTGGTGGATGTGTTTTACTGTACTGGTCCATTAGCATAAAGTAAGTAGACAGTGCACTTAAGAAGTGAATAATTGCCCTGATATGGTATTAAAGTCAACCCTTTGACAGGCCAGCGTGACTCCAGCATCCATAGCTGTCAACACAATGCTTCTAAACCTACCCAGACACTCAGGCTTACTGTACAGCAATTATGGTAATGAACTGTGTGTGTGTGTGTGTGTGTGTGTGTGTGTGTGTGTGTGTGTGTGTGTGTGTGTGTGTGTGTGTGTGTGTGTGTGTGTGTGTGTGTGTGTGTGTGTGTGTGTGTGTGTGTGTGTGTGTGTGTGTGTGTGTGTGTTTGTGTGTGTGTGAAGACCTGGATGTGCAAGTTTGTGAAAGATCTCTGTGTGTGTGTGTTTGGGCTTGTGCTTCTACTCAATAGATGAATGGAGTTTATTAGTCTATAATTACAGCTGTAGTAATGACATACATGTCGTATAATCAGTGTACTATCTGCTTGTCTTAGACAGCTGGCGACTCTCTCACCCATTCCCATATCCACTTTCTAAACTCAGTCTAAACTTGAACATGGTGTAGTCTTCTTTAGCGGGACACATATAATTATATCACATTATCCTGTCATGAAGGGAATTAAGTGTGTGTACTGTGCACTAGAGGATTAAAGTATCGTTAACCATATTGAAACACAATGCTTAGTACATAACCAGAGACCGGTTGAAAGTTGTGAGTTTGTTCAGTATCACTTGTTTTAAAGGGGAGAGTAGAGACATATGTTCCTATATTTAACTGTAAGTGACTTGAGAAAATACATTTGTCAAACAAGTTTTCCCTTGGAAAGGTAAAAGGGTTTGAATACAGACAAAGTAAAAAGCTGTATCTTTGAAAACCCTTTGAGTGAATCTCTTGTCAGAAACAATTATACAACAAATTGATTAACAAACCCCCAGTATAACGATCCTTTTCTTTACAGGCTACCCCAATAAACACATCTACCTCAACTACTAACCACGATAACACCCAATTGCCTTAAAACAGCCTCTATCCCCTACAAAGTGCCAAATGCCCTCTATATCCCATAACACCTAATCCCTGACCCCTGACCCCTGACCCTTACACTTCGCACTAACCACAGAGGCCTGTGTTCGCCCTCACAGGTGCTGCCTCCCCCACCTCCGAGGCAAACTGAGCTGTCGTTAGCACGCAGAATGTCCTTGGTTTACAAAGAGAGTCAACGTAAGCATGCTAAACAACACAAACAGTAGAACCCTTTAACCTCTAACCTTTCAATGACCCCTTTAGTAGAACCTCTCCTCAGCTTTAGCCCTCCCCACAGTGTCGTTACTGTGTTCCCTAAAGATGAGTTATTTCCCCCTATTGGTGTGGTGGTGTTGTTGACATCAGTATGGTTACAACCTTTCTACTGTACTTCTGTAGTTGTCCAGGGTGAATGGTGTTGTCCAGGGTGAATGGTGTTGTCCATGGTGAATGGTGTTGTCCTTCATCCCCTATTGCACCCTATTCTCTTTAATAGTGCACAACTTTTGACCAAGGTCAATAGATCACTATATAGCGAACAGGGTGTTATTTAGGACACAGCCCAGTCCAAATGAACTCCTAGCCTCTATGCCTGCTGGAGAAAGATAGGTGGATGCAAGCTGGTGGAAACGTATCCTAGCCTTCAGGAAGACTGAGATAGGTGGATGCAAGATGGTGGAAATGTGTTGATTTTGTACTGGGTATCAATCTGGCACGCTAGATGGGAGATAACGTCGGCCATTTTGAGGTGGGAACCTATACAGGTGATGTATCTGTTTCAGTGACCCTTCCTAAATATGACCCAAACCCATTTAAATGAAAGTGATGAATCCATCCATAATAAGCCAATCATACAGGTTTATTGTTGCGCGGCAGGTAGCCTAGCGGCTAAGAGCATTGGGCCAGTAACTGAAAAGTCGCTGGTTCAAATCCCCGAGCCAACTAGTTGAAAAATCTGTGCCCTTGAGTCTGTGCCCTTGAGCAAGGCAATTAATCCTGTAAATTGCTTTGGATAAGAGCGTCTGTTAAATTAGTAAAATGTTTAAACTGTTTTCTCCAGTCTATAAACTAGCAGAGATAAAGCCAGGCACTTAAACAGACCTGGCACCATGTGGTCTGTATGGGCAGGGAAGGCCTGTCATTGGTCAATGGTAAGAAAGCAAATGTGTGAGGAGATAATGAATGAGGGTGTCAGAAGAGAATTGCCCATTTTGGAAAGGTGGGGTCTGCCAATAGGCTGGCCACTGAACAGATGAGTGGATACCAGACAAATCACACATACACACACTGACATGTGAACACACACGGTCACGCACACACACACACAGGAGCTGCTGCACACATACTTACACACACACTGACAAACACACAAACACTGGCATGTGAATATATACACACACACACACACACACAAACTCGCTAAACAAACACATACACTCCGACAAACCTGCTCACAAATTCCACATGAACAAGCAAACACACACACACTCCTATTCTGTTTCCCCATCATATCCAGTCTTGAGGCTGATGAGAGCGGTGGACTTGTTAGTGGTCTCGAGCATTACCAGACATTTACCTACTCAGATACAATCCATCTCTCACAATCTCCTCATTTCTCTCTCTCTCTTTTTCTCTGTCTCGTGCTACGGCTAGTGCCGTCTGAAAAACAGTTCATCTCTAAGTGATGACAGAGCCGCTAGCCGGATAGCTACTCGCGGCGGCAGGGCTCATATGGCTGCAAATGGATGTAGCCCCCTGTTCAATCTAGCCTCAGTAATGGAGACACTACAAACGAACCCTGCGGGTCGGCAGTGCAGGATAGAAGAGAGAGAGGGAGGTGCGAGAAAGGGGTAGGCTGCCTGCTGAAATATGTATTAGCCTTAGCATCTGCGCTGATGTTTAGGATCAGAATGGCTGCACATCGCTTCAGTCTCCGTCTCCATCACTTTGCATTACATACTGTATGTCTCCTACTCTCTCTCTCTCTCTCTCCTCTATTCTCTCTCTCTCTCTCTCTCTCTCTCTCTCTCTCTCTGTCGCTCTATCTCTGCCCCTACCTCTATCCTGTCTCTCTCTCTCCCTGTCCCCACCTCTATCATGTCTCTCTCTCTCTCTCTCTCTCTCTCTCTCTCTCTCTGTCGCTCTCTCTCTGTCCCTACCTCTATCCTGTCTCTCTCTCTCTGTCGCTCTCTCTCTCTCTGTCCCTACCTCTATCCTCTCTCTGTTGCTCTCGCTCTGTCACTTTCTCTCTGTACCTACCTCTATCCTCTCTCTTCTCTCTCTCTCTCTCTCTCTCTCTCTCTCTCTCTCTCTCTCTCTCTCTCTCTCTCCTGTCCCCACCTCTATCCTGTGTCTCTCTCTCTCTCTCTCTCTCTCTCTCTCTCTCTCTCTCTCTCTCTCTCTCTCTCTCTCTCTGTCATTCTCTCTCTGCCCCTACCTCTATCCTGTCTCTCTCTCTCTGTCCCTACCTCTTTCCTGTCTCTCTCTCTCCCTGTCCCCACCTCTATCCTGTCTCTCTCTCTCTCTCTCTCTCTCTCTCTCTCTCTCTCTCTCTCTCTCTCTCTCTCTCTGTGTCCCTAATTCTGTCTTGTCTCTAACTCTATCTCAATCTCTTGCTCTTTCTCTCTCTCTCTCTGTCACTCTGTCACTCTGTCACTCTGTCTCTGTCCCTACCTCTATCCTGTCGCTCTGTCTCTGTCCCTACCTCTATCCTGTCTCATTCTAGCTCTCTCTCTAGCCATCTCTCTCTCTCTGTTACCCTATTACTCTCTGGTTCGAAAGGTGAATGCAGACACCAGCCAAGCGGTGACAGATGCACTCTAAGTTTGTGTGTGTGTTTGTGTGTGTGTGTGTGTGCGTGCGTGCATGTGTGTGTGCGTGTGTGTGCATGCGTGTATGTGTGTGTGTTTTTGTGTGTGTGTATGTGTGCCTGCGTAAATGTGTGTGTATGTGTACAGTATGTGTGTGTGGGTGTGCTCAGTCGTACGGTACGACAGCCGAGCTGATGCATATTTCATCTCTCAAATGGGCTGTGTTTCTTCTTCTCCCTCTGATTTGCTGTGAGGGAAATGAAGCGTCCTCTGGTCTCTCCAGACAGACAGATGATGTTTCAGAGTTGTGTAGAGCTCAGTGAGGCAGAGAGGAAATAAGTACTTCTACTTGATTGTGTTTTTATCCATGGTGATTTGAAATGGATGCATTTACTCTCTGCAGTGGAGATGATAAGGCGTGTGAATTTGTTTTGATTATAGGAACGAATTAATCAATTAAACAATAGATTTATCAATGAATCAATCTGTCAACAGTAGGTCAGATCCATGTTACCATGTTACAGACATGTATTGCTTGGGGTGAGTAGCACACTTCATTTGAACTTTAGGTTTGGTTCCAGTGTTTTTCCACTGTTTATCTATTTATGACTATGTTATTCAAATAGAACACAATTTGCCATGAAATGCTTACTTAAAAGCACTTAACCAACATTGCAGTACAGAGAATTTATAGAAAAGATTTACTAAATAAACTAAAGTAAAAAAATTACAATAAAATAACAATAATGAGGCTATCTACAAGGGGTACCGGTGCCGAGTCAATGTGCGGGGTTACAGGTTAGTGAGGTAATGTGTACTGTACATGTAGGTAGGGGTAAAGGGACTATGCATAGATAATAAACAGAGAGTAGCAGCAGTGTAGGGGGGTCAATGTAAATAGTCCGGGTGGCAATTTGATTAATTGTTCAGCAGTCTTATGGCTTGGGGGTAGAAGCTGTTAAGGAGCCTTTTGGACATAGACTTGGCGTTCCGGTACCGCTTGCCGCTTGCCGTACGATAGCAGAGAGAACAGTCTATGACTTGGGTGACTGGAGTCTTTGACAATTTTTTGGGCCTTCCTTTAACACCGCCTAGTTTATAGGTCATGGATGGCAGGAAGCTTGGCCCCAGTGATGTACTGGCCGTACGCATTACCCTCTATAGCGCCTTACGGTCAGATGCCGAGCAGTTGCCATACTAGGCGGTGATGCAACCGGTCAGGGTGCTCTCGATGCTGTAGCTGTAGAACCTTTCTTTACAGTTTCTTTTCAATCTTTTCAGTCTCCTGAGGGGGAAAAGGCGTTGTCGTGCCCTCTTCACAAGATTGGATCGTGATAGTTTGTTGGTGATGTGGACGCCAAGGAACTTGAAACTCTCGACCTGCTCCCCTACAACGCCGGCGATGTGAATGGGGGCGTGTTCGGCCCTCCCCTCCTGTCCACGATCATCTCCTTTGTCTTTCTCACATTGAGGGAGAGGTTGTTGCCAGGTCTCTGACCTCCTCCCTATAGGCTGTCTCAACGTTGCCGGTTATCCGGCCTACCACCGTTGTGTCATCAGCAAACTTGATGATGGCATTGGAGTCTTGCTTGGCCACGCAGTCATGGGCAAACAGGGATTACAAGAGGGGACTGAGCCCACACCCCAGGGTTGAGGATCAGCGTGGCAGATGTGTTGTTGCCTACCCTTTCCACCTGGGGGAAGTCCAGAATCCAGTTGCATAGGGAGGTGTTTAGTCCCAAGGTCCTTAGCTTAGTGATGAGCTTTGTGGGCACTATGCTGTTGAACGCTGAGCTGTAGTCAATGAACAGCAGTCTTTCGTAGGTGTTCCTTTTGTTCAGGTGGGAAAGGGCAGTGTGGAGTGCGATTGAGATTGCGTCATCTGTGGATCTGTTTGGGCGGTATGGGAATTGGAGTGGGTCTAGGGTTTCCAGGATGATGGTTTTGATGTGAGCCATGACCAGCCTTTTAAAGCACTTCATGGCTACAGACGTGAGTGCTACGGGGCGGTAGTCATTTAGGCAGGTTACCTTAGTGTTCTTAGGTACAGGGACCCAAGTGGTCTGCTTGAAACATGTAAGTATTACAGACTCGCTCAGGGAGAGGTTGAAACATGTCAGTGAAGACACTTGCCAGTTGGTCCGCGTATGCTCTGAGTACACGTCCTGGTAATCCATCTGGCCCTGCGGCCATGTGAATGTTGACCTGTTTAAAATGCTATTGAAATGCTAGCAATAGTGTTGCTGCCGCAAAGGGAAATTGTGCCAATCATAGTCACAATGCTGTGACGGTGACTCAGGTTAAGCTGAGGTGTCTAATTTTCAATGACAAGGATCTAGGGGTTATTGAGTCAGTGAGGGCAATGTGACTGTACTCCCGAATCCTTACGTCCTTAACGACATTTAACGGAATCTGCATCGAGCTAATAGGCTCTAAAGTATCTCAATCTCTCTTTCTCTCTTCTTTGTCCTCTTCCCCTTCCTCATTCTCTTTTCCATTCATCCTCATGGCCTGACATTTCTCCTCTCCCTCCCCTAATTTCCTTGTTTGTTTCCCTCTAAACTCAGCCCACAATTGAGGCATTAATTTAATAATTATTTCACCTCATTAGTGTTTTTTTTTTATTATTTTCATGCCCCCTTCCTCTGCGCCCAGTATAAACTCATCATCTGTTTTCTCCCTTCCACACAAATTGGCCATAAAAATCCAAGGGCTGGTGCAGTGTAGTGTAGCGTAGCCTAGCGCTAGCGTAGCAGAGTGCCCTAGCTCTCCCTTGCTCTGTCAATGAGGAGACGAAGCTAACACTAGCTCTGATGCGCACTAAGGGGCACGATGCTGTCTCATTGAGTGTCCTTGGGACAATTAGGAGGTGAGGAAGAAAAGGGCAGAGTCACTCGCTGGAACTGTTTATGGACGAGAAACTAGAACGTAACCCTGCATAGGAGAGGGTTACGTTCTGCATTGGACTACAGCGGTTGTCTGATCTCTCATTTGTTAGCAATCCTTAGCCTTTAATAGATTGTACATGTGATGCATTCACTGGTTAAATCCCTTTGAAGACCCCTATTACTGCAACACAAACCTGGTTTATTATTCCACTTGAGGGTTAGTTGTACTCCGACATAGTTTGGCCGGTCTGTGACTGTTTCTGAGCTTGTATAGAGAGAGAGAGAGAGAGAGAGAGAGAGAGAGAGAGAGAGAGAGAGAGAGAGAGAGACACTTGTAACTTAATTGTATCTTGTGAGTGACCACCTGATCCCTGGTAGCTTCTGGTTGGTTTAGAGACCCAAAGCCCACTGTTGCCTCATCAGAACCAAGAACAATTCTTCTTCCTGTATAGTGACCTGTTCCTCTGGTACCCACTGACCTTTGGCCTGGGCTTGCTGTCCGATGGTCCTTCTGTTTATCGAATCATATATCAGTCTTCTAATTCATATATCGATTTATTTATCCATTCATCATTTTAATTTTATGTCTGTGGGTAACTGACTAGCTGTCTGTTGCTGGATGGTACGTTGTTATTTCATTGGCTCTTTTTGTTTGCTTTTGTTTTGTTTGTTTTGTATGTTGTCTGGGTTGGGCTTCATCATCCTTGGTGCTGCATGTTTCTCTGTCTTAGTTTGACTGTAACCAGGCAGCAAGCAGAACCGAGGCCAGAAAACAGCAGAAAGGTAAACCCCGCTCACCCCCCTTCATCGCCCTATAGTTGGTGCTCCTACCAGGGGTACACTGCTGGGGGTCTGGGTGTGTGTTCTCTCCACTCCATGCCGGTAGAGTTCTCCAGAGACAGATAGATAGACTACCATAGATCTGTAGATCTACTAGTGTGTGACTGTAATTAGAACAGTGATTCTGTGTATCTGTACTGATATGTGAACTTTGACATTAGAACTTTGACGTTATGTCACTTCTTGCTTGGATGACGGTGGAGGTGGTGATGATGTTGGATGGTTTTCCTCGTGTTGTTTTCTTCATTGGATGTTGTTAGACCAATGAGATTTAGAAGCAGAATGACATAAAGATAAGGAGCTGATGAGAGAGAGATGACAGAAAGAGAGAAGCTGATGAGATTGTGAGAGGATGAATGTGAGAGGATGAGTGTGAGAGGATGAGTGTGAGAGGGAGAGGATGAGTGTGAGAGGATGAGTGTGAGAGGGAGAGGATGAGAGGGAGAGGGAGAGGGAGAGGATGAATCTGAGATGATGAGTGTGAGAGGGAGAGGATGAGAGGGAGAGGGAGAGGATGAATCTGAGATGATGAGTGTGAGAGGGAGAGGATGAATGTGAGAAGATGAGTGTGAGAGGGAGAGGATGAATGTGAGAAGATGAGTGTGAGAGGGAGAGGATGAGAGGGAGAGGATGAGAGAAAGAGGATGAATGTGAGAGGATGAGAGTGAGAGGATGAGTGTGAGAGGGAGAGGATGAGAGGGAGAGGATGAATCTGAGATGATGAGTGTGAGAGGGAGAGGGTGAATGTGAGAAGATGAGTGTGAGAGGGAGAGGATGAGAGGGAGAGGATGAGAGGAAGAGGATGAATGTGAGAGGATGAGAGTGAGAGGATGAGTGTGAGAGGGAGAGGATGAGAAAGAGAGGATGAATGTGAGAGGATGAGTGTGAGAGGGAGATCAACAGAAAGGGGGGATTTAAAGCTGAGAGGGAGAACAACAGAAAGGGGGGATGTAAAGCAGAGAGGGAGAACAATAGAAAGGGGGATGTAAAGCTGAGAGGGAGAACAACATGAAGGGGGATGTAAAGCTGAGAGGGAGAACAACAGAAAGGGGGAGGATGTAAAGCTGAGAGGGAGAGGGAGAACAACAGAAAGGGGGATGTAAAGCTGAGAGGGAGAACAACAGAAGGGGGAGGATGTAAAGCTGAGAGGGAGAGGGAGAACAACAGAAAGGGGGATGTAAAGCTGAGAGGGAGAACAACAGAAGGAGGGGGATGTAAAGCTGAGAGGGAGAACAACAGAAAGGGGGATGTAAAGCTGAGAGGGAGAACAACAGAAAGGGGGATGTAAAGCTGAGAGGGAGAACAACAGAAGGGGGATGTAAAGCTGAGAGGGAGAACAACAGAAAGGGGGTGTAAAGCTGAGAGGGAGAGGGAGAACAACAGAAAGAGGGGATGTAAAGCTGAGAGGGAAAGGGAGAACAACAGAAAGGGGGATGTAAAGCTGAGAGGGAGAACAACAGAAGGGGGGATGTAAAGCTGAGAGGGAGAACAACAGAAAGGGGGATGTAAAGCTGAGAGGGAGAGGGAGAACAACAGAAAGAGGGGATGTAAAGCTCAGAGGGAGAACAACAGAAATGGGGGATATAAAGCTCAGAGGGAGAACAACAGAAAGGGGGGGATGTAAAGCTGAGAGGGAAAGGGAGAACAACAGAAAGGGGGGGATGTAAAGCTGAGAGGGAGAACAACAGAAAGGTGGGGATGTAAAGCTGAGAGGGAGAACAACAGAAAGGGGGATGTAAAGCTGAGAGGGAGCGGGAGAACAACAGAAAGGGGGATGTAACGCTGAGAGGGAGAACAACATGAAGGGGGGATGTAAAGCTGAGAGGGAGAACAACAGAAAGGGGAGGATGTAAAGCTGAGAGGGAGAGGGAGAACAACAGAAAGGGGGATGTAAAGCTGAGAGGGAGAACAACAGAAGGGGGAGGATGTAAAGCTGAGAGGGAGAGGGAGAACAACAGAAAGGGGGATGTAAAGCTGAGAGGGAGAACAACAGAAGGGGGATGTAAAGCTGAGAGGGAGAACAACAGAAAGGGGGGATGTAAAGCTGAGAGGGAGAACAACAGAAAGGGGGATGTAAAGCTGAGAGGGAGAACAACAGAAGGGGGATGTAAAGCTGAGAGGGAGAACAACAGAAAGGGGGTGTAAAGCTGAGAGGGAGAGGGAGAACAACAGAAAGAGGGGATGTAAAGCTGAGAGGGAAAGGGAGAACAACAGAAAGGGGGATGTAAAGCTGAGAGGGAGAACAACAGAAGGGGGATGTAAAGCTGAGGGTGAGAGAGGGAGAACAACAGAAAGAGGCGATGTAAAGCTGAGAGGGAGAACAACAGAAAGGGGGGATGTAAAGCTCAGAGGGAGAACAAAATAAAGGGGGATGTAAAGCTGAGAGGGAGAACAACAGAAAGGGGGATGTAAAGCTGAGAGGGAGAGGGAGAACAACAGAAAGGGGGGGATGTAAAGCTGAGAGGGAGAACAACAGAAAGGCGGGGATGTAAAGCTGAGAGGGAGAGGGAGAACAACAGAAAGGGGGGATGTAAAGCTAAGAGGGAGAACAACAGAAAGGAGGGGGATGTAAAGCTGAGAGGGAGAACAACAGAAAGGGGAGATGTAAAGCTGAGAAGGAGAACAACAGAAAGGGGGGATGTAAAGCTGAGAGGGAGAACAACAGAAAGGGGGGATGTAAAGCTGAGACGGAGAACAACAGAAAGGGGGGGGATGTAAAGCTGAGAGGGAGAGGGAGAACAACAGAAAGGGGGTGTACAGCTGAGAAGGAGAACAACAGAAAGGGGGATGTAAAGCTGAGAGGGAGAACAAAAGAAAGGGGGATGTAAAGCTGAGAGGGAGAACAACAGAAAGGGGGATGTAAAGCTGAGAGGGAGAACAAAAGAAAGGGGGTGTAAAGCTGAGAGGGAGAGGAAGAACAACAGAAAGGGGGGATGTGAAGCTGAGAGGGAGAACACCAGAAAAGGGGGAGGATGTACAGCTGAGAGGGAGAACAACAGAAAGGAGGGGGATGTAAAGCTGAGAGGGAGAGGGAGAACAACAGAAAGGGGGGGATGTAAAGCTGAGAAGGAGAGGGAGAACAAGAGATAGGCGGGGATGTAAAGCTGAGAGGGAGAACAACAGAAAGGGGGGATGTAAAGCTGAGAGGGAGAGGGAGAACAACAGAAAAGGGGGAGGATGTAAAGCTGAGAGGGAGAGGGAGAACAACAGAAAGGGGGGATGTAAAGCTGAGAGGGAGAACAAATGAAAGGGGGGATGTAAATCTGAGAGGGAGAACAACAGAAAGGGGGGGATGTAAAGCTGAGAGGGAGAACAACAGAAAGGAGGGATGTAAAGCTGAGAGGGAGAACAACAGAAATGGGGGGATGTAAAGCTGAGAGGGAGAACAACAGAAATGGGGGGATGTAAAGCTGAGAGCTTGCCCTTGGAGGTGGAAGAACAACATTGTTGTTGTTTCAGGGCAGAGCTGTCAGTGACTGTGATTTCCCTCTCTTCTCTTTCTCTCTGTCTTTTTCTCTTCTCCCTCCTCTTCTCTTTGTTCCCCTCCATCTTACCGTAACAGAGGGAAAGGCAATGGAGCATTTCGTCTGCCGGAGGTGAAAATAACTCTTTGAGTGTAAGTAGAAGAGAAGTGGCAGGCAGAGAGAGAGAGAGAGAGAGAGAGAGAGAGAGAGAGAGAGAGAGAGAGAGAGAGAGAGAGAGAGAGAGAGAGAGAATGGATGGATGGGGGAGAGGGAAGGAGTGAGAGCTAGACTGAGGGAGGCAGAGAGAGAGGGAGATGGAGGGAGAGAACAGGAGAGCGTAGGCTAGGCACACACCAGCAGCACAATCGCGTTAGCATAAACTGCCGGGGATAAAGTTAGGCTTGACTGCAGCATTACCCAGATTTCTGCATTACAAAATGTTCCTTCATTTAGCATGCAAATTGCCTCCCAGATTAAGCTTTTTGTATTCATTTCGCCAACTGTCAGCCCAAGACGACGCAGGAAGAATTATAATCAGGCTGATATCGCCGCCTGGTGGTTAGTGCTGTCACAACAGGCATGTTCACAACAGGCTGTGTGAGGACCACTGAGGGAAAACCTGGTGTTTGTGTGTGTCTGTGTGTGTGTGTTTTCTCAGATCAATGAGCAGGCTTGGTTAGTATTTGATAAAGAGAGCGTTAGATGGGAAAGACAGAATGGAGTGACCGACAGAGGGTGAGCAAAAAAGAAATGGAAAGGCAGGATGCGGAGAGAAAGGAAGGGAAAGAGAGATGGGGACAGCGGGAGAGTGTTAAGGTGGGGCACGAACAGCATGACTCTGCTTATATTGGCCAATGTTCTTCAATCTCCGCCATCCGACACACATTGATATACACACACACAATGATACACACACACACATATACAAACACACAGACGCTGATACACACACACAGATACACACACAATGCAAGGGGCTGGGCCCACCGGCGTGTAACAGCGCCATTGATTTCATCCAAATTAACTTGGATACGCATCCAGACACACACAATTCATTGTCATCAGAGGGGGTAGAAGGTAGAGGACCAGGAGTTCCAGCCAGTGAATCCATTTAGACAGATTTGGGAGGTGCTTTTCAAAATGTCCACCTCAGGTGATCGTTGGCAATAGCAATAACAACATACCACATCAGAGATGATATAGAAGCAAGAGACTCTCCCTTGTGATATGGGTTGAATACTGTGGTGGTGGGATCTAGAATGAGCCTACATTTCCGGTAACGGTACCCCCTGTATATAGCCTCGTTATTGTTATTTCATTGGGTTACTTGTTTTCTTAGTTTATTTTATTTTATTATATATATTTATTTATTTTACAAATATTATTCCTACTTATTTTTTACATGTTGTATCTGCATTGTTGCTTAAGGGCTTCTAAGTAAGCATTGACAGTAAGTATTTGGCGCATGTGACAAATAATATTTGATTTGATTTTACATAATAGTCGTTGGTTAAAGCCATCCAACCAACTCTTACCATGAGGAAATCACCTACAGTGGGTTATCTTCCACCCCTCTAATATCTTTGCTACAGAAGAAGGGGGTGAAGAAGGAAAAATAATTTGAGGCAGAAAGGAGTTGGAGCACTCAACGCAAAAGGCAGAGATTGATTTATTTTAGCTCACTTAAATGCATTATACAGGATGAGAACAGTTGACTACGTTTCCACGTCAATCTGACTTCTTCCTTTTGATTGACCTGTCAATGATTTTTGTCATTGTTGTTGAGCAACCCTCCTTTCCTTTGTCTGCTGAAGCGTGATGGCCCACCTGAACTACAGAGTTCTGTGTGATGAAGCAATAAGCGTAATTTAATTGGACATTTCAAATGGTTCACCCCAGGATTCTCTGACTCTGGTCCAACATCATAGCATTATGGGGTATTGGGTGTAAATGGGTGAACAACAAAATCTATTTAATTCATGTTGAATTCAGGCTGTAACACAACAAAATCT
This sequence comes from Brachymystax lenok tsinlingensis, assembly GCA_030435695.1. Classification (NCBI taxonomy): domain Eukaryota; kingdom Metazoa; phylum Chordata; class Actinopteri; order Salmoniformes; family Salmonidae; genus Brachymystax; species Brachymystax lenok. The sequence continues at coordinate 12,160,244 of CM059799.1, forward strand.
ATTTTATTCATGTTGAATTCAGGCTGTAACACAACAAAATATATTTAATTCATGTTGAATTCAGGCTGTAACACAACAAAATCTATTTAATTCATGTTGAATTCAGGCTGTAACACAACAAAATCTATTTAATTCATGTTGAATTCAGGCTGTAACACAACAAAATCTATTTTATTCATGATGAATTCAGGCTTTAACACAACAAAATCTATTTAATTCATGTTGAATTCAGGCTGTAACACAACAAAATCTATTTAATTCATGTTGAATTCAGGCTTTAACACAACAAAATCTATTTAATTCATGTTGAATTCAGGCTTTAACACAACAAAATCTATTTTATTCATGTTGAATTCAGGCTTTAACACAACAAAATCTATTTAATTCATGTTGAATTCAGGCTGTAACACAACAAAATCTATTTAATTCATGTTGAATTCAGGCTGTAACACAACAAAATCTATTTAATTCATGTTGAATTCAGGCTGTAACACAACAAAATCTATTTAATTCATGTTGAATTCAGGCTTTAACACAACAAAATCTATTTAATTCATGTTGAATTCAGGCTGTAACACAACAAAATCTATTTAATTCATGTTGAATTCAGAATGTAACACAACAAAATATATTTAATTCATGTTGAATTCAGGCTGTAACACAACAAAATATATTTAATTCATGTTGAATTCAGGCTTTAACACAACAAAATCTATTGAATTCATGTTGAATTCAGGCTGTAACACAACAAAATCTATTTAATTCATGTTGAATTCAGGCTTTAACACAACAAAATCTATTTAATTCATGTTGAATTCAGGCTTTAACACAACAAAATCTATTTAATTCATGTTGAATTATGGCTGTAACACAACAAAATCTATTTAATTCATGTTGAATTCAGGCTGTAACACAACAAAATCTATTAAATGCATGTTGAATTCAGAATGTAACACAACAAAATATATTCAATTCATGTTGAATTCAGGCTGTAACACAACAAAATGTGGAATCAGTATGAATACTTTCTGAAGGCACTGTAGCTACTGGCTTGCTGAGTGGGCAGGGTTTTGATCCATCCCTGCAGCAACACACCTTAGCAGCTAATTAGGGCTCAGAGGGAAGACTTTGATTAGTTGAACATTCCAATTAGGTGTGTTACTGTAGGGCTTGAACAAAAGCCTGCACACCTAGTCGTTTTCCAGGAGAGTTGGAGAGAACCCTGGTCCAGGTCCATCTATTTAGCCCCTGTTGCACTCATAGAAATGGAAGCATTCTAGATTCTAAGAGAGAGAGAGAGAGAGAGAGAGAGAGAGAGAGAGAGAGAGAGAGAGAGAGAGAGAGAGATTCTATGCTTTAATAAAAGTGATTGTGTGTATTTCTGGGCCAATGATTGTCCACACATATCACTACGCCTCATGGCTACCTACCCTTGCGTCTGTAAATATCTGATGCTTAATGTTACCTCCGCTTCAGTTTTAGTTAATCCCATAACATGAATTTCAACATGTATTTTACATACATGAAAGGACCACCGGCAGACAGTATGCAGCAATCACAGAGCCGGGGCAGATCAATCCATTACCGTCAACACTGATTGGGAAATATTGGAGAGGATAGCAGGGGAGAAAGCAGGTAGCGTTGACTTAAAAAACGAAGAGAAAAGTAAGGTAATGCGTTATTTGATGAAATGGAGATTGTAATGCTAACGATGAGCTCATGCTAGCACAGTGTTAGTGTTCAGTTTGTGATGTTAATATTCATGTGGTGTGGTCAGGTGCTTTTTCTTAAGTAACGTTTATTATCTAGTTTGATCCATTGACATGATCTGGTTTATACCAGTCTGTAACTAGCCTTTCAAAGTTGCCATACCTAGACACACAGATGAGGTGTGTTGCTATGATACACCATTAATGTGCCTCTGTGTCAAGTCAACACACACAATTATGCACTGTATGGAGGGTTGAAGTGTAGGTTTGGGATTTGTCCTTAGTTATTAGCAAACAGCTTGTTCAGAAGAATCCCCATGAATTGATAAACAGCCAGTCCCCTGGGTGGGTTTATCCTGAGGCTCAAACTGCAGGATCAGCTTCACCATTAGGGGTTAACATGCAAAAACTGACCTTAGATCAGTGGCTAAGGGCAACTCCATTTCTCTCCAGGAAGCCACAGATAACATGTTAACCCAAATCCTAACTTTAACCATAAAGAATGCATATCTCAAAACTGACCTAAGATCATAAGTTTCACCCTGCTCCATTGTTTATTAATAATAATGATAATAAGAAATAAGAAATTATTTTACTTGTAGAGCACTTTTCATTATACACAGAAATCAAAAAGATCTGACGCTCCATGTCTCCTGTGTGTTTGACCTCCGACCCTGTGCAGGACAAGTCGACCCCGACCCAAGACGACCAGCACTCCTGGGACAGCTTCAAGACCATGACCCCTGAGCTGTCCATCGTGCCGGGGGAGCACAAGGACAGGATGGAGCTGCACAACAAGAACACCTGGGACTCCTCGTCTGCCAACACACCCGACACGTCCGAGGGAGACTTCCAGACCGAAGTGTGATGAGACAGAGAAACACGCACAAACACACATACAGAAACACACACACATACAGAAACACACACACATGCAGAAACACACACACATACAGAAACACATAAACACACATGCAGAAACACACATATACAGAAACACACACACATGCACACACATACAGAAACACATATACACACATACAGAAACACACACACATACAGAAACACACACACACATACAGAATCACACACACACACACACACACACACACACACAGAAACACAGTTAACGCATACTCACACACCCGTAGAAATGCAAAAACAGGTGCATTCAGAATCAGAGAAACACACACATAACCACAAACAAACACATCGGTTCAAACGCAGACATACAGGTACCAACATGTACAGACACACAGCACTCCTCCACACCACTCTTCACACCCTAAGATGTGCGTTCTACAGGATTATATAATTTGTTTACTACTATAGTGGACAAGGACAAAGGAAAGAAAACTGGTCTCTTCTATATTTTCACACAGACACTTTAAATGAGAGAACAGGGCCGTGAAACGAGACTGGGACTAAGACATTTTTAAATGAACAAAAAAAACAACAACATAAAACTTAATTTCTTGATTTTATTCGCGGTGAAAAAAGGATTCTCTTTCACCTGTTTGATGATTTGAAAAAAATAAGAATATTTCTGCACCGTTCTGTTCTTTTTATAGAGAAGAAATATCACTGATGTTTGGCACACTGTTAAACCCCTTAGGCTCCCTCCCTTCATTTCTCCCCTCCTTTCCCATCTAATGGATGACGCAAGCGCTCGTTTTTTCCCCCCTTTGTTTTCAGAGGGGTTGGGGAGGGGGCGGTAGGGAGGTAAAGAACGGATCATTGACATGTGCAATCCTCTGCTGTTGCTGCCGTCCAAGTGTCTCACCCTCTTCTCTCATCATCCTTTTTCAACGTCGTGTTTATTTTCCTTTTTGTATTTTTATGATTTTATGATGTCCTTCCTCTTAGTTATTTGAGTGTTTTGTTTGAAGAAAAAATATGAGGGACAAAAAAAACGTCTAACTGAGTTTCAATTGTTGTCTCATTGTCTATTCTATGAAAGTCTCCTTTTATTTAGATTTTCAGTTCTTGCTTGTGCTGCCTTTTTCCTGTGAGAATTTTTCCATGTGGAATTTTAAAGAATGATTTATAACACATCTGTGATACGTGAGCTTGCTTTCTGAGGTAACATGCATGGCGTGTTCTCAACGGTACACCTGTGGGAATTGAAAAAAACAGTATCATCTAGATTCACACACATTTCTGTCTTTCTTTTAATCTGGTTTGGTACAAAAAAAAGCTTTTGACCCTCAAACTATCACCATATTTTATATACATGGATTACCAACTGGAGTCATTCTGATCCCAACAACAAACTATTGGAAAAAGAAACAAACAATCAAGATCAACTCTATTCTTATAAAAACATAATTAGATGTGTAAATAATGTTATAAAAAAGAACAGCCTGCTATTTTAGCAAAATGACAGTTTACGTACTCTGTAAATGAAAATATATGTGTTTCCCTTATATAATGTCAAGCTTTTTTCCAAAGTACAATCCACTTTAGTTCTCAAAAGCAGATTTGCCATCATTTGATAGTAGTATAATTTAGTTTTAAGATGTGTTTTATAAATATACATGTTGTCATATCTATGTGGTAAAAAGTACTGCCATTTAAAGAGGCAGTACAGCAACATGTTAAATATAGTTAATTTTAGTGATTTATCCATTGATACTGAGAGACATCGACCAACAATAGGACTTCATTTAGCCACCATTACCAGCGCTGTTAGTGAAACAATGGGTTTGGTAGGGACTATGGCAGGATGCTTCAAAATGCCCAAATCCTCAGTCACTTCAAACCAAATGCTGGAGCAGCCAAAATACCATAACAAGTTGCACATATAGAATATTGGAGGATTTGTGTTTTTTGTATAACATTTTCCTTCGATTTGTTTTGTTTTGTTGAGAATATACACCAATACAGAACTGTGTGTTGTTTCAGAGGGTAGCTGGTTTCTGTATTACAATTCTACCAAGTATTTATACCAATTAAATAATTTTATGAGCTGATATTTGACCTCAACTAAGCATATATCTAAGGTAATTTCAATTTTGTACACAGTCACATACATAGTTATAACCAGTTATAACCAGTTATAACCATAGTTGAGCACATACGGTGCTCCATCTCTGGAGGTGATCTGCCTATCATGTCAATATCACTGATACAGGTCCCCCTCCACCCTCTAGTGGTATGGATAACTTGTTATCATGTCTCCAGAGAAAACTGGATTAAAATAAATACTTTGGACATTTGCCCTAAAATAAATCATTTTCGGAGAATACACACCAATACCGACTCAGATTGTATCTGAGTTCCGTATTGCAGTTTTATCAAGTTTTTATACCATTGGCAGACTTTGTATATCAATGGCAGATTTTTATATGCACAAAAATAAGGTAATTTTGGTTTTGTAGTCATACGATACGTGGTATAGAAAAGTCCAATCTTAGGTGACTATATGGGTAGCTATATCTCTGTAGATTATCTGTCTAGCTGGTCCAAATTACTGATACAAGTCCCCCTCCACCTCTGGTGGTAACTTGTTATTACGTCTCCAGAGAAACCTAGATTCAAATAAAAGTATTTTATATCAAATGACTATAAGCAGAATTAGCTGGGGTCAAATGACACCAAAGGACTTGCATTTTTTGAAAGTCCATATTGATACAGAAACATTAGACAATGATTTATATTTATTTAGAACAAGTTGACTGACAGAGTTGTGAAAATATTGAAGAATTGATTCAAACCATGTTTGGGTTTCATTGATCAAAATGACCCCAGTCGGTAGTTTGAGGGTTAAGGTCTTGAAACATCAATTACACACATAACCAATCAAAGCTGTCTATCTGTCAGGAGGGTGTAGCCTACCTGAAAGTGTTGCTGTAGCATTTCCCCTCTCTCATGTTGGAGCCCAGATCTTGTTCTGAAGTGTATCTCAATTGTTCCTTCTCCCACTGCTTTAGAGCGCTGTATTGATCACTGTGCCATGCATCCGCTCTCAGCCCCTCAAGTAAAAAGGGAAATAAAAAATAAGCAATAGTTTCAGATGTAATGACCAGAGGTGTATTTGCTACTCAGCTTGTCGGTAGTTGTCTCTGTTGTGAAAAAAAGAGAGGAAGGAAAACTCAGAATAGATAGATTGTAAGGATAACAATGCAGCCCAAATGCAGAGATGTGTAAAATCTAAAATATATCCAAAAACATTTTCATTGCATCTCTCTCTCTCTCTCTCTCTCTCTCTCTCTCTCTGTGTGTCGCTCTCTCTCTCTGTTACGTTTCAAGTTTGACTAGTCATACGTACAGGATACACATGGTAGGGCCTATACAACTTCCAACGAATGAAATGCTTACTTGCAGGTTCTCTCTCGATAATGCAACAACAATAAGACATAGTAAAAGATAAGAATACAAATTATCTCTCATTCCTCAGTCTCCCCTGGATCATGGAAATCCTTATGTAACAGTGTAGTCCATTCTATCTTCTCTCACACACACAGCTCTGGGAGTCACGGCCAAGACCTGAGCTGAATTAGGGAATAGGGTGCCATTTTGGATGTAGACCAATAACCTTTGAGTTGACCTTAAAAAGTTAGCTTTCACATTGAAATAAAGGTTCAATAAAAATGCTTCAATCCATAGCCAACATTCTGAACCTCACATATAGGCTAGATTGACTAGATAACTACACGCACAACCCCAACATCTGACTCATGTCTATATCTATAGCATCTAAATCACTGTTCTCTCCACTCCCTTCACTACCCAACGTTGATTCAACTCACTGGTTGAATAAACGTTGTTTCCACATCATTTCAATGAAATTACCTTGAACCAACGTGGAATAGACGTTGAATTGACGTCTGAGCCCAGCGAGGAAGTACTGAGACTTGGTTGGGAAGATCAGGTGATGGTGGTGTATTTGAAAGGTAGACATCCTGTAAGGCCCATTCTCCAGGGTCAGTCCTCTAACACCTCCTTAGCAGGTCTACTACTATAACTCCAAATTAGACTTGGGATGTGGAGAGAAGGATGAGAGAGAGAGAGAGAGAGAGAGAGAGAGAGAGAGAGAGAGAGAGAGAGAGAGAGAGAGGGAATGAGAGAACAAGCTAGAAAGACAATATTAAATTGGTGAGGGAAAGTATTATACAGTGGGGAAAAAAAGTATTTAGTCAGCCACCAATTGTGCAAGTTCTCTCACTTAAAAAGATAAGAGAGGCCTGTAATTTTCATCATAGGTACACTTCAACTATGACAGACAAAATGAGGAAAAAAAATCCAGAAAATCACATTGTAGGATTTTTAATGAATTTATTTGCAAATTATGGTGGAAAATAAGTATTTGGTCACATACAAACAAGCAAGATTTCTGGCTCTCACAGACCTGTAACTTCTTCTTTAAGAGGCTCCTCTGTCCTCCACTCGTTACCTGTATTAATGGCACCTGTTTGAACTTGTTATCAGTATAAAAGACACCTGTCCACAACCTCAAACAGTCACACTCCAAACTCCACTATGGCCAAGACCAAAGAGCTGTCAAAGGACACCAGAAACAAAATTGTAGACCTGCACCAGGTTGGGAAGACTGAATCTGCAATAGGTAAGCAGCTTGGTTTGAAGAAATCAACTGTGGGAGCAATTATTAGGAAATGGAAGACATACAAGACCACTGATAATCTTCCTCGATCTGGGGCTCCACGCAAGATCTCACCCGTGGGGTCAAAATGATCACAAGAACGGTGAGCAAAAATCCCAGAACCACACGGGGACCTAGTGAATGACCTGCAGAGAGCTGGGACCAAAGTAACAAAGCCTACCATCAGTAACACACTACGCCGCCAGGGACTCAAATCCTGCAGTGCCAGACGTGTCCCCCTGCTTAAGCCAGTACATGTTCAGGCCCGTCTGAAGTTTGCTAGAGAGCATTTGGATGATCCAGATGAGGATTGGGAGAATGTCATATGGTCAGATGAAACCAAAATATAACTTTTTGGTAAAAACGCAACTCGTCGTGTTTGGAGGACATAGAATGCTGAGTTGCATCCAAAGAACACCATACCTACTGTGAAGCATGGGGGTGGAAACATCATGCTTTGGGGCTGTTTTTCTGCAAAGGGACCAGGACGACTGATCCGTGTAAAGGAAAGAATGAATGGGGCCATGTATCGTGAGATTTTGAGTGAAAACCTCCTTCCATCAGCAAGGGCATTGAAGATGAAATGTGGCTGGGTCTTTCAGCAAGACAATGATCCCAAACACACCGCCCGGGCAACGAAGGAGTGGCTTTGTAAGAAGCATTTCAAGGTCCTGGAGTGGCCTAGCCAGTCTCCAGATCTCAACCCCATAGAAAATCTTTGGAGGGAGTTGAAAGTCTGTGTTGCCCAGCGACAGCCCCAAAACATCACTGCTCTAGAGGAGATCTGCATGGAGGAATGGGCCAAAATACCAGCAACAGTGTGTGAAAACCTTGTGAAGACTTACAGAAAACATTTGACCTCTGTCATTGCCAACAAAGGGTATATAACAAAGTATTGAGATTAACTTTTGTTATTGACCAAATACTTATTTTCCACCATAATTTGCAAATAAAATCATAAAAAAATCCTACAATGTGATTTTCTGGATTTTTTTCCCTCATTTTGTCTGTCATAGTTGAAGTGTACCTGTGATGAAAATTACAGGCCTCTCTCATCTTTTTAAGTGAGAGAACTTGCACAATTGGTGGCTGACTAAATACTTTTTTTCCCCACTGTAGACTGCGAGCGAGAGCAAAGGTAGAGACAAAGAGCGAGTGGTAGAGGCAGAGAGAGAACTAGAGATGGAGCGCAGCGGTGTGTTCTAGCAGTGTTTATCTAGGGGGAATGGCCATTTGTCCTGACATTTTCCAAGGCGGTCCTCAGACCATCTGTCTAAAGATCCCTAATGGTACCGCATGGAACACACGCAGATGGCTAGACAAGAGAGCAGGCCTGTCTAACCTTTACCGCTAATCAGCTGATATTCAGATCTACGGCTGCTGATCTTGGGTCAGTTTTGCATTGCGCCTCCCTAATGGTTTGGGTAAGGGATTTGGGGAGGGTCCCAGATTCCAGATCTGTACCTAAGGGCTAATTCTCTCTGACACATCATACAACTGTGAAGGGAAGGTTTATGATAGATATGCTACATCTTAGGTCTCTTACGCAGAGGAAATGCTGATGGTATCCTAATCCTCGTCCTGCTAGTCCCGAATACCACAGACAGGTTGATAAATAACTACAGAGACAGGTAAGTGAGTGAGTGATGAATTCACTTCCTGAATTGACAAACTTCTACAGATCCTGACTTTCACTGGTGTTTAAACTGGTCCATGATCATGTGACTGTGCCTAAGTCTGCCTCATTCCACCAATCAGAGTCCACTCTGTGATCACCTCTGATCTTTTGAAAGAAATTCTGGGATACCAGAAAACCCATCTGATTGACACAGATATTGACCCCTTTCTCTAACTCTAAAGGGATGTTTTCAGAGAGTTTACTGTTGTATTGGTTTGTTGAACATGGGCTTTTGAAAGGTTTCGGCATATGAAAATACAATCTGTCTATGGGAGCCTAAATCATGAAACTTCAAAATTGTGAATCTTGTAAAGATGTTATGAATTGCACAGATGAGGTATTGAAAACAATGTGACTGAAATGTATCTTCAGATTATGTGGTTTGATGCAAGAAAATTATGTGTGCTCATTTCTAGAATAATGAGAGTTGTGATAGATGCAAGAAAGAGAAACTATGATCTTGGACTACATGTGTACCTCCAACCTACCATGCTTGAGATGTTGACCTACCTAATCCTACAACCATCAAAACTTTCCCATTGGTGTTACAATGTTGCCGAAAAAAGTCGCTCCAACCTTTTCCTCCCTCATGTATGTTTTTTATACATACATTTGTACAAAGTAGTCCTCTAATGTTTTCATAGTGTCTTTTTTATATTAAAATAAATTTTCAAATTGATTAAAGTGTTTCATGTGTATACCTGGTGTTTTGATACAAGTGTCATAGGCCTACTATAGCATGGATACCACTGTCATAGACCTTCTGTAGCATGGATACCACTGTCATAGACCTTCTGTAGCATGCATACCATAGTCATATAACTTCTGTAGCATGGATACCACTGTCATAGACCTTCTGTAGCATGGGTACCACTGTCATAGACCTTCTGTAGCACGGATACCACTGTCATAGACCTTCTGTAGCACGGATACCACTGTCATAGACCTTCTGTAGCACGGATACCACTGTCACAGACCTTCTGTAGCATGGATACCACTGTCATAGACCTTCTGTAGCACGGATACCACTGTCAAAGAACTTATGTAGCATGGTTACAACTGTCATAGACATTCTATAGCATGGATACCACTGTCATAGACCTTCTGCAGCATGAAAACAACTGTCGTAGTCCTTCTGTAGCATGAATACCACTGTCATAGACTTTCTATAACATGGATACCACTGTCATAGACCTTCTGTAGCACGGATACCACTGTCATAGACCTTCTGTAGCACGGATACCACTGTCATAGACCTTCTGTAGCACGGATACCACTGTCACAGACCTTCTGTAGCATGGATACCACTGTCATAGACCTTCTGTAGCACGGATACCACTGTCAAAGAACTTATGTAGCATGGTTACAACTGTCATAGACATTCTATAGCATGGATACCACTGTCATAGACCTTCTGCAGCATGAAAACAACTGTCGTAGTCCTTCTGTAGCATGAATACCACTGTCATAGACTTTCTGTAACATGTATACCACTGTCATAGACCTTCTGTAGCACGGATACCACTGTCATAGACCTGTAGCATGGATACCACTGTCATAGTCCTTCTGTGGCATGTATACCACTGTCATAGAACTTCTGTGGCATGGATAGCACTGTTATAGACCTCTGTAGCATGGATACCACTGCCATAGTCCTTCTGTGGCATGGATACCACTGTCATAGAACTTCTGTAGCATGGATACCATTGTCATAGACCTTCTGTAGCATGGATACCACTGCCATAGACCTTCTGTAGCATGGATACACCTGTCATAGATCTTCTGTAGCATGGATACCACTGTCATAGACCTTCTGTAGCATGCATACCACTGTCATAGAACTTCTGTAGCATGCATACCACTGTCATAGAACTTCTGTAGCATGGATACCAGTGTCACAGTCCTCTGTAGCATTGATTACACTGTCATAGACCTTCTGTAGCATGGATACCACTGTCATAGACCTTCTGTAGCATGGATACCACTGTCAAAGAACTTATGTAGCATGGTTACAACTGTCATAGACATTATATAGCATGGATACCACTGTCATAGACCTTCTGCAGCATGAAAACAACTGTCGTAGTCCTTCTGTAGCATGAATACCACTGTCATAGACTTTCTATAACATGGATACCACTGTCATAGACCTTCTGTAGCACGGATACCACTGTCATAGACCTTCTGTAGCATGGATACCACTGTCATAGACCTTCTGTAGCATGGATACCACTGTCATAGACCTTCTGTAGCACGGATACCACTGTCATAGACCTTCTGTAGCACGGATACCACTGTCATAGACCTTCTGTAGCATGGATACCACTGTCATAGACCTTCTGTAGCACGGATACCCCTGTCATAGACCTGTAGCATGGATAACACTGTCATAGACTTTCTGTAGCATGGATACCACTGTCAAAGAACTTATGTAGCATGGTTACAACTGTCATAGACATTCTATAGCATGGATACCACTGTCATAGACCTTCAGCAGCATGAAAACAACTGTCTATTCCTTCTGTAGCATGGATACCACTGTCATAGACCTTCTGTAGCACGGATACCACTGTCATAGACCTGTAGCATGGATACAACTGTCATAGACCTTCTGTAGCATGGATACCACTGTCATAGTCCTTCTGGAGCACGGATTCCACTGTCATAGACCTTCTGTAGCACGGATACCACTGTAATAGACCTTCTGTAGCATGGATACCACTGCCATAGACCTTCTTTAGCATGGATACCACTGTCATAGTCCTTCTGTGGAATGGATACCACTGTCATAGAACTTCTGTAGCATGGATACAACTATCATAGATCTTCTGTAGCAAGGATACCACTGTCATAGAACTTCTGTAGCATGGATACCACTGTCATAGACCTTCTGTAGCATGGATACCACTGTCATAGTCCTTCTATAGCATGGCTACCACTGTCATAGTCCTTCTGTAGCATGCATACCACTGTCATATACATTCTGTAGCACGGATACCACTGTCATAGACCTTCTGTAGCATGGATACCACTGTCATAGTCCTTCTATAGCATGGCTACCACTGTCATATAACTTCAGTAGCATGTATACCACTGTCATAGACCTTCTATAGCATGTATACCACTGTCATAGTCCTTCTGTAGCATGGATACCATTGTCAAAGACCTTCTGTAGCATGGATACCACTGTCATAGACCTTCTGTAGCATGCTTACCACTGTCATAGTCCTTCTGTAGCATGGAAACCATTGTCATAGACCTTCTGCAGCATGGATACCACTGCCATAGTCCTTCTATAGCAATTAATACCACTGTCAAATAACTTCTGTAGCATGTATACCACTGTCATAGACCTTCATTAGCATGCCAGTGATATGACACTGTAATAGACCTTCTGTAGCATGGATACTACTGACATAGACCTTCTTTAGCATGGATACTACTGTCATAGTCCTTCTGTGGAATGGATACCACTGTCATATAACTTCTGTAGCATGTATACCACTGTCATAGACCTTCTGTAGCATGGATACCACTGTCATAGTCCTTCTATAGCATGGATACCACTGTCATATAACTTCTGTAGCATGTATACCACTGTCATAGACCTTCTATAGCATGTATACCACTGTCATAGTCCTTCTGTAGCATGGATACCATTGTCAAAGACCTTCTGTAGCATGGATACCACTGTCATAGACCTTCTGTAGCATGCTTACCACTGTCATAGTCCTTCTGTAGCATGGATACCATTGTCATAGACCTCCTGTAGCATGGATACCACTGCCATAGTCCTTCTATAGCAATTAATACCACTGTCAAATAACTTCTGTAGCATGTATACCACTGTCATAGACCTTCATTAGCATGACAGTGGTATGACACTGTCATAGTCCTTCTGTAGCATGGATACCACTGTCATAGATCTTCTGTAGCATGGCTACCACTGTAATATACCTTCTGTAGCACGGATACCACTGTCATAGAACTGTAGCATGGATACCACTGTCATAGTCCTTATGTGGCATGGATACCACTGTCATAGAACTTCTGTAGCATGGATAAAACTGTCATAGTACTTTTTTAGCATAGATACCACTGTTATGTACTTTCTGTAGCATGGATACCACTGTCATAGACCTTCTTTAGCATGGATACTATTGTCATAGACCTTCTGCAGCATGGATTACACTGTCCTTGTCCTTCTATAGCATGGATACCACTGTCATATAACCTCTGTAGCATGGATACCACTACCATAGACCTTCTTTAGCATGGATACCACTGTCATAGACCTTCTGTAGCATGGATACCACAGTCATTGTCCTTCTATAGCATGGATACCACTGTCATATAACTTCTGTAGCATGGATACCACTGCCATAGACCTTCTGTAGCATGGATACTTCTGCCATAGACCTTCTGTAGCATGGATACCACTGTCATAGACCTTCTGTAGCATGGCTACCACTGTCATAGTCCTTCTGTAGCATGCATACCACTGTCATATACATTCTGTAGCACGGATACCACTGTCATAGACCTGTAGCATGGATACCACTGTCATATTCCTTCTGTGGCATGGATACCACTGTCATAGAACTTCTGTAGCATGTATACCACTGTCATATACCTTCTGTAGCACGGATACCACTGTCATAGACCTGTAGCATGGATACCACTGTCATAGTTCTTCTGTGGCATGGATACCACTGTCGTAGTCCTTCTGTAGCATGAATACCACTGTCATAGACTTTCTATAACATGGATACCACTGTCATAGACCTTCTGTAGCACGTATACCACTGGCATAGACCTGTGGCATGGATACCACTGTCATAGACCTTCTGTAGCATGGATACCACTGTCATAGACCTTCTGTAGCACGGATACCACTGTCATAGACCTTCTGTAGCACGGATACCACTGTCATAGACCATCTGTAGCAAGGATACCCCTGTCATAGACCTGTAGCATGGATAACACTGTCATAGACTTTCTGTAGCATGGATACCACTGTCAAAGAACTTATGTAGCATGGTTACAACTGTCATAGACATTCTATAGCATGGATACCACTGTCATATACCTTCTACAGCATGAAAACAACAGTCGTAGTCCTTCTGTAGCATTAATACCACTGTCATAGACCTTCTGTAGCACGGATACCACTGTCATAGACCTGTAGCATGGATACAACTGTCATAGACCTTCTGTAGCATGGATACCACTGTCATAGACCTTCTGGAGCACGGATTCCACTGTCATAGACCTTCTGTAGCACGGATACCACTGTAATAGACCTTCTGTAGCATGGATACCACTGCCATAGACCTTCTTTAGCATGGATACCACTGTCATAGTCCTTCTGTGGAATGGATACCACTGTCATAGAACTTCTGTAGCATGGATACAACTATCATAGATCTTCTGTAGCAAGGATACCACTGTCATAGAACTTCTGTAGCATGGATACCACTGTCATAGACCTTCTGTAGCATGGATACCACTGTCATAGTCCTTCTATAGCATGGCTACCACTGTCATATAACTTCTGTAGCATGTATACCACTGTCATAGACCTTCTATAGCATGTATACCACTGTCATAGTCCTTCTGTAGCATGGATACCATTGTCAAAGACCTTCTGTAGCATGGATACCACTGTCATAGACCTTCTGTAGCATGCTTACCACTGTCATAGTCCTTCTGTAGCATGGATACCATTGTCATAGACCTTCTGCAGCATGGATACCACTGCCATAGTCCTTCTATAGCAATTAATACCACTGTCAAATAACTTCTGTAGCATGTATACCACTGTCATAGATCTTCATTAGCATTCCAGTGGTATGACACTGTAATAGACCTTCTGTAGCATGGATACCACTGCCATAGACCTTCTTTAGCATGGATACCACTGTCATAGTCCTTCTGTGGAATGGATACCACTGTCATAGAACTTCTGTAGCATGGATTCAACTATCATAGACCTTCTGTAGCATTGATACCACTGTCATAGACCTTCTATAGCATGTATACCACTGTCATAGTCCTTCTGTAGCATGGATACCATTGTCAAAGACCTTCTGTAGCATGGATACCACTGTCATAGACCTTCTGTAGCATGCTTACCACTGTCATAGTCCTTCTGTAGCATGGATACCATTGTCATAGACCTTCTGTAGCATGGATACCACTGTCATAGTCCTTCTATAGCATGGCTACCACTGTCATATAACTTCTGTAGCATGTATACCACTGTCATAGACCTTCTATAGCATGTATACCACTGTCATAGTCCTTCTGTAGCATGGATACCATTGTCAAAGACCTTCTGTAGCATGGATACCACTGTCATAGACCTTCTGTAGCATGCTTACCACTGTCATAGTCCTTCTGTAGCATGGATACCATTGTCATAGACCTTCTGTAGCATGGATACCACTGTAATAGACCTTCTGTAGCATGGATACCACTGCCATAGACCTTCTTTAGCATGGATACCACTGTCATAGTCCTTCTGTGGAATGGATACCACTGTCATAGAACTTCTGTAGCATGGATACAACTATCATAGATCTTCTGTAGCAAGGATACCACTGTCATAGAACTTCTGTAGCATGGATACCACTGTCATAGACCTTCTGTAGCATGGATACCACTGTCATAGTCCTTCTATAGCATGGCTACCACTGTCATATAACTTCTGTAGCATGTATACCACTGTCATAGACCTTCTATAGCATGTATACCACTGTCATAGTCCTTCTGTAGCATGGATACCATTGTCAAAGACCTTCTGTAGCATGGATACCACTGTCATAGACCTTCTGTAGCATGCTTACCACTGTCATAGTCCTTCTGTAGCATGGATACCATTGTCATAGACCTTCTGCAGCATGGATACCACTGCCATAGTCCTTCTATAGCAATTAATACCACTGTCAAATAACTTCTGTAGCATGTATACCACTGTCATAGATCTTCATTAGCATTCCAGTGGTATGACACTGTAATAGACCTTCTGTAGCATGGATACCACTGCCATAGACCTTCTTTAGCATGGATACCACTGTCATAGTCCTTCTGTGGAATGGATACCACTGTCATAGAACTTCTGTAGCATGGATTCAACTATCATAGACCTTCTGTAGCATTGATACCACTGTCATAGACCTTCTATAGCATGTATACCACTGTCATAGTCCTTCTGTAGCATGGATACCATTGTCAAAGACCTTCTGTAGCATGGATACCACTGTCATAGACCTTCTGTAGCATGCTTACCACTGTCATAGTCCTTCTGTAGCATGGATACCATTGTCATAGACCTTCTGTAGCATGGATACCACTGTCATAGTCCTTCTATAGCATGGCTACCACTGTCATATAACTTCTGTAGCATGTATACCACTGTCATAGACCTTCTATAGCATGTATACCACTGTCATAGTCCTTCTGTAGCATGGATACCATTGTCAAAGACCTTCTGTAGCATGGATACCACTGTCATAGACCTTCTGTAGCATGCTTACCACTGTCATAGTCCTTCTGTAGCATGGATACCATTGTCATAGACCTTCTGTAGCATGGATACCACTGTCATAGACCTTCTGCAGCATGAAAACAACTGTCGTAGTCCTTCTGTAGCATGAATACCACTGTCATAGACTTTCTGTAACATGTATACCACTTTCATAGTCCTTCTGTAGCACGGATACCACTGTCATAGACCTGTAGCATGGATACCACAGTCATAGACCTTCTGTAGCATGGATACCACTGTCATAGACCTTCTGGAGCACGGATTCCACTGTCATAGACCTTCTGTAGCACGGATACCACTGTAATAGACCTTTTGTATCATGGATACCACTGCCATAGACCTTCTTTAGCATGGATACCACTGTCATAGTCCTTCTGTGGAATGGATACCACTGTCAAATAACTTCTGTAGCATGGATACAACTGTCATAGTCCTTCTATAGCATGGATACCACTGTCATAGAACTTCTGTAGCATGGATACAACTATCATAGATCTTCTGTAGCAAGGATACCACTGTCATAGAACTTCTGTAGCATGGATACCACTGTCATAGACCTTCTGTAGCATGGATACCACTTTCATAGTCCTTCTATAGCATGGCTACCACTGTCATATAACTTCTGTAGCATGTATACCACTGTCATAGACCTTCTATAGCATGTATACCACTGTCATAGTCCTTCTGTAGCATGGATACCATTGTCAAAGACCTTCTGTAGCATGGATACCACTGTCATAGACCTTCTGTAGCATGCTTACCACTGTCATAGTCCTTCTGTAGCATGGATACCATTGTCATAGACCTTCTGCAGCATGGATACCACTGCCATAGTCATTCTATAGCAATTAATACCAGTGTCAAATAACTTCTGTAGCATGTATACCACTGTCATAGACCTTCATTAGCATGCCAGTGGTATGACACTGTAATAGACCTTCTGTAGCATGGATACCACTGCCATAGACCTTCTTTAGCATGGATACCACTGTCATAGTCCTTCTGTGGAATGGATACCACTGTCATAGAACTTCTGTAGCATGGATACAACTATCATAGACCTTCTGTAGCATTGATACCACTGTCATATAACTTCTGTAGCATGTATACCACTGTCATAGACCTTCTGTAGCATGGATACCACTGTCATAGTCCTTCTATAGCATGGCTACCACTGTCATATAACTTCTGTAGCATGTGTACCACTGTCATAGACCTTCTATAGCATGTATACCACTGTCATAGTCCTTCTGTAGCATGGATACCATTGTCAAAGACCTTCTGTAGCATGGATACCACTGTCATAGACCTTCTGTAGCATGCTTACCACTGTCATAGTCCTTCTGTAGCATGGATACCATTGTCATAGACCTTCTGTAGCATGGATACCACTGTCAAAGTCCTTCTATAGCATGGCTACCACTGTCAAATAACTTCTGTAGCATGTATACCACTGTCATAGACCTTCTATAGCATGTATACCACTGTCATAGTCCTTCTGTAGCATGGATACCATTGTCAAAGACCTTCTGTAGCGTGGATACCACTGTCATAGACCTTCTGTAGCATGCTTACCACTGTCATAGTCCTTCTGTAGCATGGATACCATTGTCATAGACCTTCTGTAGCATGGATACCACTGTCATAGACCTTCTGCAACATGAAAACAACAGTCGTAGTCCTTCTGTAGCATGGATACCACTGTCATAGACCTTCTGTAGCACGGATACCACTGTCATAGACCTGTAGCATGGATACAACTGTCATAGACCTTCTGTAGCATGGATACCACTGTCATAGACCTTCTGGAGCACGGATTCCACTGTCATAGACCTTCTGTAGCACGGATACCACTGTAATAGACCTTCTGTAGCATGGATACCACTGCCATAGACCTTCTTTAGCATGGATACCACTGTCATAGTCCTTCTGTGGAATGGATACCACTGTCATAGAACTTCTGTAGCATGGATACAACTATCATAGATCTTCTGTAGCAAGGATACCACTGTCATAGAACTTCTGTAGCATGGATACCACTGTCATAGACCTTCTGTAGCATGGATACCACTGTCATAGTCCTTCTATAGCATGGCTACCACTGTCATATAACTTCTGTAGCATGTATACCACTGTCATAGTCCTTCTGTGGAATGGATACCACTGTCATAGAACTTCTGTAGCATGGATACAACTATCATAGATCTTCTGTAGCAAGGATACCACTGTCATATAACTTCTGTAGCATGGATACCACTGTCATAGACCTTCTGTAGCATGGATACCACTGTCATAGTCCTTCTATAGCATGGCTACCACTGTCATATAACTTCTGTAGCATGTATACCACTGTCATAGACCTTCTATAGCATGTATACCACTGTCATAGTCCTTCTGTAGCATGGATACCATTGTCAAAGACCTTCTGTAGCATGGATACCACTGTCATAGACCTTCTGTAGCATGCTTACCACTGTCATAGTCCTTCTGTAGCATGGATACCATTGTCATAGACCTTCTGCAGCATGGATACCACTGCCATAGTCCTTCTATAGCAATTAATACCACTGTCAAATAACTTCTGTAGCATGTATACCACTGTCATAGACCTTCATTAGCATGCCAGTGGTATGACACTGTAATAGACCTTCTGTAGCATGGATACCACTGCCATAGACCTTCTTTAGCATGGATACCACTGTCATAGTCCTTCTGTGGAATGGATACCACTGTCATAGAACTTCTGTAGCATGGATACAACTATCATAGACCTTCTGTAGCATTGATACCACTGTCATATAACTTCTGTAGCATGTATACCACTGTCATAGACCTTCTGTAGCATGGATACCACTGTCATAGTCCTTCTATAGCATGGCTACCACTGTCATATAACTTCTGTAGCATGTGTACCACTGTCATAGACCTTCTATAGCATGTATACCACTGTCATAGTCCTTCTGTAGCATGGATACCATTGTCAAAGACCTTCTGTAGCATGGATACCACTGTCATAGACCTTCTGTAGCATGCTTACCACTGTCATAGTCCTTCTGTAGCATGGATACCATTGTCATAGACCTTCTGTAGCATGGATACCACTGTCAAAGTCCTTCTATAGCATGGCTACCACTGTCAAATAACTTCTGTAGCATGTATACCACTGTCATAGACCTTCTATAGCATGTATACCACTGTCATAGTCCTTCTGTAGCATGGATACCATTGTCAAAGACCTTCTGTAGCATGGATACCACTGTCATAGACCTTCTGTAGCATGCTTACCACTGTCATAGTCCTTCTGTAGCATGGATACCATTGTCATAGACCTTCTGTAGCATGGATACCACTGTCATAGACCTTCTGCAGCATGAAAACAACAGTCGTAGTCCTTCTGTAGCATGGATACCACTGTCATAGACCTTCTGTAGCACGGATACCACTGTCATAGACCTGTAGCATGGATACAACTGTCATAGACCTTCTGTAGCATGGATAACACTGTCATAGACCTTCTGGAGCACGGATTCCACTGTCATAGACCTTCTGTAGCACGGATACCACTGTAATAGACCTTCTGTAGCATGGATACCACTGCCATAGACCTTCTTTAGCATGGATACCACTGTCATAGTCCTTCTGTGGAATGGATACCACTGTCATAGAACTTCTGTAGCATGGATACAACTATCATAGATCTTCTGTAACAAGGATACCACTGTCATAGAACTTCTGTAGCATGGATACCACTGCCATAGACCTTCTGTAGCATGGATACCACTGTCATAGTCCTTCTATAGCATGGCTACCACTGTCATATAACTTCTGTAGCATGTATACCACTGTCATAGACCTTCTATAGCATGTATACCACTGTCATAGTCCTTCTGTAGCATGGATACCATTGTCAAAGACCTTCTGTAGCATGGATACCACTGTCATAGACCTTCTGTAGCATGCTTACCACTGTCATAGTCCTTCTGTAGCATGGATACCATTGTCATAGACCTTCTGCAGCATGGATACCACTGCCATAGTCCTTCTATAGCAATTAATACCACTGTCAAATAACTTCTGTAGCATGTATACCACTGTCATAGACCTTCATTAGCATGCCAGTGGTATGACACTGTAATAGACCTTCTGTAGCATGGATACCACTGCCATAGACCTTCTTTAGCATGGCTACCACTGTCATATAACTTCTGTAGCATGTGTACCACTGTCATAGACCTTCTATAGCATGTATACCACTGTCATAGTCCTTCTGTAGCATGGATACCATTGTCAAAGACCTTCTGTAGCATGGATACCACTGTCATAGACCTTCTGTAGCATGCTTACCACTGTCATAGTCCTTCTGTAGCATGGATACCATTGTCATAGACCTTCTGTAGCATGGATACCACTGTCAAAGTCCTTCTATAGCATGGCTACCACTGTCAAATAACTTCTGTAGCATGTATACCACTGTCATAGACCTTCTATAGCATGTATACCACTGTCATAGTCCTTCTGTAGCATGGATACCATTGTCAAAGACCTTCTGTAGCATGGATACCACTGTCATAGACCTTCTGCAGCATGAAAACAACAGTCGTAGTCCTTCTGTAGCATGGATACCACTGTCATAGACCTTCTGTAGCACGGATACCACTGTCATAGACCTGTAGCATGGATACAACTGTCATAGACCTTCTGTAGCATGGATACCACTGTCATAGACCTTCTGGAGCACGGATTCCACTGTCATAGACCTTCTGTAGCACGGATACCACTGTAATAGACCTTCTGTAGCATGGATACCACTGCCATAGACCTTCTTTAGCATGGATACCACTGTCATAGTCCTTCTGTGGAATGGATACCACTGTCATAGAACTTCTGTAGCATGGATACAACTATCATAGATCCTCTGTAGCAAGGATACCACTGTCATAGAACTTCTGTAGCATGGATACCACTGTCATAGACCTTCTGTAGCATGGATACCACTGTCATAGTCCTTCTATAGCATGGCTACCACTGTCATATAACTTCTGTAGCATGTATACCACTGTCATAGACCTTCTATAGCATGTATACCACTGTCATAGTCCTTCTGTAGCATGGATACCGTTGTCAAAGACCTTCTGTAGCATGGATACCACTGTCATAGACCTTCTGTAGCATGCTTACCACTGTCATAGTCCTTCTGTAGCATGGATACCATTGTCATAGACCTTCTGCAGCATGGATACCACTGCCATAGTCCTTCTATAGCAATTAATACCACTGTCAAATAACTTCTGTAGCATGTATACCACTGTCATAGATCTTCATTAGCATGCCAGTGGTATGACACTGTAATAGACCTTCTGTAGCATGGATACCACTGCCATAGACCTTCTTTAGCATGGATACCACTGTCATAGTCCTTCTGTGGAATGGATACCACTGTCATAGAACTTCTGTAGCATGGATACAACTATCATAGACCTTCTGTAGCATTGATACCACTGTCATATAACTTCTGTAGCATGTATACCACTGTCATAGACCTTCTATAGCATGTATACCACTGTCATAGTCCTTCTGTAGCATGGATACCATTGTCAAAGACCTTCTGTAGCCTGGATACCACTGTCATAGACCTTCTGAAGCATGCTTACCACTGTCATAGTCCTTCTGTAGCATGGATACCATTGTCATAGACCTTCTGTAGCATGGATACCAATTTCATAGTCCTTCTATAGTATGGCTACCACTGTCATATAACTTCTGTAGCATGTATACCACTGTCATAGACCTTCTATAGCATGTATACCACTGTCATAGTCCTTCTGTAGCATGGATACCATTGTCAAAGACCTTCTGTAGCATGGATACCACTGTCATAGACCTTCTGTAGCATGCTTACCACTGTCATAGTCCTTCTGTAGCATGGATACCATTGTCATAGACCTTCTGTAGCATGGATACCACTGTCATAGACCTTCTGCAGCATGAAAACAACTGTCGTAGTCCTTCTGTAGCATGAATACCACTGTCATAGACTTTCTGTAACATGTATACCACTGTCATAGTCCTTCTGTAGCACGGATACCACTGTCATAGACCTGTAGCATGGATACCACAGTCATAGACCTTCTGTAGCATGGATACCACTGTCATAGACCTTCTGGAGCACGGATTCCACTGTCATAGACCTTCTGTAGCACGGATACCACTGTAATAGACCTTTTGTATCATGGATACCACTGCCATAGACCTTCTTTAGCATGGATACCACTGTCATAGTCCTTCTGTGGAATGGATACCACTGTCAAAGAACTTCTGTAGCATGGATACAACTGTCATAGTCCTTCTATAGCATGGATACCACTGTCATATAACTTCTGTAGCATGGATACAACTATCATAGATCTTCTGTAGCAAGGATACCACTGTCATATAACTTCTGTAGCATGGATACCACTGTCATAGACCTTCTGTAGCATGGATACCACTGTCATAGTCCTTCTATAGCATGGCTACCACTGTCATATAACTTCTGTAGCATGTATACCACTGTCATAGACCTTCTATAGCATGTATACCACTGTCATAGTCCTTCTGTAGCATGGATACCATTGTCAAAGACCTTCTGTAGCATGGATACCACTGTCATAGACCTTCTGTAGCATGCTTACCACTGTCATAGTCCTTCTATAGCATGGCTACCACTGTCATATAACTTCTGTAGCATGTATACCACTGTCATAGACCTTCTATAGCATGTATACCACTGTCATAGTCCTTCTGTAGCATGGATACCATTGTCATAGACCTTCTGCAGCATGGATACCACTGCCATAGTCATTCTATAGCAATTAATACCAGTGTCAAATAACTTCTGTAGCATGTATACCACTGTCATAGACCTTCATTAGCATGCCAGTGGTATGACACTGTAATAGACCTTCTGTAGCATGGATACCACTGCCATAGACCTTCTTTAGCATGGATAACACTGTCATAGTCCTTCTGTGGAATGGATACCACTGTCATAGAACTTCTGTAGCATGGATACAACTATCATAGACCTTCTGTAGCATTGATACCACTGTCATATAACTTCTGTAGCATGTATACCACTGTCATAGACCTTCTGTAGCATGGATACCACTGTCATAGTCCTTCTATAGCATGGCTACCACTGTCATATAACTTCTGTAGCATGTGTACCACTGTCATAGACCTTCTATAGCATGTATACCACTGTCATAGTCCTTCTGTAGCATGGATACCATTGTCAAAGACCTTCTGCAGCATGGATACCACTGTCATAGACCTTCTGTAGCATGCTTACCACTGTCATAGTCCTTCTGTAGCATGGATACCATTGTCATAGACCTTCTGTAGCATGGATACCACTGTCATAGTCCTTCTATAGCATGGCTACCACTGTCATATAACTTCTGTAGCATGTATACCACTGTCATAGACCTTCTATAGCATGTATACCACTGTCATAGTCCTTCTGTAGCATGGATACCATTGTCAAAGACCTTCTGTAGCATGGATACCACTGTCATAGACCTTCTGTAGCATGGATACCACTGTCATAGTCCTTCTGTAGCATGGATACCATTGTCATAGACCTTCTGTAGCATGGATACCACTGTCATAGACCTTCTGCAGCATGAAAACAACTGTCGTAGTCCTTCTGTAGCATGAATACCACTGTCATAGACCTTCTGTAGCACGGATACCACTGGCATAGACCTGTGGCATGGATACCACTGTCATAGACCTTCTGTAGCATGGATGCCACTGTCATAGACCTTCTGTAGCACGGATACCACTGTCATAGACCTTCTGTAGCACGGATACCACTGTCATAGACCATCTGTAGCAAGGATACCCCTGTCATAGACCTGTAGCATGGATAACACTGTCATAGACTTTCTGTAGCATGGATACCACTGTCAAAGAACTTATGTAGCATGGTTACAACTGTCATAGACATTCTATAGCATGGATACCACTGTCATAGACCTTCTGCAGCATGAAAACAACAGTCGTAGTCCTTCTGTAGCATGGATACCACTGTCATAGACCTTCTGTAGCACGGATACCACTGTCATAGACCTGTAGCATGGATACAACTGTCATAGACCTTCTGTAGCATGGATACCACTGTCATAGACCTTCTGGAGCACGGATTCCACTGTCATAGACCTTCTGTAGCACGGATACCACTGTAATATACCTTCTGTAGCATGGATACCACTGCCATAGACCTTCTTTAGCATGGATACCACTGTCATAGTCCTTCTGTGGAATGGATACCACTGTCATAGAACTTCTGTAGCATGGATACAACTATCATAGATCTTCTGTAGCAAGGATACCACTGTCATAGAACTTCTGTAGCATGGATACCACTGTCATAGACCTTCTGTAGCATGGATACCACTGTCATAGTCCTTCTATAGCATGGCTACCACTGTCATATAACTTCTGTAGCATGTATACCACTGTCATAGACCTTCTATAGCATGTATACCACTGTCATAGTCCTTCTGTAGCATGGATACCATTGTCAAAGACCTTCTGTAGCATGGATACCACTGTCATAGACCTTCTGTAGCATGCTTACCACTGTCATAGTCCTTCTGTAGCATGGATACCATTGTCATAGACCTTCTGCAGCATGGATACCACTGCCATAGTCCTTCTATAGCAATTAATACCACTGTCAAATAACTTCTGTAGCATGTATACCACTGTCATAGACATTCATTAGCATGCCAGTGGTATGACACTGTAATAGACCTTCTGTAGCATGGATACCACTGCCATAGACCTTCTTTAGCATGGATACCACTGTCATAGTCCTTCTGTGGAATGGATACCACTGTCATAGTCCTTCTGTGGAATGGATACCACTGTCAAAGAACTTCTGTAGCATGGATACAACTGTCATAGTCCTTCTATAGCATGGATACCACTGTCATAGAACTTCTGTAGCATGGATACAACTATCATAGATCTTCTGTAGCAAGGATACCACTGTCATATAACTTCTGTAGCATGGATACCACTGTCATAGACCTTCTGTAGCATGGATACCACTGTCATAGTCCTTCTATAGCATGGCTACCACTGTCATATAACTTCTGTAGCATGTATACCACTGTCATAGACCTTCTATAGCATGTATACCACTGTCATAGTCCTTCTGTAGCATGGATACCATTGTCAAAGACCTTCTGTAGCATGGATACCACTGTCATAGACCTTCTGTAGCATGCTTACCACTGTCATAGTCCTTCTGTAGCATGGATACCATTGTCATAGACCTTCTGCAGCATGGATACCACTGCAATAGTCATTCTATAGCAATTAATACCAGTGTCAAATAACTTCTGTAGCATGTATACCACTGTCATAGACCTTCATTAGCATGCCAGTGGTATGACACTGTAATAGACCTTCTGTAGCATGGATACCACTGCCATAGACCTTCTTTAGCATGGATAACACTGTCATAGTCCTTCTGTGGAATGGATACCACTGTCATAGAACTTCTGTAGCATGGATACAACTATCATAGACCTTCTGTAGCATTGATACCACTGTCATATAACTTCTGTAGCATGTATACCACTGTCATAGACCTTCTGTAGCATGGATACCACTGTCATAGTCCTTCTATAGCATGGCTACCACTGTCATATAACTTCTGTAGCATGTGTACCACTGTCATAGACCTTCTATAGCATGTATACCACTGTCATAGTCCTTCTGTAGCATGGATACCATTGTCAAAGACCTTCTGCAGCATGGATACCACTGTCATAGACCTTCTGTAGCATGCTTACCACTGTCATAGTCCTTCTGTAGCATGGATACCATTGTCATAGACCTTCTGTAGCATGGATACCACTGTCATAGTCCTTCTATAGCATGGCTACCACTGTCATATAACTTCTGTAGCATGTATACCACTGTCATAGACCTTCTATAGCATGTATACCACTGTCATAGTCCTTCTGTAGCATGGATACCATTGTCATAGACCTTCTGTAGCATGGATACCACTGTCATAGACCTTCTGTAGCATGGATACCACTGTCATAGTCCTTCTGTAGCATGGATACCATTGTCATAGACCTTCTGTAGCATGGATACCACTGTCATAGACCTTCTGCAGCATGAAAACAACTGTCGTAGTCCTTCTGTAGCATGAATACCACTGTCATAGACCTTCTGTAGCACGGATACCACTGGCATAGACCTGTGGCATGGATACCACTGTCATAGACCTTCTGTAGCATGGATGCCACTGTCATAGACCTTCTGTAGCACGGATACCACTGTCATAGACCTTCTGTAGCACGGATACCACTGTCATAGACCATCTGTAGCAAGGATACCCCTGTCATAGACCTGTAGCATGGATAACACTGTCATAGACTTTCTGTAGCATGGATACCACTGTCAAAGAACTTATGTAGCATGGTTACAACTGTCATAGACATTCTATAGCATGGATACCACTGTCATAGACCTTCTGCAGCATGAAAACAACAGTCGTAGTCCTTTTGTAGCATGGATACCACTGTCATAGACCTTCTGTAGCACGGATACCACTGTCATAGACCTGTAGCATGGATACAACTGTCATAGACCTTCTGTAGCATGGATACCACTGTCATAGACCTTCTGGAGCACGGATTCCACTGTCATAGACCTTCTGTAGCACGGATACCACTGTAATATACCTTCTGTAGCATGGATACCACTGCCATAGACCTTCTTTAGCATGGATACCACTGTCATAGTCCTTCTGTGGAATGGATACCACTGTCATAGAACTTCTGTAGCATGGATACAACTATCATAGATCTTCTGTAGCAAGGATACCACTGTCATAGAACTTCTGTAGCATGGATACCACTGTCATAGACCTTCTGTAGCATGGATACCACTGTCATAGTCCTTCTATAGCATGGCTACCACTGTCATATAACTTCTGTTGCATGTATACCACTGTCATAGACCTTCTATAGCATGTATACCACTGTCATAGTCCTTCTGTAGCATGGATACCATTGTCAAAGACCTTCTGTAGCATGGATACCACTGTCATAGACCTTCTGTAGCATGCTTACCACTGTCATAGTCCTTCTGTAGCATGGATACCATTGTCATAGACCTTCTGCAGCATGGATACCACTGCCATAGTCCTTCTATAGCAATTAATACCACTGTCAAATAACTTCTGTAGCATGTATACCACTGTCATAGACATTCATTAGCATGCCAGTGGTATGACACTGTAATAGACCTTCTGTAGCATGGATACCACTGCCATAGACCTTCTTTAGCATGGATACCACTGTCATAGTCCTTCTGTGGAATGGATACCACTGTCATAGAACTTCTGTAGCATGGATACAACTATCAAAGACCTTCTGTAGCATTGATACCACTGTCATATAACTTCTGTAGCATGTATACCACTGTCATAGACCTTCTATAGCATGTATACCACTGTCATAGTCCTTCTGTAGCATGGATACCATTGTCAAAGACCTTCTGTAGCATGGATACCACTGTCATAGACCTTCTGTAGCATGCTTACCACTGTCATAGTCCTTCTGTAGCATGGATACCATTGTCATATACCTTCTGTAGCATGGATACCACTGTCATAGTCCTTCTATAGCATGTCTACCACTGTCATATAACTTCTGTAGCATGTATACCACTGTCATAGACCTTCTATAGCATCTATACCACTGTCATAGTCCTTCTGTAGCATGGATACCATTGTCAAAGACCTTCTGTAGCATGGATACCACTGTCATAGACCTTCTGTAGCATGCTTACCACTGTCATAGTCCTTCTGTAGCATGGATACCATTGTCATAGACCTTCTGTAGCATGGATACCACTGTCATAGACCTTCTGCAGCATGAAAACAACTGTCGTAGTCCTTCTGTAGCATGAATACCACTGTCATAGACTTTCTGTAACATGTATACCACTGTCATAGTCCTTCTGTAGCACGGATACCACTGTCATAGACCTGTAGCATGGATACCACAGTCATAGACCTTCTGTAGCATGGATACCACTGTCATAGACCTTCTGGAGCACGGATTCCACTGTCATAGACCTTCTGTAGCACGGATACCACTGTAATAGACCTTTTGTAGCATGGATACCACTGCCATAGACCTTCTTTAGAATGGATACCACTGTCATAGTCCTTCTGTGGAATGGATACCACTGTCAAAGAACTTCTGTAGCATGGATACAACTGTCATAGTCCTTCTATATCATGGATACCACTGTCATATAACTTCTGTAGCATGGATACAACTATCATAGATCTTCTGTAGCAAGGATACCACTGTCATAGAACTTCTGTAGCATGGATACCACTGTCATAGACCTTCTGTAGCATGGATACCACTGTCATAGTCCTTCTATAGCATGGCTACCACTGTCATATAACTTCTGTAGCATGTATACCACTGTCATAGACCTTCTATAGCATGTATACCACTGTCATAGTCCTTCTGTAGCATGGATACCATTGTCAAAGACCTTCTGTAGCATGGATACCACTGTCATAGACCTTCTGTAGCATGCTTACCACTGTCATAGTCCTTCTGTAGCATGGATACCATTGTCATAGACCTTCTGCAGCATGGATACCACTGCCATAGTCATTCTATAGCAATTAATACCAGTGTCAAATAACTTCTGTAGCATGTATACCACTGTCATAGACCTTCATTAGCATGCCAGTGGTATGACACTGTAATAGACCTTCTGTAGCATGGATACCACTGCCATAGACCTTCTTTAGCATGGATACCACTGTCATAGTCCTTCTGTGGAATGGATACCACTGTCATAGAACTTCTGTAGCATGGATACAACTATCATAGACCTTCTGTAGCATTGATACCACTGTCATAGTCCTTCTGTAGCATGGATACCATTGTCAAAGACCTTCTGTAGCATGGATACCACTGTCATAGACCTTCTGTAGCATGGATACCACTGTCATAGTCCTTCTATAGCATGGCTACCACTGTCATATAACTTCTGTAGCATGTGTACCACTGTCATAGACCTTCTATAGCATGTATACCACTGTCATAGTCCTTCTGTAGCATGGATACCATTGTCAAAGACCTTCTGTAGCATGGATACCACTGTCATAGACCTTCTGTAGCATGCTTACCACTGTCATAGTCCTTCTGTAGCATGGATACCATTGTCATAGACCTTCTGTAGCATGGATACCACTGTCATAGTCCTTTTATAGCATGGCTACCACTGTCATATAACTTCTGTAGCATGTATACCACTGTCATAGACCTTCTATAGCATGTATACCACTGTCATAGTCCTTCTGTAGCATGGATACCATTGTCAAAGACCTTCTGTAGCATGGATACCACTGTCATAGACCTTCTGTAGCATGCTTACCACTGTCATAGTCCTTCTGTAGCATGGATACCATTGTCATAGACCTTCTGTAGCATGGATACCACTGTCATAGACCTTCTGCAGCATGAAAACAACTGTCGTAGTCCTTCTGTAGCATGAATACCACTGTCATAGACTTTCTGTAACATATATACCACTGTCATAGTCCTTCTGTAGCACGGATACCACTGTCATAGACCTGTAGCATGGATACCACAGTCATAGACCTTCTGTAGCATGGATACCACTGTCATAGACCTTCTGGAGCACGGATTCCACTGTCATAGACCTTCTGTAGCACGGATACCACTGTAATAGACCTTCTTTAGAATGGATACCACTGTCATAGTCCTTCTGTGGAATGGATACCACTGTCAAAGAACTTCTGTAGCATGGATACAACTGTATAAGTCCTTCTATAGCATGGATACCACTGTCATAGAACTTCTGTAGCATGGATACAACTATCATAGATCTTCTGTAGCAAGGATACCACTGTCATAGAACTTCTGTAGCATGGATACCACTGTCATAGACCTTCTGTAGCATGGATACCACTGTCATAGTCCTTCTATAGCATGGCTACCACTGTCATATAACTTCTGTAGCATGTATACCACTGTCATAGACCTTCTATAGCATGTATACCACTGTCATAGTCCTTCTGTAGCATGGATACCATTGTCAAAGACCTTCTGTAGCATGGATACCACTGTCATAGACCTTCTGTAGCATGCTTACCACTGTCATAGTCCTTCTGTAGCATGGATACCATTGTCATAGACCTTCTGCAGCATGGATACCACTGCCATAGTCATTCTATAGCAATTAATACCAGTGTCAAATAACTTCTGTAGCATGTATACCACTGTCATAGACCTTCATTAGCATGCCAGTGGTATGACACTGTAATAGACCTTCTGTAGCATGGATACCACTGCCATAGACCTTCTTTAGCATGGATACCACTGTCATAGTCCTTCTGTGGAATGGATACCACTGTCATAGAACTTCTGTAGCATGGATACAACTATCATAGACCTTCTGTAGCATTGATACCACTGTCATATAACTTCTGTAGCATGTATACCACTGTCATAGACCTTCTGTAGCATGGATACCACTGTCATAGTCCTTCTATAGCATGGCTACCACTGTCATATAACTTCTGTAGCATGTGTACCACTGTCATAGACCTTCTATAGCATGTATACCACTGTCATAGTCCTTCTGTAGCATGGATACCATTGTCAAAGACCTTCTGTAGCATGGATACCACTGTCATAGACCTTCTGTAGCATGCTTACCACTGTCATAGTCCTTCTGTAGCATGGATACCATTGTCATAGACCTTCTGTAGCATGGATACCACTGTCATAGTCCTTCTATAGCATGGCTACCACTGTCATATAACTTCTGTAGCATGTATACCACTGTCATAGACCTTCTATAGCATGTATACCACTGTCATAGTCCTTCTGTAGCATGGATACCATTGTCAAAGACCTTCTGTAGCATGGATACCACTGTCATAGACCTTCTGTAGCATGCTTACCACTGTCATAGTCCTTCTGTAGCATGGATACCATTGTCATAGACCTTCTGTAGCATGGATACCACTGTCATAGACCTTCTGCAGCATGAAAACAACTGTCGTAGTCCTTCTGTAGCATGAATACCACTGTCATAGACTTTCTGTAACATGTATACCACTGTCATAGTCCTTCTGTAGCACGGATACCACTGTCATAGACCTGTAGCATGGATACAACTGTCATAGACCTTCTGTAGCATGGATACCACTGTCATAGACCTTCTGGAGCACGGATTCCACTGTCATAGAACTTCTGTAGCACGGATACCACTGTAATAGACCTTTTGTAGCATGGATACCACTGCCATAGACCTTCTTTAGCATGGATACCACTGTCATAGTCCTTCTGTGGAATGGATACCACTATCAAAGAACTTCTGTAGCATGGATACAACTGTCATAGTCCTTCTATAGCATGGATACCACTGTCATAGAACTTCTGTAGCATGGATACCACTGTCATAGACCTTCTGTAGCATGGATACCACTGTCATAGTCCTTCTATAGCATGGCTACCACTGTCATATAACTTCTGTAGCATGTATACAACTGTCATAGACCTTCTATAGCATGTATACCACTGTAATAGTCCTTCTGTAGCATGGATACCATTGTCAAAGACATTCTGTAGCATGGATACCACTGTCATAGACCTTCTGTAGCATGCTTACCACTGTCATAGTCCTTCTGTAGCATGGAAACCATTGTCATAGACCTTCTGCAGCATGGATACCACTGCCATAGTCCTTCTATAGCAATTAATACCACTGTAAAATAGCTTCTGTAGCATGTATACCACTGTCATAGACCTTCATTAGCATGCCAGTGATATGACACTGTAATAGACCTTCTGTAGCATGGATACCACTGCCATAGACCTTCTTTAGCATGGATACCACTGTCATAGTCCTTCTGTGGAATGGATACCACTGTCATATAACTTCTGTAGCATGTATACCACTGTCATAGACCTTCTGTAGCATGGATACCACTGTCATAGTCCTTCTATAGCATGGATACCAATGTCATATAACTTCTGTAGCATGTATACCACTGTCATAGACCTTCTATAGCATGTATACCACTGTCATAGTCCTTCTGTAGCATGGATACCATTGTCAAAGACCTTCTGTAGCATGGATACCACTGTCATAGACCTTCTGTAGCATGCTTACCACTGTCATAGTCCTTCTGTAGCATGGATACCATTGTCATAGACCTTCTGTAGCATGGATACCACTGTCATAGTCCTTCTATAGCATGGCTACCACTGTCATATAACTTCTGTAGCATGGATACCACTGTCATAGACCTTCTATAGCATGTATACCACTGTCATAGTCCTTCTGTAGCATGGATACCATTGTAAAAGACCTTCTGTAGCATGGATACCACTGTCATAGACCTTCTGTAGCATGCTTACCACTGTCATAGTCCTTCTGTAGCATGGATACCATTGTCATAGACCTCCTGTAGCATGGATACCACTGTCATAGTCCTTCTATAGCAATTAATACCACTGTCAAATAACTTCTGTAGCATGTATACCACTGTCATAGACCTTCATTAGCATGACAGTGGTATGACACTGTCATAGTCCTTCTGTAGCATGGATACCACTGTCATAGATCTTCTGTAGCATGGCTACCACTGTAATATACCTTCTGTAGCACGGATACCACTGTCATAGACCTGTAGCATGGATACCACTGTCATAGTCCTTATGTGGCATGGATACCACTGTCATAGAACTTCTGTAGCATGGATACAACTGTTATAGTCCTTCTTTAGCATAGATACCACTGTTATGTACTTTCTGTAGCATGGATACCACTGACATAGACCTTCTTTAGCATGGGTACTATTGTCATAGACCTTCTGCAGCATGGATTACACTGTCCTTGTCCTTCTATAGCATGGATACCACTGTCATATAACCTCTGTAGCATGGACACCACTACCATAGACCTTCTTTAGCATGGACACCACTGTCATAGATATTCTGTAGCATGGATACCACAGTCATTGTCCTTCTATAGCATGGATACCACTGCCATAGACCTTCTGTAGCACGGATACCACTGTCATAGACCTGTAGCATGGATACCACTGTCAAAGTCCTTATGTGGCATGGATACCACTGTCATATAACTTCTGTAGCATGGATACAACTGTCATAGTCCTTCTTTAGCATAGATACCACTGTTATTTACTTTTTGTAGCATTGATACCACTGTCATAGACCTTCTTTAGCATGGATACTATTGTCATAGACCTTCTGCAGCATGGATAACACTGTCCTTGTCCTTCTAAAGCATGGATACCACTGTCATATAACCTCTGTAGCATGGATACCACTACCATAGACCTTCTTTAGCATGGATACCACTGTCATATACCTTCTGTAGCATGGATACCACAGTCATTGTCCTTCTATAGCATGGATACCACTGTCATATAACTTCTGTAGCATGGATACCACTGCCATAGACCTTCTGTAGCATGGATACTTCTGCCATAGACCTTCTGTAGCATGGATACCACTGTCATAGACCTTCTGTAGCATGGCTACCACTGTCATAGTCCTTCTGTAGCATGCATACCACTGTCATATACATTCTGTAGCACGGATACCACTGTCATAGACCTGTAGCATGGATACCACTGTCGTAGTCCTTCTGTGGCATGGATACCACTGTCATAGAACTTCTGTAGCATGTATACCACTGTCATATACCTTCTGTAGCACGGATACCACTGTCATAGACCTGTAGCATGGATACCACTGTCATAGTCCTTCTGTGGCATGGACACCACTGTCATAGAACTTCTGTGGCATGGATAGCACTGTTATAGACCTCTGTAGCTTGGATACCACTGCCATAGTCCTTCTGTGGCATGGATACCACTGTCATAGTCCTTCTGTAGCATGGATACCACTGTCATAGACCTTCTGTAGCATGGATACCACTGTCATAGACCTTCTGTAGCATGGCTACCACTGTCATAGACCTTCTGTAGCATGGATACCACTGTCATAGACCTTCTGTAGCATGCATACCACTGTCATAGAACTTCTGTAGCATGGATACCAGTGTCACAGTCCTCTGTGGCATTGATAACACTGTCATAGACCTTCTGTATCATGCATACCACTGTCATAGAACTTCTGTAGCATGGATACCAGTGTCACAGTCCTCTGTAGCATTGATAACACTGTCATAGACCTTCTGTATCATGGATACCACTTTCATAGTCCTTCTGTAGCATGGATACCAGTGTGTTTTCTGCTCTCTTGCCAGGTTACTGATGGATATACACCGAGTGTACAAAATATGCTCTTTCCATGACATTCACAAGGTGAATCCAGGTTAAACCTATGATCTCTCATTGGTGTCACTTGTTAAATCCACTTCAATCAGAGTAGATGAAGGGGAAGAGATAGGTTAAAGAAGGATTTTTAAGCCTTGAAACAATTGAGACATGGATTGTGTTTGTGTGCCATTCAGAGTGTGAATGGACAAGACACAATATTTAAGTGCATTTGAACAGGGTATGGTAGTAGGTGCCAGGGCGCACCGGTTTGAGTGTGTCAAGAACTGTACTGCTGCCTGGTTTTTCACGCTCAACAGTTTCCTGTGTGGATCAAGAATGGTCCACCACCCAAAGGACATCCAGCCAACTTGACACAACTGTGGGAAGCATTGGAGTCAACATGGGCCAGCATCCCTGCGGAATGCATTAGACACCTTGTAGAGTCCATGCCCCGATGAATTGAAGCTGTTCTGAGGGAAAAAGGTGGGGGTGCAACTAAATACTATGAAGGTGTTCCTAATATTTTGTACACTCAGTGTATCATAAGGCCTTACATATGGCCTAGTTTTACCCTAACTCAGTGGTGTTAGGAAACTCCTGGTTTACAGACCATATCAGGCCTGCAAGTCACATTATGCTGGCTTGCAATGTATAATACCTATTGGAATCCAGACGGAGTTAGGATATCCTAGTTGGAATTTTTATTAATCAGCATCCCGCAATCAGAATGACTGTCAGTATAATGGAAATTGATTAAGGACACTACCTAAACCATTTAAACTTGAATAACCATTTCAGTAACGGATGCAATACATCTAACTAACTGATTGGATTTGTTTAGAAACATGTATTTTAGGTATCTTTGTGTAGAATAAAATTAATCAGTCAATCAATGTACATGCAAAAACACAGATATTAAAAACAATCCTAAAAATAAAACCTGCAGTAGAGCATAGTGGGAAATATGATAATGTGGGCATGGTTTTGATTGGACTATTTGGCTTTCCACAATGTAAAACAATTACTCTGGTTGTTAACTCCAACACTGTTTTTTTTACACCGTTGAGTGTTAATTTCACTCTAGAAGCAAGGCATATTAGACTTCGTATTGCCATTTGATCGCTAAGGTCATTATGATGAATCAATAACAACAAAGTGACAACAAACAAAGAAAGTACAACAAGAAGTTTGTTAAATAGTTTTGATCAGAGATACCCTGTGGACTTGTGTTTGTGCATCGCTACTGAGCTGAGTGAGAGGATACGACACAGTGCACACGTCTCATACACCCATTGCCTGCTCCCAGAGGCTTGTGGGTAATTAAGTAAGAGCGCAGACGGGTCCGCCCATGTGGCGACCATACGTCCCCTCAGGAGAGGCCACTCTGAGATGAGAGTTGAGAGGTAGAAAGAGAACGAGAGCTGAAGGACTAAAAGGAGGACTAAAAGTGATGGAGGGAGGAAAGAAAAAGAAAGAGAAAGGGATGTGTTACATAGAGAGAGAACACATTTGAGACAGAGTGAAAAAGTAGGAAACATTTTAGAGGCACTACGGAAAAGAAGAAGAATACTTTATTGCTAAATTTTTTTTGTAGTCTACGGGAATTCGTCGTCTGCTTTGTGTGTTTTTGAAAGCAAACACTTTGAACGTCCATTGCGAGTTCTCCCAGAGGCTTGTGGGTAATGAACTCAGAGTGCAGATGTGGTGGCCTTATGTCACCCAGGGAGAGACCACTCTGCGTTGAGAGTTCACACAGGAAGGGAGAGAGGGAATGAGGGAGAGAAGAAGAGTGGGAGGGAGACTGATGACAGAGAAAATGAGAGACATGAAAATGACAAAGACAAAAAGGTCAAGAGAGTAAGAAAATCAAAGAGGGAGAGAGAAGTGAGGACAAGAATTAATGGAAAAAGTGAGAAGGCAAGAGACAGAGAGGGGATGGCGTGAGAGAATGACTAACAAAGACAAACGGTAGAGAGAAGAGCAGCCCAAGTGACAGAAACAGAGAGGGAGAGATCTAGCTGTGTGACACTAAAAAACACTGAGAGGCGAGAACAGAGACCATTCGAGGTAGTCAGAGTCGGGCCAAGGGAAAGAGAACAGGGAAAATCCATTGGGTTGATGCTGGTGTCATGTTTCCCTGTCCTACAACTCCCTGCTCTGTGGCCAGCAGACAGTTCA
Source organism: Brachymystax lenok tsinlingensis (assembly GCA_030435695.1). Taxonomy (NCBI): domain Eukaryota; kingdom Metazoa; phylum Chordata; class Actinopteri; order Salmoniformes; family Salmonidae; genus Brachymystax; species Brachymystax lenok. The sequence continues at coordinate 12,197,348 of CM059799.1, forward strand.
GTCCCCCAGGCTCTCCAACCCAGTCTGGCAGAGAAACACACAGAACAAAAGGGATGGATGGATGGATGGATGGAACGGCAGGACAGGAGAAGAGAGGAACGTAGTTGTAGACTTACTTAAGGTCAGATGAAAACAGGTGTGATTTCATTACAACTACAGGTCTTGAACTTGTGGAGAGTTGTCCATTCAGTTGATATACTGTAAATTAATGTAATCTAGTCTTACAGTTCATTACAGGGTGATAGAATACACTGCAAACTTAATAAAGACACATTTTAGACACAAGTTGTTCAAGGACAGTGTTACCACCACAACCACCCTGCAGATTATCCCTAGCTCTAGTTATGAATGCACTTATAACAGTCCTTTAAGCATTTTAACAGTAGTTGTAAATACCTTATTATATGAAGCGTGACCAGGTAACTCAGTTTCCTCATCCATACCATTATGGTTTAGATCCCCCTAAGTGCCTCTCTATGGCACTCTAAATGATGGCTCCAGCCATTGGCATTGGCAGGGACAGGAGAGTGACTGGATCTGGGCAACTGCCCTGTCACAATGGCATTGGAACCCTATTTATCAGAAAGGGCTTCCGTTGCGCTTCATCAACATTCTAGTCTCACTGATCCGTAGAGTGGTCCACTGCAGAGACCCCAGCGGAGAACTGGAGTGAAAATCAATGCACCGGAGCGAGCGATTGTTGCTCTAGACAATAGTTTGTGTCGGAGCCTTCCAAACACTCTGGAGTGTTTGGCACAATGCAGGAGTGTTGTGGGGGAGGTTCAAGGACTCAAAGTAGCTGGGATGAACCTCACTCAAGCTATCACACATGCACCTGCCTCCAAACACACACATGACCATATGTACATTATTATCCTATTGTCTAGGCTAACATCAAGCATCACCCAAGCATTGTAGAAGCCACAAATGTTCCATTAAGACAATTATTTCGTATCCCTATCACTGGCGTGACTGCTTTAAAGTGCTGTAATGGGAGAGTCAACATCACTGCTTCTGGCCCTGCTTCGACTTTTTCACTACAGTGTCAAGTGTTTCCCACCTTCCATGGATGTCTGAGAAGGAGGGGGTGAGAAGGTGCAATGTTCCCCAGCGGAGGTGCCTCATAGCTGGGGTAATGAGACAGCACACGCAGCCTCTCTCTTCAGCACCAGCTTCCTAGTGAGAGCTGACCAAGCGTGAGAGCTCTAGATGAGCCACTTCAAACATTGTCTTTCGGTGCATGATCCTCAGTTAAAGTTACATCGTTTGCTGTTTCTCACACAAACACACAGGTGGCTTTCTGCTGGCTTAGGATTTTTCACATCCAAATGAACTGGAAATTAGAACCTGGGTGTGATGTTATTCCCAGTAGGGGCTTACATGGATATTACCTTTATCCAATGGAAGGAGTGGGAGATATGAACATGGAAGGAGTGGGAGATATGAACATATGACACCGTGATGCACAAGACCTTCCCCACCTTTTTTAACTAGGGAAGGTCTTGTGATCTTAACCAATGATGTGCAGTAACAACAGTTTTTTTAGCATGTGTTTCTGTGAGGCACAGTTCCAGGGCTAAGACTCAGATTGTGGGAGGACGTAGAATGTTTCAAACAAACACACAAGTGACTTCTTTCATGTCACATTCATTTGCCCATCCTATCTCCCCCCACCCCTCTCTCTTTTTAACTGGGCATCCATTCCCTCTAACTCATTGTTTCTGTCCGTTTCTCTATATCTCTATCTCTCTCTGTTTCTGTCCATTTCTCCATATCTCTATTGCTCTGTTTCTGTCCATTTCCCTATATCTCTATCTCTCTCTGTTTTTGTCTATTTCTCTATATCTCTATCGCTCTGTTTCTGTCCATTTCTCTATATCTGTATTTGTCTCTGTTTCTGTCTATTTCTATATATCTCTATCTCTCTCTGTTTCTGTCCATTTCTTCATATCTCTATCTCTCTCTGTTTCTGTCCATTTTTCTGTAATATTTTATTCACAATGAATGAAAGATAAAGACATTGACCTTTTTTCCCCCTTCGACCTCCCCCAGAATGCCTCCAAACACATTGACAAAGAAAGGCAATGTCAATGAGTTACATATCAGACAACAAAACAAAAGTTTACAACAATGTTACTTCAATACAAGCAATAATGTAATAGCCTAACAAATACAGGTGTTTAGGTGATCCTATAGGCCTATAGCAGTAATCTCAAGGGGTGGGGTTGGGGGGTGGGGCCAAGAGTACTAATCTGGAAGACGTGTTGGAGCTGTTCAAAATAGCATACCATCGGGTCCCAGGTGGAATAAAAGGAGTTGGTTAACCCTCAAATGGGATACTTAATTTTTTCTAATTTTAGGAACAGCATCAGATTTTTGAGCCAAAGAAAGGCTAAAGGAGGATTGATCGATTTCCAATCCAATAAAATCCTTCTGCGGGCTAACAGGGAGGCAAAGGCAATGGCATCCAGCTGTCTATTGGTCAGAGAACGATTGTTGTTTGGTACCCCAAAAATAGCCATTTCTGCACTAGGATGCTACTTTATATCAAATGCTTCAGAAAGGGTTTAAAATATAGTGGACCAATAATCTTACCTGTCACGATCCTCTGAAGGGACAGACCAAGATGCAGCGATGCTTCCAGTATACATTTTATTTCTGACGAACGTAACTGGGAAAATAACAAAATGAACGTAACGAAGATCGTGATGTTGGACATAACTAAACATAAAACAAGCTATGCTCAAACAATAACCCACCAAATACTATTGAAAACCCCAAACATATGGTTCCCAATTAGAGACAACGACACACAGCTGCCTCTAATTGGGAACCATTACCCCAACATAGAAACACAACACCTAGAACAGAAAAAACCCTACACCAAAACAAAACACGCCAGCCTGTCTTCTCAGGCCTGGACGTGACACTACCAGACAGGGACAGGACCAGAATATGTGGGTCAAGTCTGTCAAGGGGCCTTTACACCTGTCACATGCACCATTAATATTTGGGTAGAATTTGGATAATCTGTCCTTGCTAAAATTGATACGGTGAAGTACCTTCATCTGTATAAAGCTGAGCCGGGCACAAGAGAAGCTTCCATTTACCGTAAGGCATAATTCCAGACTTCATCAATGATCTCTCCACCAAGCTCCCTTTCCCACTCAGATTAGATTTTATTGAGTGACGGGTTATCAAGGGACATGATTATCAAAAAATACAGGATATGAGTCCCTTTAGTAGAAAAGGTGTTTTCAAAAGGGCATCCAGACCCGATCCGGGTGATAGAATTGGAAAGGTTGGGCTTTGAGTGCGAATAAACTGGCGGATTTGAAAATACCTAAATAAACTAGAATGGGTAGATTAAATTTGATAGCGAGGTCTTCGAAATTGACAAAGGTACCATCAATATAAAGTCATTAAACTTAGTAAGGCCATTCCTCTACCACAGCCTGAAAGCTGAATCCAGTTTGCCTGGAAGGAAGAGGTGAGTATTACATTTAGGACCTTGAATGAAGAAATCACAATGTTGTCGGAATTGAGTCCACATTTTAAGAGTATAGACAACAATTGGATTGGATGTGTAGCGCGAAGCTGAAAGAGGGAGACTTGAGGTGAGTAAGGCTGACAAAGAGGAGGAGAAACAGGAGTTGGCTTCTGTTTGACACCACTCAGTTTCTGGGGTGCGAAGCCAATAAATAATATTTTGTATATTCGCTGCCCAGTAATAATACATAAAGTTAGGAAGGGCTAGTCCTCCATGGGTTCTATCTCTCTGGAGGAATGCTTTACGTATTCTTGGATTCCCACCGCCTCATAGAAAAAAAGATATACGCTTATCCACTGAAGTGGAAAAAAAGAGGGAGACATTGAAACAAGTACAGAAATCTGATCAATACATTCATCTTGATCCAATTCACTTTGCCAGGTAAAGTAAAATGGAGAATACTCCATCTCTGAAAGTCCAGTTTAAGTTTGTTAATCAGGGGAGTAAAGTTCTCATTGTGGAGGGAAGAGAAGGTACGGGTGATATTGATCACTAAATATTTAAAGCCAGACTTGGACATACAAAATGGAATAGTATCCCATGGAATTTGTAGTGCTAATTTATTAATAGGAAAATATTCACTTTTTGAGAAATTCAATTTATAACCCGAAAACACACCAAGCCTCCACAGTAGGTCCACTACCTCAGGGACACATGCTTCAGGGTCTGAGATATACAAAAACAAGTAATCTGCATACAAGGAAACTTTGTGTTCCAGTCCCCATCTGTAGATGCCATGTATTGAGGGTGTGGCCTTTAGCTTAACAGAAAGGGGTTCTATCGCCAGGGCAAATAACAGAGCGGACATTGGACATCCCTGGCGTGTGGCCCTTGATAATGGGAAATACTGTGAACAAAGTTTGTTTGTTTGTGAGTACTGATGCCTTGCGTGATGAGTACAAAAGTTGGACCCAGGAAATTAAGTTAGCACCAAAGCCACATTTTTCCAGTACAGAGAATACCTATTCCCATTCTACCCTGCCTTCTTGGCATCTAAAGAGAGAACCACTTCAGGAACATCTAAAGATGCAGGAGAGTGTGTGACATTACACAGATGTTGACTGTTCGAAAAGGAGGGGCAGCCCTTAATAAACCCTGTCTGATCCGTTGATATGATGTCTGTCATAGTGGATTCTATTCGAGAAGCAAGCGATTTCGCCAACATTTTTACATCTGCTTTTGAAAGTGAGATGGGTCTCAATGAGCCACACTCAGATGCATCTATGCCTGGTTTTAACAAAAGTGTGTGATTGACACCTGTGTCAGGGTTTGGGGTAAAACATCCTGGTCCAGCGCGTTTTCAAACATTTCAAGCAGGAGGGGGACCAGTTTGTCAGAAATCTTGTAGAAATCGATTGGGTAGCCATCTGGGCAAGGGGATTTCCCACTTTGCATTGCTGTAATTGAATAAATAATCTCCTCTAACTGCAAAGGTTGGTCAGTTTCCTCTCTCTTCTCTCTACTAATGGTAGGAGTTTCCACATTGTCAAGAAAATCATTCAGAATTGAATTGTCTCCAGGTGATTCTGACATGTAAAGATCTGGATACATTTTTTTTAAGGTATTATTGATTTCAGTAGACTAACTGTTAAGACACCCGAGGTGTTGTGAATTTGAGGGATCAGCTGTGAGGCAGATCTGCACTTGAGTGGATGAGCTAGAAGTCAACCAGTCTTTTCTCCATGTTCGTAAACAAAACCGTGTGCGCGGAGTACTTGCTGCTCAGCCTTATCTGTGGATAGTAAATTGTACTGAGTTTGGTGATGTATTTTTGGTCTAATTCCAGAATTGTGTCGATCAGCTGTTTAATTTTCCGTTGTTTATTGAGAAGAGAGGAATACGGAATTATATGATAATAAAATATCTCTCTCTGTTTCTGTCCATTTCTCTCTATCTCTGTTTCTGTCCATTTCTCTATATCAATCAGTCAATCAAATTAATTTATAAAGCCTTTTTTACATCAGCCGATGTCACAAAGTTCTGTATAGAAACCCAGCCTAAAACCCCAAACAGCAAGCAATGCAGATGTAGAAACACTGTGGCTAGGAAAAGCACCCTAGAAAGGCCAGAACCTAGGAAGAAACCAAGAGAGGAACCAGGAAGAAACCAAGAGAGGAACCAGGCTCTGAGGGGTGGCCAGTCCTCTTCTGGCTGTGCCGGGTGGAGATTATAACAGAACATGGCCAAGATGTTCAACCGTTCATGGATGACCAACAGGGTCAGATACTAATAATCACAGTAGTTGTAGAGGGTGCAACAGGACAGCACCTCAGGAGTAAATATCAGTTGGCTTTTCATAGCCGATCATTCAGAGTTAGAGACAGCAGGTGCGGTTAGCATAAATTCATAAACCATCGCGGTTCACACAAAACACATTTCAGAGCGAAAACAAATCCCTTACCTTCCCTTTTGAATAACTTCTGCTGAGGCCTTCCCAAGTGTCCAACGAAGACATCCAATGGTTCTTTTGTTAGAAAAAGTCATTTATTATATTCATAAATCTCTGTTTGGTTGGCGCATTATGTTCATAAAATACAGCGTCCACTCGCCCATTGAACCATGAAGAGAACGCGTTCAACCTATACCTATACACTTGTCCAAGAACAATCAAACATCATTGATAATGTATCCTTAGGAACACTTTTATGTATATTTACTATAATATTTCAACCGGATTATAAACTGGACGATAGGAAAGGAAAAAAACCACAGCGCGCGCGAGCCTGTGAATGCGCTTCCTCTTCTGTTTACATCTGATGACCACTTCGAAATTCTTCTTCTATTACCATCCAGAGCAACTAAACATCATCAAACACTGTCTAAAGACTGTTGACATCCAGTGGAAGCAATAGGTACTGCAATCTTACTCCCATATATGTCTGTTTTCAATAGGGAGGGGTTCAAAATGAGGCAATGTTGTCAAAAACACCTTTTCCAGGACAGAAATTCCTCTGGTTTTCGCCTGTTATATCAGTTCTGTTATACTCACAGACAATATTTTAACACTCTTAGAAACTTCAGAGTGTTTCCTATCCAATAGTACTAATTATGTGCATATCCTATTTTCTGGGCCTGAGTGGGAGGCATTTTACTTTGGGCACGCCAGACTCTCCAAAACCGTCACCTCGGGAGCCGCTCCCTAAGAAGTTAAAAGGTAATTTACCACCTTCACAAGTGCAGTCTCAGTGCTATGATGGGGTCTAAATCCGGACTGAAGCCTTTGGTATACAGTGTTTGTCTTCAGGAAGGCGCAACAGCTTTTTAAAAACTTTTGAGAGAAATGGGAGATTCGATATAGGCCGATAGTTTTTTATATTTTCTGGGTCAAGGTTTGGCTTTTTCAAGAGAGGCTTTGTTGCTGCCATATTTAGTGAGTTTGGTACACATCCGGTGGATAGGGAGCCTTTACTATATTCAACATAGGAGGGCCAAGCACAGGAAGCAGCTCTTTCAGTAGTTTAGTTGGAATAGGGTCCAGTATGCAGCTTGAAGGTTTAGAGGCCAAGACTGTTTTCATCAATGTGCCAAGGGATATAGGATAAAAAAATTTGAGTGTCTCCGTTGATCCTAGGTCCTGTTAGTGTTGTGCAGACTCAGGACAACTGAGCTTGGAGAAATACGCAGATTTAAAGAGGAGTCTGTGATCTGCTTTCTAATGATCATGATCTTTTCATCAAAGAAGTTATCGAATTTATCACTGCTGATGTGAAATTCCATCCTCTTTTGGGGATTGCTGCTTTTAGTTAGCTTTCTCTATATCAGTCAAAACACCAGTCTCAACATCAACAGTGAAGAGGCGACTCCGGGATGCTGGCCTTCTAGGCAGCGTTGCAAAGAAAGGCCTTACCTCAGACTGGCAAATAAAAAAAAAATTAATATGGGCAAAATAACACAGACACTGGACAGAGAAACTCTGCCTAGAAGGCCAGCATCCCGGAGTCGCCTCTTCACTGTTGATGTTGAGACTGGTGTTTTGCATGTACTATTTAATGAAGCTGCCAGGTGAGGACTTGTGAGGCATCTTTTTCTCAAACTAGACACTCTAATGCACTTGTCATCTTGCTCAGTTATGCACCGGGGGCCTCCCACTCCTCTTTCTATTCTGGTTAGAGCCAGTTTGCGCTCTTCTGTGAAGGGAGTAGTACACAGCGTTGTACGAGATCTTCAGTTTCTTGGCAATTTCTCTCTCTCTTCCTCTCTCATGGAATTCATTTCTCAGAACAAGAACAGACTGATGAGTTTCAGAAGACATTTCTTTATTTCTGGACATTTTGAGCCTGTAATCGAACCCACAGATGCTGCTGCTCCAGATAGTCAACCTGTCTGTAGAAGGCCAGTTTTATTGCCTCTTTAATCAGAACAACTGTTTTCAGCTGTGCTAACATAATTGCAAAAGGGTTTTCTAATGATCAATTAGCCTTTTAAAATAATGAACTTGATTAGCTAACACAACGTGCCATTGGAACACAGGAGTGATGGTTGCTGATAATGGGCCTTTGTATGCCTATGTAGATATTCCTTAAAAAAATCTGCCGTCTCCAGCTACAATAGTCATTTACAACATTAACAATGTCTACACTGTATTTCTGATCAATTTGATGTTATTTTAATGGGCAAAAATTAGATTTTCTTTCAAAAACAAGGACATTTCTAAGTGACCCCAAACTTTTGAACGGTAGTGTACATTTCACATTTTCTTCCCCTCACTTTTCTCTCCCTCTTTTCATCCGTCCTTTCAGGGGAATGGATACTTTCCCATCCTCTGCTTCATCTGAAAGATTGCAACTAACTGAGGAAATGCGTTAGGAAGAGCAGGTACACGAGCAGCACATCAAGGCACCTTCGTGGGGCTTTGCGCTTCGTGTGTGGATCGTTATCATACGTGAATATGTAAATATAGACTTACCTTGAAAGGGACATTTTATGTGTTTCTCTCTGTACGGTACTCCCGTAACATCTCGTTGGAAATATTGAAGATTCTCAACCTACTGGTTTACAGATATTCCTGCTGCAGTGAAACTGTGACTCGTCCGTCAAAGTTAAGTTGACCTGATGCCACCCATGTTTCTAACACGTCATCCCTCATCCCGCTCCATCGGTTGTGTAACAGATTCATTTGTCCATTCTGTCACAACAGCTAGACGCATATTACGCTGTCTAGACTAGACCGAGCTTCCTTTCTGCCTGATGAAGTGACCCAAACATTACGCTGTCTAGATTAAACAGAGCTTCCTTCATTCTGGACTGATGAACATAGTATCGGAAGATCCAGAGACTCACACTGTTGCTGTCTCTTTCAATATGTCATGGTCGTCGCTTGCTGAATAATAATGACTATATAATTTTATTTTGACACACTTTTACTTCTCAAACTCAAAATTGCTAAACAGGACAACTGGAAAACAACTGCTAAAATGGACATGAGTCATACTTTGACTTATAAGGACTAAATAGAGGACCTGACCAACACATCCCCACACAAGATTGACCATGCAGCCATCTTACATCCAGGCCTATTAGAGTCACTTGGCTGATGGAAGGTTTCTATTTTTTCTCCCTCATCAATGTTTCACAAGTAAGAACAGCAGAACTCTTTGAAGTGTTTTTGCACCTGTAACCAAACAGAATGTGTCCTAATGTGTTCTGAGTTGTCCCATTTTCCAGTCTTTCAAAAGAAACCGATACACAGAGCGGAAGCTAATGGAATGGCTTCCTAGTTTAGAATTTAAAAGTATTGATTCAAGTTTCAAATTTTTATGTCATGCACAAGTACAGTGAAATGCCTTTTCTTGCAAGCTCCAACCCCAACAATGCAGTAATCAATAACAATGTAATATTAAAAATAACAAGGTAGAAACGAAAACACGAGATATCAAATAAATAAATCAGAAGAACATGATAAAGTAAGTAAGCATACTATATACAGGGTCATAGTATTGATGCTGCTATTGGTGGTGACTCATGGGATGGATCATAGTACACACACACGCACGCACGCACACACACACTCTCTCATTTTGTCTATATCTGTTTCTCTCTCTTCTATATAATCTGTCAGTACACCTCTCCAGTTTCTCTCTTCACCCCCTCTCTCTCTCTCTCTCTCTCTCTCTCTCTCTCTCTCTCTCTCTCTCTCTCTCTCTCTCTCTCTCTCTCTCTCTCTCTCTGTTTCTCTGTCTCTGTCTCTCTTTCTCTATCTCTCGCTGTCTCTTTCTCTATTTATCTCTCTGTCTCGCTTTCTCTATCTCTCTCTCTTTCTTTATCTCTCTCTCTCTCTTTCTTTATCTCTTTTCTCTCTCTCTCTCTCTCTCTCTCTCTCTCTCTCTCTCTCTCTCTCTCTCTCTCTCTCTCTCTCTCTCTCTCTCTCTCTCTCTCTCTCTCTCTCTCTGTCTCTGTCTCTCTTTCTCTATCTCTCGCTGTCTCTTTCTCTATTTATCTCTCTGTCTCGCTTTCTCTATCTCTCTCGCTGTCTCTTTCTCTTTAGCTCTCTCTCTAGCTCTCTCTCTCTGTCTCTCTCTCTCTCTCTCTCTCTCTCTCTCTCTCTCTCTCTCTCTCTCTCTCTCTCTCTCTCTTTCTCTCTTTCTCAGTCTCTCTCTCTTTCTCTATCTCTCTTGCTCTCTCTCACTCACACACACAGTCGTCCTCCAGAACTCCTTGAACTGTTTGCTATAATATATGGCTGTGTCTGGTGCCTGGTGACTCATAAGAATAAGTTGTATGTTTTAGGTGGTGCAGTTAAAATGTTGATGTTAACGGTCTGTGTTATGACAATCTGCTGACATGTGACCAGGTGATTTGTCACCCCTGGGCTAAGGAGCAGAAACACTGGACAAGGTTATGATTAGGCATATATGGAGCTCTGTCCAAAACACTCTGTCCAAAAGCTTGCCTGTCTCTCTGCGTGTCTGTCTACTTTTTTGCCTTTCTGTCTATCAATATATCAATTTACAGTATCTACAGTATCTACAGTATATACAGTATATGAGACGCTCCACCTGTAATTGGTCTTATGTAGCAATATTTGAAATTGTATTTTTACATTAGATAAAAGTAGAGACTAAGAGCTAAATCAAATCAAATCAAATCAAATCAAATCAAATTTTATTTGTCACATACACATGGTTAGCAGATGTTAATGCGAGTGTAGCGAAATGCTTGTGCTTCTAGTTCCGACCATGCAGTAGTATCTAACAAGTAATCTAACAAATTCACAACAACTACCTTATACACACAAGAGTAAAGGAATGAATACGAGTATGTACATATAAATACATGGATGAGCGATGGCTGACCGGCATAGGCAAGATGCAGTAGATGGTATGGAGTACAGTATATACACATATATATGAGATGAGTAATGTAGGATATGTAAACATTATATAAATGGCATTGTTTAAAGTGGCTAGTGATACATTATTTCATCCAATTATAATTATTAAAGTGGCTAGAGATTTGGGTCGATGACCGAACGGCATAGGCAAGATACAGTAGATGGTTTAGAGTACAGTGTATACATTTGATATGAGTATGTCGGATACGTAAACATTATATACAAAATTGTATATCGTGCACTGCATTTCAGGAACATTGGGAAAGTAATTCTGCGTTGAAAGTTGATCAGCTTGTAAACCCACTTTTGATAAAATCGCCTTTGAATGTTTTGCTATCTAGTGAAGAGCTCTTCTTTGTTTACACCTGTTCAGCATCATTCACACCCACACCCTAAGCTTTAGCCCCACCCATCTCGAAGCGCACACTTGACGCTCTGGCCGATGATTTGTTTACCTCTGGAAAACAGCCTAACCAGCTCTCGTTTTTTTGCTAGAAGCCGGACATATTCCGTGGGTGTTGTACACACGTCACGTAACGTTAGCTAACGAGCCAGCTACTTCTTAGGGAGCGGCAGGTGAGGTGACGGTTTTGTAGAGTCTGGCGTGCCCAAAGCAAAATGCCTGCCACTCAGGCTCAGAAAATAGGATATGCACATTATTAGTACTATTGGATAGGAAACACTCTGAAGTTTCTAAAAGTGTTAACATAATGTCTGTGAGTATAACAGAATTCATTTAGCAGGCAATAAACCATCCATTCTGGTGACCTTTGGCTCTCTTAGACACACTCCCCATTGAATCCATTTGTTACCAGGACTGAGACTGCAGTACCTATGGCTTCCACTAGATGTCAACAGTCTATATATAAAGCCTCAGAGAGATTGGAGTAAGCAGGAAGAATAGGTACAGTAAATTGCATTGGGACCTCAAATGTCAACAAGTTTACTCGTGCACGAGTCTGGCTGGCACGCCCCAATTTATTTTACTTATATAAGGTATAGGTGACCATCCGAGTGAAATATTATCGCTAATATTCATAAAAGGATAGCTAAGGATGCATTTTAACTGGTATTTAATTTGTTTAGGAAAAGTAAATAGGTATATTTGAACGCGTTCTCTTCACGTTTCAATGGGCGATTCGACATTGGATTTTCTGAACATAACGCACCAACCAAACGGAGATTTATGGATATAATAAATGACTTTTTCTAACAAAAGAACCATGGATTGTCTTCGTTGGACACTTGAAAGCCCTCAGCAGAAGTTCTTCAAAAGGTAAAGGGATTTGTTTTCGCTGTGAAATGTGTCTTGTGTGAACATGATGGTTTATGAATTTATGCTAATGGTAAATATTGGAGGTGCTACCCTCAAACAATCAAATGTTGTGCTTTCGCAGTGAAGCCTTTTTGAAATCTGACAACGCTGTGATATTGCCAAGTAGCAGAGCTTTTGATGACTATGCAACACTTGTATATTGATGAATGTTTAATAATTCAACTTTTGGATTTTGAATTTGGCGCCTTGCATTTCACCGGGTAGTTAAGGAGCAGTGGGGCACTAGCGGGCCACTCCCGACACTACCCGGTGAAATGTAAAGCGCCAAATTCAAAATCCAAAAGTAGAATTATTAAAATTCATCAATGTACAAGTGTTTCGTAGCCATCAAAAGCTCTGACTCTTGGCAATATCACAGCGTTGTCAGATTTCAAAAAGCCTTTACTGCGAATGCACAACATTTGATTGTTTGAGGGTAGCACTTCTAATATTTATGCATTAGCATAAATTCATAACCCAATGCGGGTCTCACAAAACGCATAAAATCGCTAATATAAAATCGCTTACCTTTGATGAACTTCTGCTGAGGGCTTCCCAAGTGTCCAACGAAGTCAATCCATGCTTCTTTGGTTAGAAAAAGTCATTTATTATATCCATAAATCTCTGTTTGGTTGGCGCGTTATGTTCATAAAATCCACCGTCGAGTCACCCATAGAACCGTGAAGAGAACGCGTTGAAATTATACCTATCATATTTCTACAAACAAATAAAACATCATTTTTAATGTTTCCTTAGGTATTCTTTTATGTATATTTACTATAATATTTCAACCGGATTGTAGCCTGAACGATAAGAAAAGAAAAAACATTGGAGCGCGCACTCGGTTGCGTGCCCGCAAAAGCTTGTTGACATCTGAGCTCCCTGGTCAGGGCTACCGTTTCCTGGCTTTGTATAGAGACTGTTGACATCTAGTGGAAGCCATAGGTACTGAAATCTTTGAGCTGCTTGCCTTTGAAATCAATAGGGAGACTGTCAAACAGAGCAAAGGTCACAAAAAACAGTAATTCCGGATGGATTTTCCTCGGGTTTTCGCCTGCTATATCCATTCTGTTACACTCACAGACATTATGTTAACACTTTTAGAAACTTCAGAGTGTTTCCTATCCAATAGTACTAATTATGTGCATATCCTATTTTCTGGGCCTGAGTGGGAGGCATTATCGCTAATATTCATAAAAGGATAGCTAAGGATGCATTTTAACTGGTATTTAATTTGTTTAGGAAAAGTGGGAGGCATTTTACTTTGGGCACGCCAGACTCTCCAAAACCGTCACCTCGGGTGCCGCTCCCTAAGAGGTTAATTAAACAACAATGCCACAGTGCTGGGAGCTAACCAACCATGTTCAAGGTTAGCTAGCTAACATTAGGCTCTAACTAGAACAGCAAACGTCTCTGGGAAACGAATAATAACATCAGCTGGGGAGCCAGCCAGCTAACGTTAGCTAGCTAGCTAACAGTACACTTTAGCTTGAAATGAAACCACTTTCTGTCAAAATTTTAAAACATGTATCTTATCTTATCTGTATACATCATCATGCATGGACGCGTCTCCCTGTCAGGAATGCCATGCCATGGTTGCCCTTAGTTTGAAGATGTAATCCAGAGACAGGTGTTTAATCCATCGCTTTAGCTATCATACTCTAATTCCACTGATTTCAAAACGTGATCCTCCAGAAAGTGGAGAGCCACTTATACAGCTCCACTACACAAAAATTAAAGCCGCGTTTCGACAGGATTACCAACACAGACTGACGAGCTTCTATGGCAAACAGATCCGAACTCCTCTCTCGACATGTCCAGCCCACTCATTATCTCAGCCAATCATGGATAGTGGGAAGGTTGCTAACCTTTTAGGCTCCGGGAAAGAATGAAGAGGTTCAGAGAGTCTAGCGTGCCCAAAGTAAACTGCCTGTTACTCACGCCCAGAAGCTAGGATATGCATATAATTGGTAGTATAGAAAACACTCTGAAGTTTCTAAAACTGTTCAAATAATGTCTGTGAGTATAACAGAACTGATTTGGCAGGCAAAAACAAGAGGAAAATCCATCCGGAAAATGTGATTTTGTCTTTTTTGATGTCTTTTGACATGCTATTCAAAGCAGTATTTAGCTCCCAGATTGCAGTTTCTATGGCTTCCACTAGAAGTCAACAGTCTTTAGACAAGGTTTCAAGCTTGTTTTTTGAAAACCAACGAGTAAGAACTGTTTTTCCAAGTGGATCAAACGTGACCTGATTTGCGCGCGTGACAGAGAGTGTGCGCTTCGGTTTTTTACTTTTTAATTGAGCAGGTAATTTTCCGTCTGAAATATTATAGTTTATTTACATAATAGGGTACCTGAGGATTGATTCGAAACGTTGTTTGGGAAAATTTTATAGGTAACTTTTTTATGTTTTCTATGTCTTGTATATTGAACGAGTGGAACGGTGGATTACTGAACAAAACGCGCCAACCAAACGGAGCTTTTGGGATATAAAGAGGGACTTTATCTAACAAAATGACCATTTATTGTGTATAGTATCTATAGTATGTACAGTATCTACAGTATCTATAGTATCTATAGTATATACAGTGTCTACTTTATCTATAGTATCTATAGTATATACAGTGTCTAGTATCTACAGTATATACAGTATATACAGTATCTATAGAATCTATAGTATATACAGTATCTACAGTATATACAGTATCTATAGTATATATAGTATCTATAGTTTGTACAGTATCTACAGTATCTATAGTATCTATAGTATATACACTGTCTACTTTTCTATAGTATCTATAGTATATATAGTATCTACAGTATCTATAGTATCTACAGTATCTATAGTATTAATAGTATATACAGTATCTACAGTATCTATAGTATCTACAGTATATACAGTATCTATAGAATCGATAGTATATACAGTATCTACAGTATATACAATATCTATAGTAGCAATAGTATCTACAGTATCTACAGTATATACAGTATCTGAGATGGCTCTCCCTCCTCCTCCCTCCCTCCCTCCCTCCTCTCCCTCCCTCCTCCCTCCCTCCCTCCCTCCCTCCCTCCCTCCCTCCCTCCCTCCCTCCCTCACTCTGTGGCAGCATGCTTTCTCCTCCATCCCTCCCTCCCTCTCATTCACTCACTGTGTGGCAGCATGATTTGTTCTCCTCTCTTCCTCTCTCTCCATCCCTCCTCTCCCTCTCATTCACTCATTCTGTGGCAGGGTGCTCTCTCCTCCCTCCCTCCCACCCTCCCTCTCATTCACTCACTATTTGGCAGCATGATCTCTCCTCTCTTCCTCTCTCTACATCCCTCCTCTCCCTCTCATTCCTCCACTCCCTTGCTGTGTTCCGCCATCTCTAATCTCTCTCTCTCCCTCCTCTCTATGCCCCCTCTCTGCCGCCGTCCGTCCTCTCTCCTCTTTCTTGCTCCTTTATGTCCCTTCTCTCCCTCCCTTAATCCCCTTCCATCTCTCTTCTCTCTGGCTGTGCTATGAGGTTTTGATGTATAGACTATTAGAATGATTTATAATCAGCCATCTCAAGGTAGTGATGAACATATTGGATCTCATTATAACCATCTCTCTCTCATGTCTCATGTAGTGTGTGAAAGAGAAAGAGAGATAAAGACAGAGGCGCTAAAGAGAGAGGGGGATAAAGAGAGAGGGGGATAAAGAGAGAGGGGGTAAAGAAAGAGGGGGATGAAGAGAGAGGGGGTAAATAAAGTGGGCGATATAGAAAGAGGGGGTAAAGAGAGAGGGGGTAAAGAGAGAGGGGATAAAGAGAGAGGGGGTAAAGAGAGAGGGGGTAAAGAGAGAGGGGATAAAGAGAGAAGGGGATAAAGAAAGAGGGGGATAAAGAGAGAGGGGGTAAAGAGAGAGGGGGATAAAGAGAGAGGGGGTAAAGAGAGAGGGGGATAAAGAGAGAGGGGGTAAAGAGAGAGGGGGATAAAGAGAGGGGGATTAAGAGAGAGGGGGATAAAGAGAGAGGGAGATAAAGAGAGAGGGGGATAAAGAGAGATGGGGAATGGCTCTCTATTCCCAACATAGCGCACTATGGGCTCTGGTCAAAAGTAGTACACTACATAGGTAATAGGGTGCCATATGGGACGCAATGACAGAGAGCTACTCATTATCTTTATGTCCTCCATTGTGAGTTCTCTGATAAAAAGGTGCTTGATTTAAAGTGGCGCCCTGCTCACTCCTCTGCTGCTCGAAACGCAGGGCTTCCTTTACAGCACCCAATCACCACGGCCTCACACGACTGCTGCTTCCTCACACACACACAAGCACAGCCACACACACACAGCCAGCTGAGTGCTGCTTCACAGTATTCCAGCTCAACAACAATTATGGAGATCTTGTTATTCTAGGCCTGCTGTGTCAGCTGTCTCCTAGAGGAGAGAGATAGAGAGAGAGAGAGAGAGAGAGAGAGAGAGAGAGAGAGAGAGAGAGAGAGAGAGAGGGAGATGTAGAGAGACAAAGAGAGAAAGAGAGAGAGAGTGAGAGATAGAGAGAGAGAGAGAGAGAGAGGGAGAGAGGGAGAGAGACAGAGAGAGAGTGAGAGAGTGAGAGAGAGAGAGAGAGAGAGAGAGAGAGAGAGAGAGAGAGAGAGAGAGAGAGAGAGAGAGACAAAGAGAGAGAGAGAGAGAGAGAGAGAGAGAGAGAGAGAGAGAGAGAGAGAGAGAGAGGGAGAGGGAGAGAGACAGAGAGAGAGTGAGAGAGTGAGAGAGTGAGAGAGAGAGGAGAGTGAGAGAGAGAGAGAGAGAGAGAGAGAGAGAGAGAGAGAGAGGGGTTGAATTGAGAGGGAGTGAGACAGAGAATTGAATTGAATTGAGAGGGAGTGAGACAGAGAGCACAGGATCAGGATGTATGGAGCGATATCGAGAGACAGAGAGCAGTGAGAGACAGAGAGCAGTAAGAGACACGGAGGGAGAATATTGATTTCCTCTCATGTGTATTAATAACACCAATGCACTCTTTAATTTCAGAGGGAAACGCTTGAGAATCGCATTAGCCGCACAGTGTAATCCATTTCAGGGCCCGCACACCCGGGTCCTGTTGACATTAGTTCGGATTTCTTCCGTGGTGGCAAGAGGGCGGTAGTTACTGCAACACCTGCTGTTGCGAGATGTCACGGTGGTGATGGAGAAGGGGGAGAGGGGAGACGGAGAGGATAAATGGAGAGGGGAGAGGGAGATGGAGAGGGAAGCGGGATTAGAGGAGAGGAGAGACGTGGGGGACAGATAAGGGAAGGGGAGAGGGTGAGGAAGTTGTGATACTTCATTAGAATCACACACTTGACTGACTCTGTATCTTTCTCTATCTGTGTCTCTCTCTCTCCTTTCTCTCTTTCTCATTCTTTCTACCAAATTTCCTCAACCTGCCTCTCTCCATTCCATATCTATCCCTCAACCTCTCTCCCTAACTTCCTCTCTCCCTCTCCACCTCCCCTCTCCACCCCTCTCTCCCTCCACTCAGTGCTTCGCTCCTCTCCCCTTAAGGCAGTTCTTCTCCCTCTCTGCCTCTCTCTACCCCCTGCCGCTAACGCTTATAGGATTTTGATGTAACTCACCCCAGGGCTCTGGAAGTCATAATTACCAGTAACACAGCTCTCTGTCTCTGTGTCTCTCTCTCTCTCTCTCTCTCTCTCTCTCTCTCTCTCTCTCTCTCTCTCTCTCTCTCTCTCTCTCTCTCTCTCTCTCTCTCTCTCTCTCTCTCTCTCTCTCTCTCTCTCTCACACGCTCGCTCTCTCTCTCTCGCTCTCGGTCTTTCCCCCTCTCTCACTCTCTTAACCTCCCTCCTGCCCTCCCTCCCTCCTATCAGAGTGTGCATGCATGTGTGTGTTTCTGCCACTCTGCTTAAGTGTTTGTGTGTGTCCATATATTGCTCTCTCTTCACCCCTCTCCTCCGCTCCTCACCACCTTTCATTCTTTTGTCTACAGTTCTGTCAGCATGGCTTCAGTGTTTGCTGAAGAACTGCAGATTTAAATCTCATTAGAAATTATTTCCCCAGGGCTTCTCTGCTATAATAGAGGCAGGTCCATACATGTTGGCCTGATGTTCCAACACCTGAGAGACATTTATTATTTGGCCTGTATGTGTAGGGTGTGTTAGGGGTGTGTTGGTCAACAAGCTCAAACTGTCTTATGTCAGAATTAGACATTCATCCATGTTTCTCAAACGTCAAATTTCAAAGTGTTTAAGATTAAGTTTAGGCATTAACTCCAAATGGTTAAGGTAAGGGTTAAGCTTTGGGATAGGCTTAAAACACGCTCACTGTTGCCCCTAGTGGCTTGATTCCACATCATTTCCCAACATCCTCAGACATGGATGGACATCTAATACTGACTTGTATCATGGGTGACCAGGCTGGTGTGTGTGTGTATACCTGTCCGTGTGTAGCCTGTGTCAGCAGACAGGGATAGAGAGAGGTCATGTAATACAGTGATAATGGCTCAACTCTGTCTACCTTTGGAAAACTCCTTGTGACTTTGATAGATTCGTCTGACAGAATAATATGACATTTCATACCCTGTAGCTGGAGCTGAACTTGAAATGTCAGACATCCCCCTTCTTCCCTTCCACTCTCCCTGCTGCCTTTTGTGTGTGTGTGTGTGTGTGTGTGTATGTGTGTGTGTGTGTGTGTGTGTGTGTGTATGTGTGTGTGTGTGTGTGTGTGTGTGTGTGTGTGTGTGTGTGTGTGTGTGTGTGTGTGTGTGTGTGTGTGTGTGTGTGTGTGTGTGTGTACGTGTGCCTCAGTGAACAGACACCGTAAACCGAGTGTTTAGGATCTAAACACATAACTCAACAAAATTATGTAACCCTTTTTGAACACCTCAAGGCATTTAGAATTTAAATTCAAACATGTCAAAATCTTTAGATTGTAAACACCATAACATGTTTATTCGCTGTAACACTTTTAAAAACACATTTATTCAGAACAAGGCATTCAGAATTTAAATAACACTGTAGGGTGTAAAGTTGTACTTGTATACTTCCCAACATGCCTTTCGAGTGAATGTGAAACAGACATGGTTGTTGCATTCAAAGACTCCTAGTCCTGAAGCCTTCATACAATGACTGGCTACGTGAATGGGTATCAATTAAAAGTAAACCCTTTAAGACCACATATAAGACATGTCATAAAGCCTTTAGTTATGTCCTAGTTATCCTCAGTCTTTAGTTATGTCCTAGTTATCCTCAGTCTAGGTATGTCCTAGTTATCCTCAGTCTTTAGTAAAGTCCTAGTTATCCTCAGTCTTTAGTTATGTCCTAGTTATCCTCAGTCTTTAGTTATGTCCTACTTATCCTCAGTCTTTAGTTATGTCCTAGTAATCCTCAGTCTTTAGTTATGTTCTAGTTATCCTCAGTGTTTAGTTATGTCCTAGTAATCCTCAACCTTTAGTTATGTCCTAGTTATCCTCAGTATAGGTGTGTCCTAGTTATCCTCAGTCTTTAGTTATGTCCTAGTTATCCTCAACCTTAAGTTATGTCCTAGTTATCCTCAACGTTTAGTTGTGTCCTAGTTATCCTCAACCTATAGTTATGTCCTAGTTATCCTCAATCTTTAGTTATGTCCTAGGTGTCCTCGACCTTTAGTTATGTCCTAGTTATCCTCAGTCTTTAGTTATGTCCTAGTTATCCTTAACCTTTAGTTATGTCCTAGTTGTCCTCGACATTTAGTTATGTCCTAGTTACCCTCAGTCATTAGTTATGTCCTAATTATCCTCATTCTTTAGTTATGTCCTAGTTATCCTCAGTCTTTAGTTATGTCCTAGTTATCCTCAGTCTAGTGATGTCCTAGTTATCCTCAATCTTTAGTTATGTCCTAGATATCCTCAGTCTTTAGTTATGTCCTAGTTATCCGCAGTCTTTAGTTATGTCCTAGTTATCCTCAGTCTTTAGTTATGTCCTAGTAATCCTCAGTCTTTAGTTATGTTCTAGTTATCCTCAGTCTTTAGTTATGTCCTAGTATTCCTCAACCTTTAGTTATGTCCTAGTTATCCTCAGTCTAGGTGTGTCCTAGTTATCCTCAGTCTTTAGTTATGTCCTAGTTATCCTCAACCTTTAGTTATGTCCTAGTTTCCGTCAGTCTTAAGTTATGTCCTAGTTATCCTCAACCT
Organism: Brachymystax lenok tsinlingensis; assembly: GCA_030435695.1. Lineage (NCBI taxonomy): Eukaryota > Metazoa > Chordata > Actinopteri > Salmoniformes > Salmonidae > Brachymystax > Brachymystax lenok. The sequence goes on from CM059799.1 coordinate 12,217,679, forward strand.
TTAGTTGTGTCCTAGTTATCCTCAACCTATAGTTATGTCCTAGTTATCCTCAACCTTTGAAGTTATGTCCTAGTTGTCCTCGACCTTTAGTTATGTCCTAGTTATCCTCAGTCTTTAGTTATGTCCTAGTTATCCTTAACCTTTAGTTATGTCCTAGTTGTCCTCGACCTTTAGATATGTTCTAGTTACCCTCAGTCATTAGTTATGTCCTAGTTATCCTCAACCTTTAGTTATGTCCTAGTTATCCTCAGTCTTTAGTTATGTCCTAGTTATCCTCAGTCTTTAGTTATGTCCTAGTTATCCTCAGTCTAGTTATGTCCTAGTTATCCTCAGTCTTTAGTTATGTCCTAGTTATCCTCAGTCTAGATATGTCCAAGTTATCCTCAGTCTTTAGTTATGTTCTAGTTATCCTCAGTCTTTAGTTATGTCCTAGTAATCCTCAACCTTTAGTTATGTCCTAGTTGTCCTCCAGTCCAGGTGTGTCCTAGTTATCCTCAGTGTTTAGTTATGTCCTAGTTATCCTCAACCTTTAGTTATGTCCTAGTTTCCCTCAGTCTTTAGTTATGTCCTAGTTATCCTCAACCTTTAGTTGTGTCCTAGTTATCCTCAACCTATAGTTATGTCCTAGTTATCCTCAAACTTTAGTTATGTCCTAGTTGTCCTCGACCATTAGTTATGTCCTAGTTACCCTCAGTCATTAGTTATATCCTAGTTATCCTCATTCTTTAGTTATGTCCTAGTTATCCTCAATCTTTAGTGATGTCCTAGTTATCCTCAGCCTTTAGTTATGTCCTAGTTATACTCATGTCCTAGTTATCATGTATTCAGTTATTTCCTAGTTATCCTCAACCATTAGCTATGTCCTTGATATATTTAGTCATTAGTTATGTCCTAGTTGTCCTCAACCTTTAGTTATGTCCTAGTTATCCTCAACCTTTAGTTATATCCTAGTTATCCTCAACCTATTTATATGTCCTAGTTATCCTCAACCTTTAGTTACGTCTTAGTTGTCCTCGACCTTTAGTTATGTTCTAGTTATCCTCAGTCTTTAGTTATGTCCTAGTTATCCTCAGTCTTTAGTTATGTCCTAGTAATCCTCAGTCTTTAGTTATGTTCTAGTTATCCTCAGTCTTTAGTTATGTCCTAGTAATCCTCAACCTTTAGTTATGTCCTAGTTATCCTAAGTCTAGGTGTGTCCTAGTTATCCTCAGTCTTTAGTTATGTCCTAGTTATCCTCAACCTTTAGTTATGTCCTAGTTTCCGTCAGTCTTAAGTTATGTCCTAGTTATCCTCAACCTTTTGTTGTGTCCTAGTTATCCTCAACCTATAGTTATGTCCTAGTTATCCTCAACCTTTAGTTATGTCCTAGTTACCCCCAGTCATTAGTTATGTCCAAGTTATCCTCAGTCTTTAGTTATGTTCTAGTTATCCTCAGTCTTTAGTTATGTCCTAGTAATCCTCAGTCTTTAGTTATGTCCTACTTATCCTCAGTCTAGGTATGTCCTAGTTATCCTCAGTCTTTAGTTATGTCCTAGTTATCTTCAGCCTTTAGTTATGTCCAAGTTATCCTCAACCTATTTATATGTCCTAGTTATCCTCAATATTTAGTTACGTCTTAGTTGTCCTCGACCTTTAGTTATGTTCCTAGTTATCCTCAGTCTTTAGTTATGTCCTAGTAATCCTCAGTCTTTAGTTATGTCCTAGTTATCCTCAGTCTAGGTATGTCCTAGTTTCCCTCAGTCTTTAGTTATGTCCTAGTTATCCTCAGTCTAGATATGTCCAAGTTATCCTCAGTCTTTAGTTATGTTCTAGTTATCCTCAGTCTTTAGTTATGTCCTAGTAATCCTCAACCTTTAGTTATGTCCTAGTTGTCCTCAGTCCAGGTGTGTCCTAGTTATCCTCAGTCTTTAGTTATGTCCTAGTTATCCTCAGTCTAGTTATGTCCTAGTTATCCTCAGTCTTTAGTTATGTCCTAGTTATCCTCAGTCTAGATATGTCCAAGTTATCCTCAGTCTTTAGTTATGTTCTAGTTATCCTCAGTCTTTAGTTATGTCCTAGTAATCCTCAACCTTTAGTTATGTCCTAGTTGTCCTCAGTCCAGGTGTGTCCTAGTTATCCTCAGTGTTTAGTTATGTCCTAGTTATCCTCAACCTTTAGTTATGTCCTAGTTTCCCTCAGTCTTTAGTTATGTCCTAGTTATCCTCAACCTTTAGTTGTGTCCTAGTTATCCTCAACCTATAGTTATGTCCTAGTTATCCTCAAACTTTAGTTATGTCCTAGTTGTCCTCGACCATTAGTTATGTCCTAGTTACCCTCAGTCATTAGTTATATCCTAGTTATCCTCATTCTTTAGTTATGTCCTAGTTATCCTCAATCTTTAGTGATGTCCTAGTTATCCTCAGCCTTTAGTTATGTCCTAGTTATACTCATGTCCTAGTTATCATGTATTCAGTTATTTCCTAGTTATCCTCAACCATTAGCTATGTCCTTGATATATTTAGTCATTAGTTATGTCCTAGTTGTCCTCAACCTTTAGTTATGTCCTAGTTATCCTCAACCTTTAGTTATATCCTAGTTATCCTCAACCTATTTATATGTCCTAGTTATCCTCAACCTTTAGTTACGTCTTAGTTGTCCTCGACCTTTAGTTATGTTCTAGTTATCCTCAGTCTTTAGTTATGTCCTAGTTATCCTCAGTCTTTAGTTATGTCCTAGTAATCCTCAGTCTTTAGTTATGTTCTAGTTATCCTCAGTCTTTAGTTATGTCCTAGTAATCCTCAACCTTTAGTTATGTCCTAGTTATCCTAAGTCTAGGTGTGTCCTAGTTATCCTCAGTCTTTAGTTATGTCCTAGTTATCCTCAACCTTTAGTTATGTCCTAGTTTCCGTCAGTCTTAAGTTATGTCCTAGTTATCCTCAACCTTTTGTTGTGTCCTAGTTATCCTCAACCTATAGTTATGTCCTAGTTATCCTCAACCTTTAGTTATGTCCTAGTTACCCCCAGTCATTAGTTATGTCCAAGTTATCCTCAGTCTTTAGTTATGTTCTAGTTATCCTCAGTCTTTAGTTATGTCCTAGTAATCCTCAGTCTTTAGTTATGTCCTACTTATCCTCAGTCTAGGTATGTCCTAGTTATCCTCAGTCTTTAGTTATGTCCTAGTTATCTTCAGCCTTTAGTTATGTCCAAGTTATCCTCAACCTATTTATATGTCCTAGTTATCCTCAATATTTAGTTACGTCTTAGTTGTCCTCGACCTTTAGTTATGTTCTAGTTATCCTCAGTCTTTAGTTATGTCCTAGTAATCCTCAGTCTTTAGTTATGTCCTAGTTATCCTCAGTCTAGGTATGTCCTAGTTTCCCTCAGTCTTTAGTTATGTCCTAGTTATCCTCAGTCTAGATATGTCCAAGTTATCCTCAGTCTTTAGTTATGTTCTAGTTATCCTCAGTCTTTAGTTATGTCCTAGTAATCCTCAACCTTTAGTTATGTCCTAGTTGTCCTCAGTCCAGGTGTGTCCTAGTTATCCTCAGTGTTTAGTTATGTCCTAGTTATCCTCAACCTTTAGTTATGTCCTAGTTTCCCTCAGTCTTTAGTTATGTCCTAGTTATCCTCAACCTTTAGTTGTGTCCTAGTTATCCTCAACCTATAGTTATGTCCTAGTTATCCTCAAACTTTAGTTATGTCCTAGTTGTCCTCGACCATTAGTTATGTCCTAGTTACCCTCAGTCATTAGTTATATCCTAGTTATCCTCATTCTTTAGTTATGTCCTAGTTATCCTCAATCTTTAGTGATGTCCTAGTTATCCTCAGCCTTTAGTTATGTCCTAGTTATACTCATGTCCTAGTTATCATGTATTCAGTTATTTCCTAGTTATCCTCAACCATTAGCTATGTCCTTGATATATTTAGTCATTAGTTATGTCCTAGTTGTCCTCAACCTTTAGTTATGTCCTAGTTATCCTCAACCTTTAGTTATATCCTAGTTATCCTCAACCTATTTATATGTCCTAGTTATCCTCAACCTTTAGTTACGTCTTAGTTGTCCTCGACCTTTAGTTATGTTCTAGTTATCCTCAGTCTTTAGTTATGTCCTAGTTATCCTCAGTCTTTAGTTATGTCCTAGTAATCCTCAGTCTTTAGTTATGTTCTAGTTATCCTCAGTCTTTAGTTATGTCCTAGTAATCCTCAACCTTTAGTTATGTCCTAGTTATCCTAAGTCTAGGTGTGTCCTAGTTATCCTCAGTCTTTAGTTATGTCCTAGTTATCCTCAACCTTTAGTTATGTCCTAGTTTCCGTCAGTCTTAAGTTATGTCCTAGTTATCCTCAACCTTTGTTGTGTCCTAGTTATCCTCAACCTATAGTTATGTCCTAGTTATCCTCAACCTTTAGTTATGTCCTAGTTACCCCCAGTCATTAGTTATGTCCAAGTTATCCTCAGTCTTTAGTTATGTTCTAGTTATCCTCAGTCTTTAGTTATGTCCTAGTAATCCTCAGTCTTTAGTTATGTCCTACTTATCCTCAGTCTAGGTATGTCCTAGTTATCCTCAGTCTTTAGTTATGTCCTAGTTATCTTCAGCCTTTAGTTATGTCCAAGTTATCCTCAACCTATTTATATGTCCTAGTTATCCTCAATATTTAGTTACGTCTTAGTTGTCCTCGACCTTTAGTTATGTTCTAGTTATCCTCAGTCTTTAGTTATGTCCTAGTAATCCTCAGTCTTTAGTTATGTCCTAGTTATCCTCAGTCTAGGTATGTCCTAGTTTCCCTCAGTCTTTAGTTATGTCCTAGTTATCCTCAGTCTAGATATGTCCAAGTTATCCTCAGTCTTTAGTTATGTTCTAGTTATCCTCAGTCTTTAGTTATGTCCTAGTAATCCTCAACCTTTAGTTATGTCCTAGTTGTCCTCAGTCCAGGTGTGTCCTAGTTATCCTCAGTGTTTAGTTATGTCCTAGTTATCCTCAACCTTTAGTTATGTCCTAGTTTCCCTCAGTCTTTAGTTATGTCCTAGTTATCCTCAACCTTTAGTTGTGTCCTAGTTATCCTCAACCTATAGTTATGTCCTAGTTATCCTCAAACTTTAGTTATGTCCTAGTTGTCCTCGACCATTAGTTATGTCCTAGTTACCCTCAGTCATTAGTTATATCCTAGTTATCCTCATTCTTTAGTTATGTCCTAGTTATCCTCAATCTTTAGTGATGTCCTAGTTATCCTCAGCCTTTAGTTTTGTCCTAGTTATACTCATGTCCTAGTTATCATGTATTCAGTTATTTCCTAGTTATCCTCAACCATTAGTTATGTCCTTGATATATTTAGTCATTAGTTATGTCCTAGTTGTCCTCAACCTTTAGTTATGTCCTAGTTATCCTCAACCTTTAGTTATATCCTAGTTATCCTCAACCTATTTATATGTCCTAGTTATCCTCAACCTTTGAGTTACGTCTTAGTTGTCCTCGACCTTTAGTTATGTCCTAGTTATCCTCAGTCTTTAGTAAAGTCCTAGTTATCCTCAGTCTTTAGTTATGTCCTAGTTATCCTCAGTCTTTAGTTATGTCCTAGTTATCCTCAGTCTTTAGTTATGTCCTAGTAATCCTCAGTCTTTAGTTATGTTCTAGTTATCCTCAGTCTTTAGTTATGTCCTAGTAATCCTCAACCTTTAGTTATGTCCTAGTTATCCTCAGTCTAGGTGTGTCCTAGTTATCCTCAGTCTTTAGTTATGTCCTAGTTATCCTCAACCTTTAGTTATGTCCTAGTTTCCGTCAGTCTTAAGTTATGTCCTAGTTATCCTCAACCTTTAGTTGTGTCCTAGTTATCCTCAACCTATAGTTATTTCCTAGTTATCCTCAACCTTTAGTTATGTCCTAGTTACCCCCAGTCATTAGTTATGTCCAAGTTATCCTCAGTCTTTAGTTATGTCCTAGTTATCCTTAACCTTTAGTTATGTCCTAGTAATCCTCAGTATAGGTGTGTCCTAGTTATCCTCAGTCATTAGTTATGTCCTAGTTATCCTCAGTCTTTAGTTATGTCCTAGTTATCCTCAGTCTAGGTATGTCCTAGTTATCCTCAGTCTTTAGTAAAGTCCTAGTTATCCTCAGTCTTTAGTTATGTCCTAGTTATCCTCAGTCTTTAGTTATGTCCTACTTATCCTCAGTCTTTAGTTATGTCCTAGTAATCCTCAGTCTTTAGTTATGTTCTAGTTATCCTCAGTGTTTAGTTATGTCCTAGTAATCCTCAACCTTTAGTTATGTCCTAGTTATCCTCAGTATAGGTGTGTCCTAGTTATCCTCAGTCTTTAGTTATGTCCTAGTTATCCTCAACCTTAAGTTATGTCCTAGTTATCCTCAACGTTTAGTTGTGTCCTAGTTATCCTCAACCTATAGTTATGTCCTAGTTATCCTCAATCTTTAGTTATGTCCTAGGTGTCCTCGACCTTTAGTTATGTCCTAGTTATCCTCAGTCTTTAGTTATGTCCTAGTTATCCTTAACCTTTAGTTATGTCCTAGTTGTCCTCGACATTTAGTTATGTCCTAGTTACCCTCAGTCATTAGTTATGTCCTAATTATCCTCATTCTTTAGTTATGTCCTAGTTATCCTCAGTCTTTAGTTATGTCCTAGTTATCCTCAGTCTAGTGATGTCCTAGTTATCCTCAATCTTTAGTTATGTCCTAGATATCCTCAGTCTTTAGTTATGTCCTAGTTATCCGCAGTCTTTAGTTATGTCCTAGTTATCCTCAGTCTTTAGTTATGTCCTAGTAATCCTCAGTCTTTAGTTATGTTCTAGTTATCCTCAGTCTTTAGTTATGTCCTAGTATTCCTCAACCTTTAGTTATGTCCTAGTTATCCTCAGTCTAGGTGTGTCCTAGTTATCCTCAGTCTTTAGTTATGTCCTAGTTATCCTCAACCTTTAGTTATGTCCTAGTTTCCGTCAGTCTTAAGTTATGTCCTAGTTATCCTCAACCTTTAGTTGTGTCCTAGTTATCCTCAACCTATAGTTATGTCCTAGTTATCCTCAACCTTTAGTTATGTCCTAGTTGTCCTCGACCTTTAGTTATGTCCTAGTTATCCTCAGTCTTTAGTTATGTCCTAGTTATCCTTAACCTTTAGTTATGTCCTAGTTGTCCTCGACCTTTAGATATGTTCTAGTTACCCTCAGTCATTAGTTATGTCCTAGTTATCCTCAACCTTTAGTTATGTCCTAGTTATCCTCAGTCTTTAGTTATGTCCTAGTTATCCTCAGTCTTTAGTTATGTCCTAGTTATCCTCAGTCTAGTTATGTCCTAGTTATCCTCAGTCTTTAGTTATGTCCTAGTTATCCTCAGTCTAGATATGTCCAAGTTATCCTCAGTCTTTAGTTATGTTCTAGTTATCCTCAGTCTTTAGTTATGTCCTAGTAATCCTCAACCTTTAGTTATGTCCTAGTTGTCCTCAGTCCAGGTGTGTCCTAGTTATCCTCAGTGTTTAGTTATGTCCTAGTTATCCTCAACCTTTAGTTATGTCCTAGTTTCCCTCAGTCTTTAGTTATGTCCTAGTTATCCTCAACCTTTAGTTGTGTCCTAGTTATCCTCAACCTATAGTTATGTCCTAGTTATCCTCAAACTTTAGTTATGTCCTAGTTGTCCTCGACCATTAGTTATGTCCTAGTTACCCTCAGTCATTAGTTATATCCTAGTTATCCTCATTCTTTAGTTATGTCCTAGTTATCCTCAATCTTTAGTGATGTCCTAGTTATCCTCAGCCTTTAGTTATGTCCTAGTTATACTCATGTCCTAGTTATCATGTATTCAGTTATTTCCTAGTTATCCTCAACCATTAGCTATGTCCTTGATATATTTAGTCATTAGTTATGTCCTAGTTGTCCTCAACCTTTAGTTATGTCCTAGTTATCCTCAACCTTTAGTTATATCCTAGTTATCCTCAACCTATTTATATGTCCTAGTTATCCTCAACCTTTAGTTACGTCTTAGTTGTCCTCGACCTTTAGTTATGTTCTAGTTATCCTCAGTCTTTAGTTATGTCCTAGTTATCCTCAGTCTTTAGTTATGTCCTAGTAATCCTCAGTCTTTAGTTATGTTCTAGTTATCCTCAGTCTTTAGTTATGTCCTAGTAATCCTCAACCTTTAGTTATGTCCTAGTTATCCTAAGTCTAGGTGTGTCCTAGTTATCCTCAGTCTTTAGTTATGTCCTAGTTATCCTCAACCTTTAGTTATGTCCTAGTTTCCGTCAGTCTTAAGTTATGTCCTAGTTATCCTCAACCTTTTGTTGTGTCCTAGTTATCCTCAACCTATAGTTATGTCCTAGTTATCCTCAACCTTTAGTTATGTCCTAGTTACCCCCAGTCATTAGTTATGTCCAAGTTATCCTCAGTCTTTAGTTATGTTCTAGTTATCCTCAGTCTTTAGTTATGTCCTAGTAATCCTCAGTCTTTAGTTATGTCCTACTTATCCTCAGTCTAGGTATGTCCTAGTTATCCTCAGTCTTTAGTTATGTCCTAGTTATCTTCAGCCTTTAGTTATGTCCAAGTTATCCTCAACCTATTTATATGTCCTAGTTATCCTCAATATTTAGTTACGTCTTAGTTGTCCTCGACCTTTAGTTATGTTCTAGTTATCCTCAGTCTTTAGTTATGTCCTAGTAATCCTCAGTCTTTAGTTATGTCCTAGTTATCCTCAGTCTAGGTATGTCCTAGTTTCCCTCAGTCTTTAGTTATGTCCTAGTTATCCTCAGTCTAGATATGTCCAAGTTATCCTCAGTCTTTAGTTATGTTCTAGTTATCCTCAGTCTTTAGTTATGTCCTAGTAATCCTCAACCTTTAGTTATGTCCTAGTTGTCCTCAGTCCAGGTGTGTCCTAGTTATCCTCAGTGTTTAGTTATGTCCTAGTTATCCTCAACCTTTAGTTATGTCCTAGTTTCCCTCAGTCTTTAGTTATGTCCTAGTTATCCTCAACCTTTAGTTGTGTCCTAGTTATCCTCAACCTATAGTTATGTCCTAGTTATCCTCAAACTTTAGTTATGTCCTAGTTGTCCTCGACCATTAGTTATGTCCTAGTTACCCTCAGTCATTAGTTATATCCTAGTTATCCTCATTCTTTAGTTATGTCCTAGTTATCCTCAATCTTTAGTGATGTCCTAGTTATCCTCAGCCTTTAGTTATGTCCTAGTTATACTCATGTCCTAGTTATCATGTATTCAGTTATTTCCTAGTTATCCTCAACCATTAGCTATGTCCTTGATATATTTAGTCATTAGTTATGTCCTAGTTGTCCTCAACCTTTAGTTATGTCCTAGTTATCCTCAACCTTTAGTTATATCCTAGTTATCCTCAACCTATTTATATGTCCTAGTTATCCTCAACCTTTAGTTACGTCTTAGTTGTCCTCGACCTTTAGTTATGTTCTAGTTATCCTCAGTCTTTAGTTATGTCCTAGTTATCCTCAGTCTTTAGTTATGTCCTAGTAATCCTCAGTCTTTAGTTATGTTCTAGTTATCCTCAGTCTTTAGTTATGTCCTAGTAATCCTCAACCTTTAGTTATGTCCTAGTTATCCTAAGTCTAGGTGTGTCCTAGTTATCCTCAGTCTTTAGTTATGTCCTAGTTATCCTCAACCTTTAGTTATGTCCTAGTTTCCGTCAGTCTTAAGTTATGTCCTAGTTATCCTCAACCTTTTGTTGTGTCCTAGTTATCCTCAACCTATAGTTATGTCCTAGTTATCCTCAACCTTTAGTTATGTCCTAGTTACCCCCAGTCATTAGTTATGTCCAAGTTATCCTCAGTCTTTAGTTATGTTCTAGTTATCCTCAGTCTTTAGTTATGTCCTAGTAATCCTCAGTCTTTAGTTATGTCCTACTTATCCTCAGTCTAGGTATGTCCTAGTTATCCTCAGTCTTTAGTTATGTCCTAGTTATCTTCAGCCTTTAGTTATGTCCAAGTTATCCTCAACCTATTTATATGTCCTAGTTATCCTCAATATTTAGTTACGTCTTAGTTGTCCTCGACCTTTAGTTATGTTCTAGTTATCCTCAGTCTTTAGTTATGTCCTAGTAATCCTCAGTCTTTAGTTATGTCCTAGTTATCCTCAGTCTAGGTATGTCCTAGTTTCCCTCAGTCTTTAGTTATGTCCTAGTTATCCTCAGTCTAGATATGTCCAAGTTATCCTCAGTCTTTAGTTATGTTCTAGTTATCCTCAGTCTTTAGTTATGTCCTAGTAATCCTCAACCTTTAGTTATGTCCTAGTTGTCCTCAGTCCAGGTGTGTCCTAGTTATCCTCAGTGTTTAGTTATGTCCTAGTTATCCTCAACCTTTAGTTATGTCCTAGTTTCCCTCAGTCTTTAGTTATGTCCTAGTTATCCTCAACCTTTAGTTGTGTCCTAGTTATCCTCAACCTATAGTTATGTCCTAGTTATCCTCAAACTTTAGTTATGTCCTAGTTGTCCTCGACCATTAGTTATGTCCTAGTTACCCTCAGTCATTAGTTATATCCTAGTTATCCTCATTCTTTAGTTATGTCCTAGTTATCCTCAATCTTTAGTGATGTCCTAGTTATCCTCAGCCTTTAGTTTTGTCCTAGTTATACTCATGTCCTAGTTATCATGTATTCAGTTATTTCCTAGTTATCCTCAACCATTAGTTATGTCCTTGATATATTTAGTCATTAGTTATGTCCTAGTTGTCCTCAACCTTTAGTTATGTCCTAGTTATCCTCAACCTTTAGTTATATCCTAGTTATCCTCAACCTATTTATATGTCCTAGTTATCCTCAACCTTTAGTTACGTCTTAGTTGTCCTCGACCTTTAGTTATGTCCTAGTTATCCTCAGTCTTTAGTAAAGTCCTAGTTATCCTCAGTCTTTAGTTATGTCCTAGTTATCCTCAGTCTTTAGTTATGTCCTAGTTATCCTCAGTCTTTAGTTATGTCCTAGTAATCCTCAGTCTTTAGTTATGTTCTAGTTATCCTCAGTCTTTAGTTATGTCCTAGTAATCCTCAACCTTTAGTTATGTCCTAGTTATCCTCAGTCTAGGTGTGTCCTAGTTATCCTCAGTCTTTAGTTATGTCCTAGTTATCCTCAACCTTTAGTTATGTCCTAGTTTCCGTCAGTCTTAAGTTATGTCCTAGTTATCCTCAACCTTTAGTTGTGTCCTAGTTATCCTCAACCTATAGTTATTTCCTAGTTATCCTCAACCTTTAGTTATGTCCTAGTTACCCCCAGTCATTAGTTATGTCCAAGTTATCCTCAGTCTTTAGTTATGTCCTAGTTATCCTCAGTCTTTAGTTATGTCCTAGTAATCCTCAGTCTTTAGTTATGTTCTAGTTATCCTCAGTGTTTAGTTATGTCCTAGTAATCCTCAACCTTTAGTTATGTCCTAGTTATCCTCAGTATAGGTGTGTCCTAGTTATCCTCAGTCTTTAGTTATGTCCTAGTTATCCTCAACCTTAAGTTATGTCCTAGTTATCCTCAACCTTTAGTTGTGTCCTAGTTATCCTCAACCTATAGTTATGTCCTAGTTATCCTCAACCTTTAGTTATGTCCTAGTTGTCCTCGACCTTTAGTTATGTCCTAGTTATCCTCAGTCTTTAGTTATGTCCTAGTTATCCTTAACCTTTAGTTATGTCCTAGTTGTCCTCGACCTTTAGTTATGTCCTAGTTACCCTCAGTCATTAGTTATGTCCTAATTATCCTCATTCTTTAGTTATGTCCTAGTTATCCTCAGTCTTTAGTTATGTCCTAGTTATCCTCAGTCTAGTGATGTCCTAGTTATCCTCAATCTTTAGTTATGTCCTAGATATCCTCAGTCTTTAGTTATGTCCTAGTTATCCGCAGTCTTTAGTTATGTCCTAGTTATCCTCAGTCTTTAGTTATGTCCTAGTAATCCTCAGTCTTTAGTTATGTTCTAGTTATCCTCAGTCTTTAGTTATGTCCTAGTATTCCTCAACCTTTAGTTATGTCCTAGTTATCCTCAGTCTAGGTGTGTCCTAGTTATCCTCAGTCTTTAGTTATGTCCTAGTTATCCTCAACCTTTAGTTATGTCCTAGTTTCCGTCAGTCTTAAGTTATGTCCTAGTTATCCTCAACCTTTAGTTGTGTCCTAGTTATCCTCAACCTATAGTTATGTCCTAGTTATCCTCAACCTTTAGTTATGTCCTAGTTGTCCTCGACCTTTAGTTATGTCCTAGTTATCCTCAGTCTTTAGTTATGTCCTAGTTATCCTCATTCTTTAGTTATGTCCTAGTTATCCTCAGTCTTTAGTTATGTCCTAGTTATCCTCAGTCTTTAGTTATGTCCTAGTTATCCTCAGTCTAGTTATGTCCTAGTTATCCTCAGTCTTTAGTTATGTCCTAGTTATCCTCAGTCTAGATATGTCCAAGTTATCCTCAGTCTTTAGTTATGTTCTAGTTATCCTCAGTCTTTAGTTATGTCCTAGTAATCCTCAACCTTTAGTTATGTCCTAGTTGTCCTCAGTCCAGGTGTGTCCTAGTTATCCTCAGTGTTTAGTTATGTCCTAGTTATCCTCAACCTTTAGTTATGTCCTAGTTTCCCTCAGTCTTTAGTTATGTCCTAGTTATCCTCAACCTTTAGTTGTGTCCTAGTTATCCTCAACCTATACTTATGTCCTAGTTATCCTCAAACTTTAGTTATGTCCTAGTTGTCCTCGACCATTAGTTATGTCCTAGTTACCCTCAGTCATTAGTTATATCCTAGTTATCCTCATTCTTTAGTTATGTCCTAGTTATCCTCAATCTTTAGTGATGTCCTAGTTATCCTCAGCCTTTAGTTTTGTCCTAGTTATACTCATGTCCTAGTTATCATGTATTCAGTTATTTCCTAGTTATCCTCAACCATTAGTTATGTCCTTGATATATTTAGTCATTAGTTATGTCCTAGTTGTCCTCAACCTTTAGTTATGTCCTAGTTATCCTCAACCTTTAGTTATATCCTAGTTATCCTCAACCTATTTATATGTCCTAGTTATCCTCAACCTTTAGTTACGTCTTAGTTGTCCTCGACCTTTAGTTATGTCCTAGTTATCCTCAGTCTTTAGTAAAGTCCTAGTTATCCTCAGTCTTTAGTTATGTCCTAGTTATCCTCAGTCTTTAGTTATGTCCTAGTTATCCTCAGTCTTTAGTTATGTCCTAGTAATCCTCAGTCTTTAGTTATGTTCTAGTTATCCTCAGTCTTTAGTTATGTCCTAGTAATCCTCAACCTTTAGTTATGTCCTAGTTATCCTCAGTCTAGGTGTGTCCTAGTTATCCTCAGTCTTTAGTTATGTCCTAGTTATCCTCAACCTTTAGTTATGTCCTAGTTTCCGTCAGTCTTAAGTTATGTCCTAGTTATCCTCAACCTTTAGTTGTGTCCTAGTTATCCTCAACCTATAGTTATGTCCTAGTTATCCTCAACCTTTAGTTATGTCCTAGTTACCCCCAGTCATTAGTTATGTCCAAGTTATCCTCTGTCTTTAGTTATGTTCTAGTTATCCTCAGTCTTTAGTTATGTCCTAGTAATCCTCAGTCTTTAGTTATGTCCTAGTTATCCTCAGTCTAGGTATGTCCTAGTTATCCTCAGTCTTTAGTTATGTCCTAGTTATCTTCAGCCTTTAGTTATGTCCAAGTTATCCTCAACCTATTTATATGTCCTAGTTATCCTCAATATTTAGTTACGTCTTAGTTGTCCTCGACCTTTAGTTATGTTCTAGTTATCCTCAGTCTTTAGTTATGTCCTAGTAATCCTCAGTCTTTAGTTATGTCCTAGTTATCCTCAGTCTAGGTATGTCCTAGTTTCCCTCAGTCTTTAGTTATGTCCTAGTTATCCTCAACCTTTAGTTATGTCCTAGTTATCCTCAACCTTTTGTTATGTCCTAGTTATCCTCAGCCTTTAGTTATGTCCTAGTTATACTCATGTCCTAGTTATCATGTATTCAGTTATTTCCTAGTTATCCTCAACCATTAGTTATGTCCAAGTTATCCTCAACTTTTAGTTATGTCCTAGTTGTCCTCAGTCTTTAGTTATGCCCTGTTATCCTCAGTCTTTAGTTATGTCCTAGTTATCCTCAGTCTAGTTATGTCCTAGTTACCTTCAGCCTTTAGTTATGTCCTAGTTATCTTTAGCCTTTAGTTATGTCCTAGTTATCCTCGACCTTTAGTTATGTCCTAGTTACCCTCAGTCATTAGTTATGTCCTAGTTATCCTCATTCTTTAGTTATGTCCTAGTTATCCTCAGCCTTTAGTTATGTCCTAGTTATCCTCAGTCTAGTTATGTCCTAGTTATCCTCAGTCTTTAGTTATGTCCTAGATATCCTCAGTCTTTAGTTATGTCCTTGTTATCCTCAGTCTAGTTATGTCCTAGTTATCCTCAGTCTTTAGTTATGTCCTAGTTATCCTCAGTCTTTAGTTATGTCCTAGTTATCCTCAGTCTAGGTATGTCCTAGTTATCCTCAGTCTTTAGTTATGTCCTAGTAATCCTCAGTTTTTAGTTATGTCCTAGTTATCCTCAGTCTTTAGTTATGTCCTAGTTATCCTCAACCTTTAGTTATGTCCTAGTTTCCCTCAGTCTTTAGTTATGTCCTAGTTATCCTCAACCTTTAGTTATGTCCTAGTTATCCTCAACCTATAGTTATGTCCTAGTTATCCTCAACCTTTAGTTATGTCCTAGATGTCCTCGACCTTTAGTTGTGTCCTAGTTACCCTCAGTCATTAGTTATGTACTAGTTATCCTCATTCTTTAGTTATGTCATAGTTATCCTCAGTCTTTAGTTATGTCCTAGTTATCCTCAGGCTTTAGTTATGTCCTAGTTATCCTCAACCTTTAGTTATGTCCTAGTTATCCTCAACCTATAGTTATGTCCTAGTTATCCTCAACCTTTAGTTATGTCCTAGATGTCCTCGACCTTTAGTTATGTCCTAGTTACCCTCAGTCATTAGTTATGTACTCGTTATCCTCATTCTTTAGTTATGTCCTAGTTATCCTCAATCTTTAGTGATGTCCTAGTTATCCTCAGCCTTTAGGTATGTCCTAGTTATCCTCATGTCCTTGTTATCATGTATTCAGTTATTTCCTAGTTTTCCTCAGTCTTTAGTTATGTCCTAGTTATCCTCAACTTTTAGTTATGTCCTAGTTATCCTAGTTTTCCTAGTTATCCTCAGTCTTTAGTTATGTCCTAGTTATCCTCAGTCATTAGTTGTCCTAGTTATCCTCAACCTTTAGTTACGTCCTAGTTATCCTCAACCTTTAGTTATGTCCTAGTTATCCTCAGTCTTTAGTGATGTCCTAGTTATTCTCAACCTTTAGTTATATCCTAGTTATCCTCAACCTTTAGTTATGTCCTAGTTTTCATGTATTCAGTCATGTCCTAGTTATCCTCAACCATTAGTTATGTCCTAGTTATCCTCAAACTTTTAGTTATCTCCAAGTTGTCCTCAGTGTTTTGTAATGTCCGAGGTGTCCTCAGTCTTTAGTTATGTCCTAGTTACCCTCAGCTTTTAGTTATGTCCTAGTTATTTTCAGCCTTTAGTTATGTCCTAGTTATCCTCAACCTATAGTTATGTCCTAGTTATTCTCAGCCTTTAGTTATGTCCTAGTTATCCTCAACCTATAGTTATGTCCTAGTTATTTTCAGCCTTTAGTTATGTCCTAGTTATCCTCAACCTATAGTTATGTCCTATTTATTCTCAGCCTTTAGTTATGTCCTAGTTATCCTCAACCTATAGTTATGTCCTAGTTATTCTCAGCCTTTAGTTATGTCCTAGTTATCCTCAGCCTTTAGTTATGTCCTAGTTATCCTTAGTCTTTAGTCATGTCCTAGTTATCCTCAGTCTTTAGTTATGTCCTAGTTATCCTCAGTCTAGTTATGTCCTAGTTGTCTTCAGCCTTTAGTTATGTCCTAGTTATCCTCAATCTTTAGTTATGTCCTAGTAATCCTCAGTCTTTAGTTATGTCCTAGTTATCCTCAGGCTTTAGTTATGTCCTATTTATCCTCAGTCTTTAGTCATGTCCTAGTTATCCTCAGTCTTTAGTTATGTCCTAGTTATCCTCAGTCTAGTTATGTCCTATTTATCCTCAGCCTTTAGTTTTGTCCTAGTTATCCTGTCTTTAGTTATGTCCTAGTAATCCTCAGTGTTTTGTTATGTCCTAGTTATCCTCAACCTTTAGTTATGTCCTAGTTATCCTAGTTATCCTAGTTATCCTTAACATTTAGTTTTGACCTAGTTATCCTCAGTCTTTAGCTATTACCGCTCTCTAGTCTTCTCCTGTTACCTCTCTCTAGTCTTCTCCTGTTACCTCTCTCTAGTCTTCTCCTGTTACCTCTCTCTAGTCTTCTCCTGTTACCTCTCTCTAGTTTTCTCCTGTTAGCTCTCTCTTGTTTTCTCCTATTACCTCTCTCTAGTCTTCTCCTATTACCTCTCTCTAGTCTTCTCCTGATACCTCTCTCTAGTCTTCTCCTATTACCTCTCTCTAGTCTTCTCCTATTACCTCTCTCTGGTCTTCTCCTGTTACCTCTCTCTAGTCTTCTCCTGTTACCTCTCTCTAGTCTTCTCCTGTTACCTCTCTCTAGCCTTCTCCTGTTACCTCACTGTAGCCTTCTCCTGTTACCTCTCTCTAGTTTTCTGCTGTTGGGTTTGTCATTTTGGTCGGTGATCTGCGGGTATTGTCACGTGTGCTCCCTCTCCAGCCTCTAGGTCACCAGGCTGCTGATTATTGCGCACACCTGTCACCATTGCCACGCGCGTCAGCGCCTCTAGTGACACCCACCTGGACTCCATTACCTCCTTGATTACCTCCCCTATTTATGCCACTCCGTTTGGTTCCATCCCCAGGCATTATTGTTTTTGTTTCAGTTTCATGTCTGTGCGTTGTTCGTGTTTCTTGTTTTGTATAATTTCTTTGTTCATTTATCAAATTATTCACTCCTTGAACTTGCTTCCCGACTCCCAGCGCACAAGTTACACTTCTCTCTAGTCTTCTCTGGTTACCTCTCTCTAGTCTTCTCCTGTTACCTCTCTCTAGTCTTCTGTTAGCTCTCTCTAGTCTTCTCCTGTTACCTCTTTATAGTCTTCTCCTGTTACCTCTCTCTAGTCTTTTGTTACCTCTCTCTAGTCTTCTCCTGTTACCTCTTTATAGTCTTCTCCTGTTACCTCTCTCTGGTCTTCTGTTAGCTCTCTCTAGTCTTCTGTTAGCTCTCTCTAGTCTTCTCCTGTTACCTCTTTATAGTCTTCTCCTGTTACCTCTCTCTAGTCTTCTCCTGTTACCTCTTTATAGTCTTCTCCTGTTACCTCTCTCTAGTCTTCTGTTAGCTCTCTCTAGTCTTCTCCTGTTACCTCTTTATAGTCTTCTCCTGTTACCTCTCTCTAGTCTTTTGTTACCTCTCTCTAGTCTTCTCCTGTTTCCTCTCTCTATTCTTCTCCTGTTACCTCTCTCTAGTTTTCTCCTTTCCTTCTTTCTCTTTCTTCTGTCGATCTCTGTATCTCTCCTTCTTCCACCCTCCTCCTTCTCTTTCTTCATTTAACTTCCTTCCCATCCTCCTCTCTCCCCATCTCCACCTCTCTCCACCATCCCTCCCTCTCCTACCCCGTCCCCTCTCTTTTCTCCACCATCATCCTCCCTCCCTGCCCTACCCTCATCTAACCATCACTCCTCTCCTCTGTGGTGTCATAAGCAGGAGATCCATATAAGACGGAGGGTGACACAGATCCAAGCTGACAGCTGGAGATAACAGTTAACACTTCCTCTGCCTCGGCCCCAGGGCCAAACACAATGCAGGAAGCTAAATGAAGTACTAGGGTGCAACCCAAATGGCTCCCTATTCGCTATAGTGTACGGTCAAAGGTAGTGTACTATATTTATAGTGTGCCATTTGGGATGCAAACATGTTACGCTCTGTAGAACCAGGGAGAGGCACAGGTGCTTCCCTAATGCTACACTAATCCCTGTCACTCCTCCTCTAAAATGTTTCTCTACCTTTCACTCTAATCTTCCCTCTCACTTTCCGTTCCTCGTCTCTTGCCTCTTCCTACCCCTCTAACCTTCAGTCTCCCCAATCAGAATTACCATATGCCATCTACCGTTCTCTCTTCCTCACTCTGCATCTCTCTCTCTCCTTTGCCACCTTTCCCTCTTCATAATTTACCATACAACACAGTTGACGTTGTAAATAGAGTGAAAAATAGAAAAAACTGACTTTGAAATTGGACGTCTTTCCAACGTCTTGAGGACGTCTGCAAATGCTTTCAACACCAGCTTTTCAACTATATCCCAAACCTTAACTCTTACCTCTTAAAGTTTGAAACAACTTCCAAATGTTATGTTTGACGAAACGGAATGATACGGAGCAGGAGGAGCAAACCAGGATGTTAAAAGCACTTTCAAATTTGACTTTTGGAGAAACATGGATAAACGTCAAATTTTTTAAACCATGAGATCTTGTTGAGTAAATGATAGAAAATGTGTCTTTTGATCCATGGCAGAATATTCCCAAAGTGTTACTCTGTCTACATGTATTGTTTACCAGTCCAAAATCCATGTCTTCTCTGTTAGTAAGCTCGGGTAGACTTCTCAGTCCTGTTGTAGTGAAGTAATAAGCTACTCTGCCAAATGCCTTGTTTTTGCATGCATATTTTTTCTCTTTTATTCCTCTCTTCTGTTCCATCCATTGTCTCATTCTCTCCATCTTAGTTGCTTAGGCACAGATCACACACACACACACACACATGTACATGCCATCTCTGCACGACAGCCCTCATTCGAGCAGTGTGCCAGCGGAAAAATATGGAGATAAATGATTTATATTAATGACGGTGTTGATGAATGGATGAAGGGAGGGGGTGAGGAGGAAAAGGAAGATGACATGAGACAGAGAAAGAGAGAGAGAGAGAGAGAGAGAGAGAGAGAGAAAGAGAGAGAGAATGAGGGGGGGCTGTCATGGCACATCTAGGTGATGAGGAGGTCCTGATCATCACTCAATCTGTCTGTATCCAAAATGGCACCCTATTCCCTACAGTGCACCAAGGCCCATAGGTGGATAGGGTTCCGTTTGGGACTCAGTGTCTCTTTCAGACCGGGACCTCTCGGTCTTCATCAATGTTTATTGATTAATCACCACAGGTGCTAGCCGCAATTAGCATAATTACTCAACTTCATTTGGTTCAAAGAGTAAGGTGTGTGTTAGCTTAGCATCAAAATGTGTGTTTTTCTGGTCAGGTATACGTTAGCTTCAAATGCTAGCATGGACATAGTGTCTCTCTTTGATCATTAGGTAGGTACTATCATTTTAGAAAGTGTCAGCAACCACACTGGACTTTGAGATACTAGCAGGCAGGTGTCCCCATAGAGCCTGTTCTACTCTAATTTAGGCTCTGTCCCAATAGCACCCTATTCCCTACGTAGTGCAATTTCTTTTCACCAGGGCCCACAGGGGGCCCCTGGTCCAAAGTAGTGCCCTATATAGGGAATAGGTTGCATTTGGACAGAGGCTAAGTGTTGATCAGTGTAGCGAACGAGGGAAGAAGCAAGGGAGAATGGGGGAGGAGAGTAAAAACAGAGGGAGAAAGGCCACGGTCATCGCTCTTCCCTGACGCTGAGGATCCGGATCCGCTGGGCTCAGGGGCTAAATTAAAACAAGCGGCATCCACTTGATTCCAGCACTGACAGGAACCATACATCACCCCACAGCTGGAGAGAGAATAAGGGAGGGAGAGAGACAGAGACAGAGGGGAGATTGAGGAAGGGTAAAAAGACAGACTGAAATAGGATGAGATGGTGTTGAAAAGAAAGACAGCTAGAATAGAAAGAGAGAGATCTAGGCAATGTTTGCATCCATGGACAAGGTAATGTATATGCTCTGCAAAGTTAACGTTTTGTTAGCATTAACAAAAGTGAAGGTCAGCGGAAGAGAAACAGACGTAGGATATTAATTTGATCACTCTGTTGCAGGATAACTTTTCTGCACTGTATATAAGGGTTAAAAAGGCTTCTGAAGTTTCGACATTTGAAATGTCAGACTTGTATAAAAAATGTATCAACCCCTACAAAGATGTGTACATAGTAGTTGACATGTCCTGTTGCTTCAGGATTTCTTTTAAATGGAACCTTTATTTAACTAGGCAAGTCAGTTACAAACAAATTCTTATTTACAAGGAACAGTGGGTTAACTGCCTTGTTCAGGAGCAGAACAACAGAATTTTACCTTGTCAGCTCGGGGATTCAATCCAGCAATCTTTTGGCTCAATGCTCTAACCACTAGGCTAACTGCCACACTAGGATTATTCTCCTGCTGTAGCAAACTGGCTACAATGAAAATCCTACATCTGTAGCGCCAGAAAGAGATGGAGATAAAGAACATAGAGAAGAACCTTTTAGCGCTTCTTCTTACTCTCTCCTTGTGTTTTCCAGTTTGAATACGCAGACCATCGTCATGATCGATGCGGCTTTTTTCCAGAAGCTTCAATCTAATGTGGGCATTTATAAACTCCCTGCTTTTGTTTTGCCGTTTAGTTGAACGATCCATGTTCTTCAGGTCACTGCACCCCTCTTTTGCCCAGGGTCAGACTTTCCAAAAAGGCCAGCAATACAGGCAGCTGGATGAAATGCTCCCTGTTAACCAGCGATACTTTTGATACCAGTTGGTAGTGAACCCCCTCACCTTGTCATCCTTCTTCATTAAACTGATCTCAGGCAGAGGTCGATCCTCGCTTTTTATTTGCACCTTTTCCGTGTATGAAAGAGAATGAAGGGGGGTTCTTCAGCAAAAACTTGCTAGAGACTTCTCCTTGCTATGGAAGTAAGAAAAGGTCAATTGAAATAAATTGTACTAACTGGACACAAAAATGAAGTTCTAAAACAAAGAAAACTATTTATAATCTACCTTCTTCGTTGAATAATATCCCAAAAATGCTCAACTATAATTTTTCAATCTCTATCCAATAATGTCACCAACTCACCAAGCTTCTCAACACATAGAACTCCCCCATAATGCTCTGCGGCACACCCCCAATACAACACACTAGGTTAATTCTCTGATCCTAATCCGATGACTGGATGGACAACATGTCAGTTCATACTGCAAAAGCTTTAATTGGTTAGAGGTCGTCCTCCGGAAGTGGTCATAATTTCCATGTAGGTCTATGGAAGGGGGGTGAGGCCTACCAGCCTCCTTGGTTTTGTAGTGAAGTCAATGTACCCAGAGCAGGACAGAAGCTAGCTGTCCTCCAGCTACACCATGGTGCTACCCCAGAGAGTGCTCTTGAAGTTACTACAGATCTTCATTGCAAATCAGTGTGTTTTAATCAATTATTTGGTGACATATTAATATATTTAGTATAGTTTTAGTGTTTCACAATTTTATTTCTATTAAATTTTGCTGAGGGAGAATGGTCCACCCCTTTCTCCTGTGAGGAGCCTTAACTGCTATGTTGTATCTCTTTGTCTTTCTTACTGTCGGTCCTAGCCCTTCTCTCTATCCCGCTATATCTCTCAGAGTGATATCTCTCTTCGTCTCTTTCTCATTTATCCCATCTTCTCTTTGGTCCTTCAACAACAGAGGTATTTCCTCTGATTGCCAAGTGAGGATTAAGTGATTTGAGCCAATAATAGCCCTCCGTTATCAGGCCTTCTGATTGGATGTAATCAGCTCTAATAGAGTACTGGAGGGATGAGGGGAGAAAGCCAGAGAACAGACAGAGAACCAAACACACACACATGCACTCACGCACGCACACACATGCATGCAAGCACCCACACACGCATACGAACACACACACGCAAAACACAAACACAGAAAAAGCTGACAGAGAAAGAATGTGTAGCTCTGGATGGCTTTGCCCTGTGGAGACAGTCCGAATACAGAGAGGAAACAGAAATGGATTCTGGGATTCTCACGTCTCCACCTCCAATTAATGTATCCAGACTTGTTTGAGTGACAGTTGCCCTCGGGGTAGAGAGCTAGGTGTATGTATGCATGGGAGAATGGAAGGCGGGGGGTTTACTCTCATTAATAATGTAGCTGTGTGAGCCTGCCACCACACGCTCTACCAACACCAATCTCACTCTCCCCCTCTATCCCTCTCTGTCCATCCCTCTCTCTCCATCTCTCTCTCCATCCCTCTCTGTCCATCCCTATCTCTCCATCCCTCTCTGTCCATCCCTTTCTCTCTATCCCTCTCTCTCCATCCCTCTCTGTCCATCCCTCTCTGTCCATCCCTCTCTCTCCATCCCTTTCTCTCCATCCCTTTCTGTCTGTCCCTCTCTGTCCAACCACTCTCTCCATCCCTCTCTGTCCATCCCTTTCTCTCCATCCCTCTCTCTCCATCCCTCTTTGTCAATCCCTAGCTCTCCATCCCTCTTTGTCCATCCCTCTCTCTCTATCCTTCTCTCTCCATTCTTCTCTGTCCATCCCTCTCTGTCCATCCCTCTCTCCCCATCCCTTTCTCTCCATCCCTCTCTGTCCAACCACTCTCTCCATCCCTCTCTCTCCATCCCTTTCTCTCCATCCCTCTCTCTCCATCCCTCTTTGTCAATCCCTATCTCTCCATCCCTCTCTGTCCATCCCTCTCTCTCTATCCTTCTCTCTCCATTCTTCTCTGTTCATCCCTCTCTGTCCATCCCTCTCTCTCCATCCCTTTCTCTCCATCCCTTTCTCTCCATCCCTTTCTGTCTGTCCCTCTCTGTCCAACCACTCTCTCCATCCCTCTCTGTCCATCCCTTTCTCTCCATCCCTCTCTCTCCATCCCTCTTTGTCAATCCCTATCTCTCCATCCCTCTCTGTCCATCCCTCTCTCTCTATCCTTCTCTCTCCATTCTTCTCTGTCCATCCCTCTCTGTCCATCCCTCTCTGTCCATCCCTCTCTCTCCATCCCTCTGTGTCCATCCCTCTCTCTCCATCCCTCTGTGTCCATCCCTCTCTGGCCATCCCTCTCTGGCCATCCCTCTCTCTCCATCCCTCTGTGTCCATCCCTCTCTCTCCATCCCTCTGTGTCCATCCCTCTCTGTCCATCCCTCTCTGTCCATCCCTCTCTCTCCATCCCTCTGTGTCCATCCCTCTGTGTCCATCCCTCTGTGTCCATCCCTCTCTGTCCATCCCTCTCTCTCCATCCCTCTGTGTCCATCCCTCTGTGTCCATCCCTCTGTGTCCATCCCTCTCTGTCCATCCCTCTCTGTCCATCCCTCTCTCTCCATCCCTCTGTGCCCATCCCTCTGTGTCCATCCCTCTTTGTCCAACCACTCTCTCCATCCCTCTCTGTCCATCCCTCTCTGTCCATCCCTCTCTCTCCATCCCTCTGTGCCCATCCCTCTGTGTCCATCCCTCTTTGTCCAACCACTCTCTCCATCCCTCTCTGTCCATCCCTTTCTCAATCCCTCTCTCTCCATCCCTCTCTGTCCATCCCTTTCTCAATCCCTCTCTGTCCATCCCTCTCTGTCCAACTCCTCTCTCCATCCCTCTCTTTTCCAGTGATCTCTCCCTCATTGTAGACCCTCTCTCTCTCTCTCTCTCTCTCTCTCTCTCTCTCTCTCTCTCTCTCTCTCTCTCTCTCTCTCTCTCTCTCTCTCTCTCTCTCTCCCTCTCTTTCCTCTCTCCCTCTCTCTCTCTCTCTCTCTCTCTCTCTCTCTCTCTCTCACTCACACACACACACACATACACACACACACACATATACGCGCACACACACAGACACACAGGTGTCCAAGGTGTCCTCTGACTCACTAACACACAGACGGAGCGTTGCATCTTGCTTCTCTAGTTTCAGCAATGTGTGTGCACGTGTACGTGTCTCTGTGTGTGCATGTGTGCGCCCAGATATGTGTTTTTATGCATTTATGTGTATACATCCATAAACCTGTTGTATAAAATATGATCTAGGTTTCTTAAATAATTTACAGGGCCAGATGGTTTTGAAGTCAAAACAACAATAGGATCCAGAGATCATTCTGGCTCTGCCCTGCTCTGCTCAAATAGGAATGTTGGATTCATCATCCATTTTTTTTTATGCAACCCATCAATCTTCAGATGTTTTCAAGTTCATCGCCTACTCTCTTCCTCTTTCCCTATTTCCTTCCCCCTTTCCTTCTCTTCTGATGTTTAATGGATGAAGTCCAGTCATATACGTGGGCAGACTTAAAGGGCACTTGGGAACCTGTATAGCTCAGTTGGTCGAGCATGGTGCTTGCAACACCAGGATTGTGGGTTTGATAAATGTAATTTTTCACAAACATCCTTTCATGCTGGGTGATTTGAAAAGTCATAGTCAATCAATCAAAAATATAATAATACTTTTAGCAAAAATACTTATCTTTAATTTACAATCTGTAGAAACTAGAATAGAAAGATTCAGAACTTTGTGAAACATCACAGCTGTCACGTCCAGGCCAGAGTTTAGGCTGGCGTGTGTTTGTTTCATTTTGGTGTAGGGTTATTTTGGTTCTAGTTTGTCTATTTCTATGTTGAGGTAATGGTTCCCAATTAGAGTCAGCTGTGTGTCGTTGTCTCTAAATGGGAACCATATATATGGTTGGGGTTTTCTATAGTATTTTGTGGGTTATTGTTTGTACATAGCTTGGTTAGTTCACATGTTATGTTCAGCTTCACGATCTTCGTTACGTTCGTTTTGTTACTTTTGTCCCAGTTACATTGTTAAATAAACATGTATACTGGATACCTCGCTACGCCTTGGTCTGTCCCTTCCGAGGATCGTGACAGAATAACCCACCATAAAAAGACCAAGCAGTGAGAGACCCGGGAGTTCAGGACTTGGGAGGAAGAACTGGAGGATGATGGACCATGGGATCAGCCTGGAGAATATCGCCGTCCAAGAGAGGAGCTGGAAGCAGCGATAGCGGAGCGGAGATATTATGAGGATCGATATAGTGTATGGAGAAGGAAAGGTTTGTTGGAACTCGCCTGGCTAGGAAGCCCGAAAGGCAGCCCCAAAAAACCTTTTGGGGGGGGCACACAGGGAGTTTGGTCGGTTCAGGAGGGACTCCTGAGCTAACTCCTCGTGCTCTCTGGAGGGAGCGTTGGAGGGTGCGTCGCACTGAGCAGACACCGTGCTCTCCAGTGCGCATGCATAGGCCAGGGCGTGAAATTCCAGCGCCACTCATCTGTCGGGCTAGGGTGAGTGTGCAGCCTGGAAGAGTGGTGCAGGCTCTGCGTGCCAGGTCTCCAGTGCGCCTGTTGGGACTGAAATATCCTGTTGGGACCGAAACAGCCCAGTGCACGACATTCCAGCTCCCCTCATCGGTGAAGCCAGGATGAGTGAACAACCTGGGAGAGGGGTGTTGGCTATACGCATCAGGTATCCTGTGCGTGTTGTGGATCCAGTACATCCTGTCCCTGTTCCACGCTCCAGGATCCCTGTTCGTGTTGTGGATCCAGCACGTCCTGTTCCGGCTCCGCGCACCAGGCCCCTTGTGCACTTAGAGAGTCAAGCACGTCCTGTTCCGGCTCAGCGCACCAGGCCCCCTGTGCGCTTAGAGAGTCCAGCACGTCCTGTTCCGGCTCAGCGCACCAGGCCCCCTGTGCGCTTGGAGAGTCCAGCACGCCCTGTTCGGCCCGCGCACCAGGCCCCCTGTGCGCTTAGCGAAGTCCAGCACATCCTGTTCGGCTCCGGCGCACCAGGCCCCCTGTGCGCTAGAGAGTCCAGCACGTCCTGTTCGCCCGCTCGCGCACCAGGCCCCTGTGCGCTAGAGAGTCCAGCACGCCCAGTCCCTGCTCCACGCTCCAGGATCCCTGTGCCCGTCGTGGACCCAGCACGCCCTGTCCCTGCTCCACGCTCCAGGATCCCTGTGCCCGTCGTGGACCCAGCACGTCCTGTCCCTGTTCCACGCTCCAGGATCCCTGTACCCGTCGTGGACCCAGCACGTCCTGTCCCTGCTCCACGCTCCAGGATCCCTGTGCTCGTCGTGGACCCAGCACGTCCTGTCCCTGTTCCACGCTCCAGGATTCCTGTGCCCGTCGTGGATCCAGCACGGATCGTTCATGCTCCCCGCACCAGAATCCCAGGGCGCATCATGAGCCCAGTACGTCCTGTCCCTGCTCCACGCTCCAGGATCCCTGTGCCCGTTGTGGACCCAGCACGTCCTGTCCCTGTTCCACGCTCCAGGATCCCTGTACCCGTCGTGGACCCAGCACGTCCTGTCCCTGCTCCACGCTCCAGGATCCCTGTTTTCATCGTGGACAAAGCACGTCCTGTCCCTGTTCCACGCTCCAGGATTCCAGTGCCCGTCGTGGATCCAGCACGGATCGTTCCTGCTCCCCGCACCAGAATCCCAGGGCGCATCATGAGCCCAGTACGTCCTGTCCCTGCTCCACACTCCAGGATCCCTGTTTTCGTTGTGGACCCAGCACGTCCTGTCCCTGTTCCACGCTCCAGGATTCCTGTGCCCGTCGTGGATCCAGCACGGCCCGTTCCTGCTCCCCGCACCAGAGTCCCAGTGCGCATCATGAGCCCAGTACGGCCCGTTCCTGCTCCCCGCACCAGAGTGCCAGTGCGCGTAATGAGCCCAGTACGGCCGGTTCCTGCTCCCCGCATCAGAGTGCCAGTGCCCGTCGTGGACCCATCACGTCCTGTCCCTGCTCAACGCTCCAGGATCCCTGTGCCCGTCGTGGACCCAGCACGTCCTGTCCCTGTTCCACGCTCCAGGATTCCTGTGCCCGTCGTGGATCCAGCACGGCCCGTTCCTGCTCCCCGCACCAGAGTCCCAGTGCGCATCATGAGCCCAGTACGGCCCGTTCCTGCTCCCCGCACCAGAGTCCCAGTGCGCGTAATGAGCCCAGTACGGCCAGTTCCTGCTCCCCGCACCAGAGTGCCAGTGCGGCGTAATGAGCCCAGTACGGCCGGTTCCTGCTCCCGCACCAGAGTGCCAGTGCGCGTAATGAGCCCAGTACGGCCGGTTCCTGCTCCCGCACCAGAGTGCCAGTGCGCGTAATGAGCCCAGTACGGCCGGTTCCTGCTCCCCGCACCAGAGTGCCAGTGCGCTTAAGGAGCCCAGTACGGCCGGTTCCTGCTCCCCGCACCAGAGTGCCAGTGCGCTTAATGAGCCCAGTACTGCCGGTTCCTGCTCCCCGGCACCAGAGTGCCAGTGCGCTTAACTTCTTGGGGATTTCTAGGGCGCTAGCGCCCCATTCCCGACACTACCAGGTGAAATGCAAGGCGCCAAATTCAAAATCCAAAAGTTGAATTATTAAACATCCACCAATATACAAGTGTTCCATACTCATCAAAAGCTCTGTTTCTTGGCAATATCACAGCGTTGTCAGATTTCAAAAAGGCTTTACGGCGAAAGCAGCACATTTGATTGTTTGAGGGTAGCACCTCACATATTTTTCCATTACCATAATTTCATAATCCATCACGGCACACACATAACACATTTCACAGCGAAAACAAAATCAATTACCTTTTGAAGAACTTTTGCTGAGGTCTTCCTAAGTGTCCAACGTTCTTTTGTTAGAAAAAGTAATGTATTTTATCCATAAATCTCCATTTGGTTCGCGCGTCATAATCAGAAACGACAGCTTCCACTCCTCCATTGAAACGTGACGCAAACTCGTTCATCTTATACCTATAAACTTGTCCAAGAACAATCAAACATAGTTTTAAATGTATCCTTAGGAACACTTTTACGTATATTTACTATTATAAATCAACCGGAATATATACTGATCGATAAAGACGGTAAAAAACACACAGCGCGCCTTGTCGGGAGCGCGCGCTGGCTACTGTTGACATAAATGAGACACTTCCTGGTTTCCTCTTCTTCTCTGGTCTAATTCATCCAAAATAAAAATCCATACTGTCTTGAGACTGTTGACATCCAGAGGAAGCGATGGGTACTGCATTCATATGCCCTTATAAGGGCATTTTCATGAGGGAGGGGTTCCAAATGAGGCACTCATTTGACAGAAATTCCTCAGGGTTTCGCCTGCCATATCCGTTCTGTTTTACTCAAAGACAAATGGTTAACAGTTTTGGAAAATTCAGAGTGTTTCCTATCCAATGGTACCAAATATGTGCATATCCTATTTTCTGGGCCTGAATGGGAGGCCTTTTACTTTGGGCACGCCAGGCTCTCCAAAACGGTCACCTCATGCACCCATCCCCAAGAAGTTAATGAGCCCAGTACGGCCGGTACCTGCTCCCCGCACCAGAGTGCCAGTGCGCTTAATGAGCCCAGTACGGCCGGTTCCTGCTCCCCGCACCAGAAGGCCAGTGCGTGTCCCCTGCCTGGGACCTCCAGAGAAGGTCCCCTGTCCGGAGCCGCCAGTGAGGGTCCCCAGTCCGGAGCCGCCAGTGAGGGTCCCCAGTCCGGAGCCGCCAGTGAGGGTCCCCAGTCCGGGGCCGCCAGTGAGGGTCCCCAGTCCTGAGCCACCAGTGAGGGTCCCCAGTCCGGGGCTGCCAGTGAGGGTCCCCAGTCCGGGGCTGCCAGTGAGGGTCCCCAGTCCGGAGCCGCCAGTGAGGGTCCCCAGTCCGGGACCGCCAGTCCGGGACCAAAAGACCCACCTGAAGACCCCCCATGGACTGTTGGCGCGGTCGGAGTCCGCGCCTTTGGAGGGTACTGTCACGTCCAGGCCAGAGTTTAGGCTGGCGTGTGTTTGTTTCATTTTGGTGTAGGGTTATTTTGGTTCTAGTTTGTCTATTTCTATGTTGGAGTAATGGTTCCCAATTAGAGGCAGCTGTGTGTCATTGTCTCTAAATGGGAACCATATATATGGTTGGGGTTTTCTATAGTATTTTGTGGGTTATTGTTTGTACATAGCTTGGTTAGTTCACATGTTATGTTCAGCTTCACGATCTTCGTTACGTTCGTTTTGTTACTTTTGTCCCAGTTACGTTGTTAAATAAACATGTATACTGGATACCTCGCTGCTCCTTGGTCTGTCCCTTCCGAGGATCGTGACAACAGCACAATATATGGCAAATAGAAATCTAAACTGGATGGTGTTCAGAGATAGATTTGAGGGGGTGACGGTAACTGAAAGATGGGACTAAAAACAAACAAAAGTAAAATATACTGTGCCCATAAAATGTATGTAGTATGTATAAACTGGGAGTGGAAGCCTAAGTGCTGTTGTTCATTAGTGGTATGGTTAGGGGAAAATAGTAAAATAAAATATATTTATATATATTTACAAAAATAAGCTATGGGGGATTGGAAATGATGCAGACAATTACATTGATGGAAACTACAATATATTTGCTATATTAAAGCCCCCCCCAAAAAAACAACAACATATTTTCAGATTTTAAAGTCCAATAATTAATTATCTAGTTTTTCAAAATAATCTGTCATCTGAATATTTTAGCTGGTAACGTAACTGATTCCAGTTACAGTTGATTTGTAATCAGATGAAATATAACTGGTGGTGTGTGGGATGTGAGGTGTGTGTGTGTCCAACTGCTCTCCCATCATCTCTTTAGGTCACGGAGGTCATTACAGAGCAGCAGAACAGAACACACACCAGCTGAATGCACATACACACATGCACACTCATGCACACACACACGCATGCACACGCACACACACATGCATGCACACACACACGCGCACACACACACAGACACACACACACAGTGAAGCAGGTGCAGAAAAGGTGCTGATGGGGAGAGGAAGATGGGAAAGAGGACTGGAGAAACAAATCCATCTTAACACATTATAGCTTATCACGTTACACACACACACACACACACACATCATGGTGACCTCCGTCCAAATGTTTGTGTGTGACTGTGTATGTGTGTGTGTGTGACTGTGTATGTGTGTGTGTGTGACTGTGTATGTGTGTGTGACTGCATGTGTGTGTATGTGTGTGTGTGTGTGTATGTGAGTGTGTGAAAACAATCACAGTAAAGTACTTAATTGTTACCCAGAAATGATTTGATTTTGAGATAAATACAGCTTCATTGGACCTTGAAGATCCAACCGCTGCCCCTAGTGGCCGGTTTTGAAGTCAACTCCAAACATTCTGCTCACAGTGGATTTTGAGCAACCCGGCTGTGTGTGTGTGTGTGTGTGTGTGTGTGTGTGTGTGTGTGTGTGTGTGTGTGTGTGTGTGTGTGTGTGTGTGTGTGTGTGTGTGTGTGTGTGTGTGTGTTCTTTCATTATTCTTGTGGGGACCAGAAGTCACACAAGAATAGTAAACAAACAAAAATTCGACCAACTATTTCTAGGGGGTTTAGGGTTAAGGTTAGAGTTAGTGTTAGGGTTAGAATTACATTAAGGGTTAGGGTTAGGAGCTAGGGTTTAGTTTTAGGGCTAGGGTTAGGTTTAAGGTTAGGGTTAAGGTTAGGTTTTTGGGTTCAGGTTAGGGTTAAGGTTAAGGTTAAGGTTAGGGTTAGGGTAAGGGTAAGAGTACGGGTTAGGGTTAGGTTTATGCTTAAGGGTTTGTGAAAATTGAATTGTGTGTCCCCATAGCTGTACAAGACTGTGTGTGTGTGTGTGTTCTGGCGATGAGACTGCTGCACGTCATGAAGTATACATTGCACAGTAGATCTTGAGCGACCTGGCTGTTGTGTGTGTGCGTGCGTGTGTCTGTGTGGGTTTGTTTGTGCGCGTGTGTTAGTGGTGCACTGCTCAGCCTGGTTTGTTCACCCGCACCCACCCGCAGTTGCGAATAACCCATCCGCAACCACCCGACTATATGTGATAAAGTGAAAATCTGAGGCCCACACTCGACACTGACCCGCTAATATAGGAAATGCACTGTAGGCTACAGTCAGACAGCAGAACAATTATTATTATTATTTTTATATATATTTTTTGCATTTTCCAATTAAGAACATTCAAAACAAAAATGAAAAGATATTAGACAACAATATAACAAAGTGACAATAACATTACACGACAACAGACGAGTGTAATATATATATATATATATATATACAAAAATACAATTAATGAAAGTCATAATAGAAAAATAATGAGACGTTTGATCATATGGTGACCTGCGGTAGGCTACATATTATACATTAAATGTGAAACATTACGTGTGGATTATATAGAGATGCAATCAATGTGCTGTGAGGGTAGATTCTCCATATAATCAGTAAAAGGTTGCCAAATTCTGTAATATGTCTCTAACTTAACTTCTGACATTGCAACTGGCAGATGGGGAATCCGATTTCCATTTCAAGGCAACACATTTCTTGGCAATTGCTTGCTATAATTTCTGTTAGCTTTATAGTATGGCTTTGCCTAAGATTGGAATTAGTAAAGTTACCCAGTAGACAGACCTCCGGGTCTAAAGGGAATGCAACCCCATGAATTGAGGATATGGTATTGCATACCCCCAGCCAGAAACTGTGTAGTTTTGAACACTGCCAAGTGGAATGGAGGAATTTTCCTTCATCTGAGCCACATCTAAAACATAGAGTGGAGATATCAGGGTTGAACTTGTGCAGTCTAGATGGGGTGATATAGAGCTGATGGAGGAAATTAAACTGGATCAGTCTGTATCTGGAGTTCAATGTGGATGTAACACCATCCCTGCATAGATCACTCTAGAGTCCCTCATCAAGATGAATACCCAGATCTTTTCCCCATCTAAATCAGGGTTTATCTAGCTCAGGCAGTGTTAGTCCTGACATAAGAGCATGGTAAACACGGGAAATGGTCTTGAACAGTGGTTGGTCTGCTTGGCAGAGTTGTTCAGTAGGTGGCATCTTACTGAGGTTCCATTGTCCCTTGAGAGTCATCCTAATAAAATGTCGTAGTTGAAGGTAACTTAAGATGTCCCTGACATAAGAAAAAGACATAAGAACTCCCTCCTCATAACAATGTTCCAGAAGAGTGATACCCTTATCAGACCATGGTCTAAAGTCACTATTCTGGAGAAACATCAATCTATTATTCCATAGAGAGGTTTTAGGAGAAAGAAATCCTTCTCGTCTGAACAGCTCATGCAGTTTGCACGATGCCAGGACAGAATGTATATTTAAAGGGTTGTCTGTGATGTTTTTTATAGATTTCCTGTCCCATTTTTAAAACAATTCTGCCCCTATGTCCTCATTTACCTCAAACGTTTCAATGTTCAATCATGAGGGAGAAGGACCATTGTCAAACCTCTGAGCCAGAAATCTAGACTGCGCAGCCCAGTAGTACGTTCTGAAACTGGGGAGGTTAAAGCCCCCTTGACGATAATCAAGGGTCAGTTTGTCCAGGATAACCCTAGGGGTTTTGCCGTGCCAGATAAACGGTCTGGTCAGCTTGTTGAGAGAGGAAAAGAATGCTACAGGCACCGGGATGGGGAGAGATTGAAACAAATACAGAAATCTGGGCAGGGCATTAATTTTAATTATATTAATTCTACCCAGTAGAGTGAGAGGCATTTCCATCCATTTACATAGGTCACCCTCCACCTTTTGCAACAAGTTGGCCAGATTGAGGTTGTTCAGGTTACCATTCACCATTATGCCCAAATATGTGCAGCCCATAGGTGACCATCTAAAAGGAAACCTATGCTTGATGGTATGATGGTCAAAGACAAACAATGGTAAGATTTTTCATTTATCAAAATTGACCTTATATCCAGAGAAAGAACTATATTACTTTAATAGGTTCTGTAAGTGAGAGAGGGAATGTTCAGGGTTCATTAGAAATAAGATAAGGCCGTCCGCAAAAAAGTTATAACTTATCGGTATGGGGGCCCAACTCAAAGCCATGTACAGTGGGGCAAAAAAGTATTTAGTCAGCCACCAATTGTGCAAGTTCTCTCACTTAAAAAGATGAGAGAGGCCTGTAATTTTCATCATAGGTACACTTCAACTATGACAGACAAAATGAGGAAAAGAAATCCAGAAAATCACATTGTAGGATTTTTAATGAATTTATTTGCAAATTATGGTGGAAAATAAGTATTTGGTCACATACAAACAAGGAAGATTTCTGGCTCTCACAGACCTGTAACTTCTTCTTTAAGAGGCTCCTCTGTCCTCCACTCGTTACCTGTATTAATGGCACCTGTTTGAACTTGTTATCAGTATAAAAGACACCTGTCCACAACCTCAAACAGTCACACTCCAAACTCCACTATGGCCAAGACCAAAGAGCTGTCAAAGGACACCAGAAACAAAATTGTAGACCTGCACCAGGTTGGGAAGACTGAATCTGCAATAGGTAAGCAGCTTGGTTTGAAGAAATTAACTGTGGGAGCAATTATTAGGAAATGGAAGACATACAAGACCACTGATAATCTTCCTCGATCTGGGGCTCCACGCAAGATCTCACCCCGTGGGGTCAAAATGATCACAAGAACGGTGAGCAAAAATCCCAGAACCACACAGGGGACCTAGTGAATGACCTGCAGAGAGCTGGGACCAAAGTAACAAAGCCTACCATCAGTAACACACTACGCCGCCAGGGACTCAAATCCTGCAGTGCCAGACGTGTCCCCCTGCTTAAGCCAGTACATGTTCAGGCCCGTCTGAAGTTTGCTAGAGAGCATTTGGATGATCCAGATGAGGATTGGGAGAATGTCATATGGTCAGATGAAACCAAAATAGAACTTTTTGGTAAAAACTCAACTCGTTGTGTTTGGAGGACAAAGAATGCTGAGTTGCATCCAAAGAACACCATACCTACTGTGAAGCATGGGGGTGGAAACATCATGCTTTGGGGCTGTTTTTTTCTGCAAAGGGACCAGGACGACTGATCCGTGTAAAGGAAAGAATGAATGGGGCCATGTATCGTGAGATTTTGAGTGAAAACCTCCTTCCATCAGCAAGGGCATTGAAGATGAAACGTGGCTGGGTCTTTCAGCATGACAATGATCCCAAACACACCGCCCGGGCAACGAAGGAGTGGCTTCGTAAGAAGCATTTCAAGGTCCTGGAGTGGCCTAGCCAGTCTCCAGATCTCAACCCCATAGAAAATCTTTGGAGGAGTTGAAAGTCCGTGTTGCCCAGCGACAGCCCCAAAACATCACTGCTCTAGAGGAGATCTGCATGGAGGAATGGGCCAAAATACCAGCAACAGTGTGTGAAAACCTTGTGAAGACTTACAGAAAACGTTTGATCTCTGTCATTGCCAACAAAGGGTATATAACAAAGTATTGAGATAAACTTTTGTTATTGACCAAATACTTATTTTCCACCATATTTTGCAAATAAATAAATAAAAAATCCTACAATGTGATTTTCTGGATTTCTTTTCCCTCATTTTGTCTGTCATAGTTGAAGTGTACCTATGATGAAAATTACAGGCCTCTCTCATCTTTTTAAGTGAGAGAACTTGCACAATTGGTGGCTGACTAAATACTTTTTTGCCCCACTGTATGTCAGGGCACGTTCTAATGGCCTCAGCCAACAGTTTGATGGTGAGGGCGAAGAGGTGGGGGCTAATTGGGCAACCTTGTCTGTTCCCTCTATAGAGACGGAAAGAGGAGGAAGTAATCCCATTGGGAACAATCATAGCTTTAGGAGATTTGTAGAGTGAGTTTATCAAATTTACAAACACAGTGACTAAACCAAAATTTTCCCTGATGCTCAGGCAGTGTTAGTCCTTTTTGGCGTCGAGGGAGACTGCGACACTAGATATTTAGTTTTTGTTAGCAAAGAGAATTATATCAAAGAACCTTCTGAGATCTATTAATTATGAGCCAGTCTGATCTGGGTTGACCAACAGGGGAAGACATGGCTCTAGTCTCTTAGATGGCATCTTGGTGACAAGTTTACAATCTGTGTTAAGGAGAGGGATTGGTCTATAGGAGGCGCACCTTTTCCCTTTCTTGTGAATTACTGTAATCACCACTTGAGAGAAAGACTCTGGAAAGCAATTGTCCTCCCCTGCTTTTTTAAGTACCTCCATAAGGTAGGGTACCAACAGCTCCTTAAATTCTTTATAGAACGATGGAGGGAAGCCATCCTCACCAGGAGATTTATTAGAAGGTAAGGATTTAATGACCTCCAACCATTCAGGGACTGAGAACTGTTCACTCCGGCACTCTCTGTCTTCTTTTGACAGGCATGGGAGGTTGAGAGAGGACTGAAAAGAGTTGATCGTTGATAGATCATCGCTTGATTGGGAAGTGTAGAGGTCTTCGTAATATTTCTTAAAAGTATCATTAATTTCAGTAGGGTCGAAAGATATCTCATTAGTAAGAGATTCTATAGCATTAATTGTCCTCTTACTTTCCTCTGCTTTCAGTTTCCATGCCAATACTTTGTGTGCTTTCTCTCCAAGCTCGTAGTAACGCTGGTTTAATTTAATGATGTCCGTCTCAGCTTGATATGTGTTCAGAGTATTATATTTCTGTTTTTTATTTACCAAATGCCTGTATTGGTCTTTAGTCGGCCTCTTTGGTAGGTTTTCTCTAGCTCAGAGATTTCAGATTCAAGGACATTCAATTTGGCACCATGTTTTCTCTTCAACCCTTTACTATAGGAAATTATCTGTCCCCTCTGATAGGCTTTCAATGCGTCCCAAATAATGAAACTGTCAGGAGCTGAGTTTTTTTTTGTCAAAGTAAAAATATTGATCTGCTCTTTGATGAATTCACAGAATTCAGGTTGCTTCAGGAGTGTAGAATTTAGTCTCCATCTATATGCTCCATTTACCTTGGTATGAATGGAGATTAATAATACCAGAGGAGAATGGTCACTAAGCAATCTGGGGAGATACTCGATATCTAACACTCTATGAAACAGTTGGGTCGATAGTAAAAAGTTATCTATGCATGTGTGTGTGTTGTGTTGGTGTAAATAAAAAGAGTAGTCCCTATCCTGTTGGTGCATCTGTCTCCAGATGTCTAGTAAATTGAGATCCTTCATGAATGACATGGTGAGCTTGGCGGCTTAGTTAAGAAGAGAGTCTGTATCAGAGGACCTATCAATAACTGTATCGAAATAAAAATCTCCTCCAGCCAGTAGCCATCCTGGTGGTGCTTGAGCA
Organism: Brachymystax lenok tsinlingensis; assembly: GCA_030435695.1. Lineage (NCBI taxonomy): Eukaryota > Metazoa > Chordata > Actinopteri > Salmoniformes > Salmonidae > Brachymystax > Brachymystax lenok. The sequence continues at coordinate 12,253,531 of CM059799.1, forward strand.
ACCTGAAGGAAGACATTCTGAATAAACATATGGTCATTGAAGTTAGGAGCATAAATATTCATTAGGGTCCAAGACTACGAAAACATATGCCCCTGCACCAAAACAAACCAGCCTGAGGGATCAGAGATGGTGTTGTTGACGCAGAAGGGGATGTGTCTACTTATCAAAATTGCAGTTCCTCTTTCTTTAGAGTTAAAAGAGGACGCAAAACCCATTCCCTCTTTAGTTTCTTGTGTTCACTGGCTGTAAGATGTGTTTCTTGTAAAACACAATGTCAGCCTTTATTTTCTTAAGTTATGTATAGACTCTTTTCCTCTTAATCGGGCTGTTAAGAACTTTTATGTTGAATGTGACATATTTTAGTGGATTAAGCATAGGTTGGGTTTCAAATATATAACCGAATGGTAATCCCTCATATGTAAATAGTCAGGTAATGTTTCAACAGTTTGAACACTGAAGTGACCTATGTGTCTCTTTAGGAAAGAAACAACAATAAACATAGAAAAAAACAGAAACCCCACCCAGCCTGATTGTCAGACTGAAACCACAATCCACAACAATCAAACATGAAAACACTTGTAGAGATAAAGTTGAAGTCAGAAGTTTACATACACTTAGGTTGGAGTCAGTAAAACTCGTTTTTCAACGCTGCCAAAAATGTCTTGTTAACAAACTATAGTTTTGGCAAGTCGGTTATTATTATTTATTATTATTATTTCACTTCTAATTCATTGTATCACAATTCCAGTGGGTCAGAAGTTTACATACGCTAAGTTGACTGTGCCTTTAAACAGCTTGGAAAATTCCCATAAAATGATGTCATGGCTTTAGACGCTTCTGATAGGCTAATTGACATAATTTGAGTCAATTGGAGGTGTAGCTGTGTATTTCAAGGCCTACCTTCAAACTCAGTGCCTCTTTGTTTGACATCATGGGAAAATCAAAAGAAATCAGCCAAGACCTCAAAAAAGAATTGTAGACCTCCACAAGTCTGGCTCGTCCTTGGGAGCAATTTCCAAATGCCTGAAGGTACCACGTTCATCTGTACAAACAATAGTACGCAAGTATAAACACCATGGGACCACGCAGCCATCATACCGCTCAGGAAGGAGATGCGTTCTGTCTCCTAGAGGTTAATGTACTTTGGTGGGAAAAGTGCAAATCAATCCCAGAACAACAGCAAAGGACCTTGTGAAGATGCTGGAGGAAACAGGTGCAAAAGTATCTATATCCACAGCAAAACAAGTCCTACATCGACATAACCTGAAAGGCCGCTCAGCAAGGAAGAAGCCACTGCTCCAAAACCGGCATAAAAAAGACAGACTACGGTTTGCAACAGCACATGGGGACAAATATCGTACTTTTGGGAAATGTCCTCTGGTCTGATGAAACAAAAATAGAACTGTTTGGCCATAGTGACCATCGTTATGTTTGGAGGAAAAAGGGGGAGGCTTGCAAGCCAAAGAACACCATCCCAACCGTGAAGCACGGGGGTGGCAGCATCATGTTGTGGGGGTGCTTTGCTGCAGGAGGGACTGGTGCACATAATCTATTTTGTGGATATATTGAAGCAACATCTCAAGACATCAGTCAGGAATTTAAAGCTTGGTCGCAAATGGGTCTTCCAAATTGACAATGACCCCAAGCATACTAACAAAGTTGTGGCAAAATGGCTTAAGGACAACAAAGTCAAGATATTGGAGTGGCCATCACAAAGCCCTGACCTCAATCCTATAGAAAATTTGTGGGCAGAACTGAAAAAGTGTGTGCGAGCAAGGAGGCCGACAAACCTGACTCAGTTACACCAGCTCTGTCAGGAGGAATGGGCCACAATTCACCCAACTTATTGTGGGAAGCTTTTGAAAGGCTACCTGAAACGTTTGACCCAAGTTAAACAATTTAAAGGCAATGCTACCAAATACTAATTGAGTGTATGTAAACTTCTGACCCACTGGGAATGTGATGAAAGAAATATAAGCTGAAATAAATCATTCTCTCTACTATTATTCTGACATTTTACATTCTTAAAATAAAGTGGTGATCCTAACTGACATAAGGCAGGTAATTTTTACTAGGATTAAATGTCAAGAATTGTGAAAAACTGAGTTTAAATGTATTTGGCTAAGGTGTATGTAAGCTTCCGACTTCATATGTATGTTGTTGCTTGCTTTCCATCTTCCTCTTACTAGCTAAACCTTGGCGTAAACCAAAACCTACGAGCTATCTATGTTGAAAACAAACGTTGTGAATAGACATTTATGGCTGAATATTTACTGTCCACCATAATGGCTGCTTGTGGGTCTTACATTTACAGGAGAAACATAAATGAGGGGAAAAGCAGTGGGCCTAAGCCTACTAATTTGCTTCTCCCAGTGGATATTGACAAAACTTACTCTGGATATTGACAAGATCTACTCTCTAAATGTAATAGAACTCACCACGGGGAAAAAAACTGTCAGTTGAAAATGTCCAAATAAACTGTAGCAACTGGATAGCGGGGTAAACGGATCCAAATTCCAAGAAGACAGCAGCAGTTCAGTCCCGGGATAGCACAAATAAAAAAAATAAAACAATATGCTGCATCTTATCCCACGGAAAGACCATCGTGAATCAAACAATTTTCAGTTCTTTGAGAAAAGTGAAAACTTTTCCCGGTGTGTCGAAAAGATGGCTACGGCAATTGTACTGAACTTTCATCCGTGCAGGGTGAATGTGGTAGCCGGTGATGTTCTTCTTCTTCAGTGCTTTGGCGGTTGGTCCGAACTGCTTGCGACGTCTGGCAAGATCCATGTTCATATCCGGGAAAAGGCTGACCCTCTTGCCATCGATGGTGATGTCCCCTTTGGCTCTTGCGAATTGCAGTATCTTATCTCTGTTCTGGAAATGGAGGAACCTGATCAGGACGGCCCGTGGGGGCTCATCTGGCCGGGGTTTGGTGAAGTTGATTATGCCTAGGACATCAGGGATCCATTGAGTGCAGAATCGGACCGGGTCACGGCAGAATCGGACCGGGTCACGGGATAATTCAGGGAGGATTTCAGGTCTTCAATGGAAGAATGGAGTTCAGACGATTTCTTGTAAATTTTCAGAGAAAGACCTTTCTTTCCATCTTGAATTAGCAAGAATGTCGGCAGGCTAGGAAGAGGCTGCTGAGAGCAACAGTCTGGAACTGTCGTTTAAATTATGAGGGCTAATGCTAATCTTTCTGGCTGTGGCATTATCATTATCTTGGGAATCAACAAAGATTTCGTCATCCTTAATGCCTCTCGGTCCATGGCTCTTTGGGAAGGTAAGTACTTGACAGTTTAACAGCCGATGTTAGAATATTGTTTCAACATTGTTGTTTAGGTAATAATAGGATAACTTTGAAAAGCTCGGTTTGTCAATCTGCTCAGCTCTGCGGCATCACGTGCAGATTTTTTGACATGACATGCACAATTATTTTGGCCTGATTTAGATATGTTTCTGCTTATAATTTTGGACAGCTATTTGTTAGACAACTTGTCTATCTTCTGTCATTATGATGTGTTGCCCTAGAAGACAAAATAACCCCTTGCTCACCAGATTAATGTCTTAAATCAATAGAATGAATGATTCAATCTAGTTGACATCGAGTCGTGGCCGCGAGTCGTGGCTGAATGACGACATTAAGATAATACAGCTGGCGGGTTATACACTATCGGCAAGACAGAACAGCAGCCTCTGGTAAGACACAGGGCGGGGGTCTATGCATTTATGTAAAGAAAAAAAACTGATGCACAATATCTAAGGAAGTCTCAAAGTTTTGCTCGCCAGCGGTAGAGTATCTCATGATAAGCTGTAGACCACGCTATCTACCTAGAGAGTTTTCATCTGTATTTTTCAGAGCTGTCTACATACCCCCACAGAGCGAGGTTGGCACTAAAATCGCACTCAATGAGCTGTATTTCACCATAAGCAAGCAGGAAAATGCTCATCCAGAGGCGACGCTCCTAATGGCCGGTGACTTTAATGCAGGGAAACTTAAATCAGTTTTACCGAATTTCTATCAGCATGTTAAATGTGCAACCAAAGGGAGAAAAATTCTAGACCACCTTTACTCCACAAACAGAGATGCGTACAAAGCTCTCCCTCGCCCTCCATTTGGCAAATTTGACCATAACTCTATCCTCCTGATTCCTGCTTACAAGCAAAGTGCACCACTTCAGTCACTGGCTTTATCAATAAGTGCATCGAGGACGTCGTCCCCACAGTGACTGTACATACACATGCCATCCAGAAGCCATGGATTACAGGCAACATTCGCACTGAGCTAAAGGGTAGAGCTGCAGCTTTCAAGGAGTGGGACCCTAACCCAAAAGCTTATAAGAAATCCCGCTATGCCCTCCGACGAACCATCAAACAGGCAAAGCATCAATACAGGACTAAGATCGAATTGTACTACACTGGCTCCGACACTTGTCGGATGTGGCAGGGCTTGCAAACTATTACAGACTACAAAGGAAAGCACAGAGAGCTGAGAGCTGCCCAGTGACAGGAGCCTACCAGACAAGCTAAATAACTTATATGCTTGCTTCGAGGCTAGTAACACTGAACCATGCATGAGAGCATCAGCTGTTCCGGATGACGGTGTGATCACGCTCTCTGCAGCCGATGTAAGTAAGACCTTTAAACAGGTCAACATTCACAAGGTCGCTGGGCCAGACGGAATACCAGGATGTGTACTCCGAGCATGCGCTGACCAACTGGCAAGTGTCTTCAATGACATTTTCAACCTCTCCTGTCTGAGTCTGTAATATCAACGTGTTTCAAGCAGACCACCATAGTCCCTGTGCCCAAGAACACTAAGGTAACCTGCCTAAATCACTACGTCTGTAGCCATGAAATGCTTTGAAAGGCTGGTCATGGCTCACATCAACGCCATTATCCCAGAAACCCTAGACCCACTCCAATTTCCATACCGTACCAACAGATCCACAGATGATGCAATCTCTATTGCACTCCCCACTGCCCTTTCCCACCTGGACAAAAGGAACACTGCTATTCATTGACTACAGCTCAGCGTTCAACAACATAGTGCCCTCAAAGCTCATCACTAAGCTAAGGACCCTGGGGCAAAACACCTCCCTCTGCAACTGGATCCTAGACTTCCTGACGGGCCACCCCCAGGTGGTAAGGGTAGGTAACAACACATCCGCCACGCTGAACGTCAATACGGGGGCCCCTCAGGGGTGCGTGCTCAGTCCTCTCCTGTACTCCTTGTTCACTCATGACTGCACGGACAGGCACAGCTCCAACACCATCATTAAGTTTGCTGATGACACAACAGTGGTAGGCCCGACAACAATGAGACAGCCTATAGGGAGGGGGTCAGAGACCTGTGCTGCAAGGGCAACAACCTTTATATAGCCATATTGTTATTTACTGCTGCTCTTTAATTATTTGTCTTACTCTTACTTTATCTTAGGGGTATTTCTTAAAACTGCATTGTTGGTTACGGGCTTGTAAGCATTTCACTAAAAGGTCTACACCTGTTGTATTCGGCGCATTTGACAAATCACAATTGATTTGATTAAAAGTTGTTCTGTAGTTTCTGCTTCTTTCGCTGCTTCTTTCGAGAAAATGCAATAACTCAACGCAAACATTTTGACAGTTTTTTTGTGCAAAATGTCCAAATGACGTCAGTTCGAAATAGAAACCTGTGAAAACGACCTAACATGTTTCTAGTAAGATTTCAGTTCGGCTTGGATGCATATTTTATAAAGATACCACCTCTACACACAATATCTAACTGTGCATGTGCATTCTTTGAAGATGCCTAATGAAAGAAATCATATTCCTCCACTCCTCTTCCTGATCCTTTTTTTTTGCCTACATTTGTTCTATAATTTTACGGCAAGAAATGTTTATTTCTACAATAATTAATATTAAGACTATGTGAGAGGTTATAGACCTGCAATCAGTGTCCATTTTTCAGTTTCCATTCAACCCATCTGAACAGTAATCTTAAATCACAAATAACACAGCTTCAATCATCCTCTTTTATCACATCACCAAATATTTTCTGGACCTCCCTTCTCTTTATTTTCAACTCTCCATTTCACAGCTTTTCTCTCACTGCATGTTGTTGTTGTCCTTTTTGACTCCATGGATGACATTAACCTTTTCTGCCCATTACCAAAAGCATTTGGTGATTGGCGTGTAGGCTATTTGATACATTTGTGCATTTTTTAAGATATTGTTTTCTCTTTATTCAACCCACCCACCACCCACCCGCCCTTCATCCACACAATATTTAATAACCTAAACCTGCCTGCCCCGCAGATATAACCACAGGGACTGAGGGTTACGAGTCAACCCTCGCGTCACTAATCCACACAATATTATATGACCCTAAACCTGCCCGCCCCGCAGATATAACCATGGGGACTGAGGGTTATGAGTCAACTTGCACAATACTAGTGTGTGTGTCTGAGAAATATTGAACCTGGCAAGAGTGTCTGACAAGAATTCTCCTCTCTCTCTCACTCTTACACACACACAAACACACACACACTATAGTCTTGCTCGTGCATGGAAGATATATTATTCACAGGAACAATGTCTTGCCAGTGATGAATAAAAACATTAGCATGAGGAGAAAACAAAGTTTATTTATATCCCACACCCTGAATGTATTATCTATTTCTCTCTCTCTCTCTCTCTCTCTCTCTCTCTCTCTCTCTCTCTCTCTCTCTCTTCACCCTCTGCTTCTCCTTATACCTTTTTTCCCTCTCCCCTTGTAACTTTTCCCTCACCTCTTGTCTTAACCTCTCTGTGTTGCTTTCTCCCTCCCCTCTTTCCTCTCCCTCACGTCTCAACCTGCCCCCTTCTCCCTCCCTCTCTCTCCCTTTCTCTCTCTCTCTTTCTCTCTCCCTCTCTCTTTACGCTGTCTGGCCAGCTGACAGGGAGCAATAGACCATTTTGTCGTCCGCGTCAGGACTCATAGGGACTGTGCATTGCTGGCCTGCTGAATGGCAGCATACTGTAGCAGTATCTGCTAACACTTAGCCACTATCCTTATTATTCCACCATCCCTCTCTTTTCTTCTCTCCCTTTTCTCTCCCCCTCTTTCTCACCCAATTTCTCTGCCTCTCTTCTCCTCCCTCTCATTATCTATCCCTCTCTACCTCTGGCTACCATCCCTTTAATCCCACAATCATTCTTTACTATATTCCTCCTTTCGCTCTCCCTCTTTCCCTTTCTTTATTTCTCACCTCTCTCCCTCTCTCCCTTGCTCATTCTCTCCGAGCTATGTTAGCAGCCATGGCAACACCAGGCTACCATCCATTTTATGCGCTCATCCCTCTCCTTAGTTCTCCCACTCTGCCTTTCCCTTTTTCCCATTCCCTTGCTATGCCAGTGGGTGTGGCTAAAATGGTTAGTGGCTAACCGACGCTAGTCTAGCTGTCGGTGTCAGTCAGAATTGACCTATTTACGGTGGCTAATTCATCATGGCAGTGAGTGCTTAGACACTGTGGGCATAATTACCCCTGCAACGTAAACAAGAGCCAGTCAGTATGGTGATTTATGACCGTGTCACTGCACCGGAACGCACACAAGATGCCATACACACACTCACAGAGGCACCTCTACATACAAGGAGAGGAGGAAGGGATGGTCTTGGGCAACGAGGGACAGTTCCTTAACAGGTGGTGGCCCAATGGGTAAAAACTTGTTGAATCAACGTTGTTTCCACGTCATTTCAACCCCCTAAATCTATGTGATAATGTTGAATCAACATGGGAAACTAAGTAATCAACATAAGGGCATTCCGTCTTTTCTTTGCCCAGCTTTTTACTTAAGTCCAATGACATGGTGAATTTTGTTGATGATTTCACGTTGAATTCACATTCGTTGACAACTCAACCAAATGTAAATCAAAACTCGATGTTGAACTGACGTCTGTGCCCAGTTGGGAGAGAGGGGGTGTTGGGAATAGGGAAGATCAGGAAGGGAGTAAGGGGAAAGTGCTTCACACAAGGGGGAGGTGGAAGGGGAAGGGGGAGGAAGGGGATAGGGTATATGGAAAATAGGAGGAAGGGGATAGGGTATAGGGAGAAGAAGGAGAAGAGGGAGAAGGGGATAGGGTATAGGGAGAAGAGGAAGAAGAGGGAGAAGGGGATAGGGTATAGGGAGAAGGGGGAGATGAGGGAGAAGGGGGTAGGGTATAGGGAGAAGAGGGAGAAGAGGGAGAAACGGGAGAAGGGGGTAGGGTATTGGGAGAAGAAGGAGAAGAAGGAGAAGGGGGTAGGGTATAGGGAGAAGAGGGATAAGGGGGTAGGGTATAGGGAGAAGAAAGAGAAGGGGGTAGGGTATAGGGAGAAGAGGGAGAAGAAGGAGAAGGGGGTAGGGTATAGGGAGAAGAGGGAGAAGGGGGTAGGGTATAGGGATAAGAGGGAGAAGGGGATAGGGTATAGGGAGAAGAGGGAGAAGAAGGAGAAGGGGGTAGGGTATAGGGAGAAGAGGGAGAAGGGGGTAGGGTATAGGGATAAGAGGGAGAAGGGGGTAGGGTATAGGGAGAAGAGGGAGAAGAAGGAGAAGGGGGTAGGGTATAGGGAGAAGAGGGAGAAGGGGGTAGGGTATAGGGATAAGAGGGAGAAGAAGGAGAAGGGGGTAGGGTATAGGGAGAAGATGGAGAAGAAGGAGAAGGGGGTAGGGTATAGGGAGAAGAGGGAGAAGGGGGTAGGGTATAGGGAGAAGAGGGAGAAGGGGATAGGGTATAGGGAGAAGAAAGAGAAGGGGGTAGGGTATAGGGAGAAGAGGGATAAGGGGGTAGTGTATAGGGAGAAGAGGCAGAAGATGATAAGGTATAGGGAGAAGAGGAGGAAGGGGATAGGGTATAGACTATTAAGTATGGAGGGAGGAAGGTGGAGGAGTGAAGGAATGGGAAAGATGTTTTTGCAAATATATCTTCCTCTCCCATCCCATTGTTTAGAGTGTGTTAGTGTTACCCCCAATGTGTTAGTATTACCCCCAGAGTGTTACTGTTAACCCCAGAGTGTTAGTGTTAACCACAGAATGTTAGTGTTACCACACAGTGTGTTAGTGTTTACTATCCCGTGTGTTAGTGTTACTCTCCCGTGTGTTAGTGTTACCAGCAGTGTGTTAGTGTTACTCCCCCAGTGTGTTAGTGTTACTCTCCTGTGTTAGTGTTACCAGCAGTGTGTTGGTGTTACTTTCCAGTGTGTTAGTTTTCAAATCAAATCAAATGGTATTTGTCACATGTGTCGAATACAACAAGTATCTCACCTTACAGGGAAAAGCATATTTGTAAGCCCTTAAACAAAAGTGCAGTTCAAGAAAGAGTTAAGAAAATGTTTAATAAACTAAAGTGAGAAATAATAAAGAGTAGCACTGTCACGATCTCCTGAAGGGACAGACCAAGACGCAGCGATGCTTCCAGTATACATATTTATTTTGAACGTAACTGGGCAAAAATAACAAAATGAACACGAAGATCGTGACGCTGAACACAACTAAACATACAACAAGCTATGCTCAAATAATAACCCACAAAACCTAATAGAAAACCCCAAACATATATATGGTTCCCAATTAGAGACAACGACACACAGCTGCCTCTAATTGGGAACCATTACCCCAACATAGAAATATATCACCAAGAAAATAAAAAACCCTACACCAAAACGAAAACTAAACACACCAGCCTGTCTTCTCAGGCCTGGATGTGACAGTACCCCCCCCCAAAGGCGCAGACTCCGACCGCGCCACAAGTCCATGGGGGGGTCTTCGGGTGGGTCTTTTAGTCCCAGGTGGTGGCTCCGGTGCTGGCCGTGCTGACTCGAGGTCACGCACCGGAGGCCCTGGGCAATTAGCCGTACTGGGGACCCTCTCTGGCGGTCCCGGACTGGGGACCCTCTCTGGCGGTTCCGGGACAGGGGACCCTCTCAGGAGGTCCCGGACAGGGGACCCTCTCTGGAGGTCCCGGACAGGGGACCTTCTCTGGAGGTCCCGGACAGGGGACCTTCTCTGGAGGTCCCGGACCTCTGGTGCGGGGAGCAGGAACCGGCCGTACTGGGCTCACTAAGCGCACTGGCACTCTGGTGCGGGGAGCAGGAACAGGACGTGCTGAGTCCACGACGGGCACAGGAATCCTGGAGCGTGGAACAGGGACAGGACGTGCTGAGTCCACGACGGGCACAGGGATCCTGGAGCGTGGAACAGGGACAGGACGTGCTGGGTCCATGACGGGCACAGGGATCCTGGAATGTGGAGCAGGGACAGGACGTGCTGGACTCTCTAAGCGCACGGGGGCCTGGTGCGCCGGAGCCGAACAGGGCGTGCTGGACTCTCTAGCGCCACGGGGGCCTGGTGCGTGGGCCGGAACAGGGCGTGCTGGACTCTCTAAGCGCATGGGGGCCTGGTGCGCCGGAGCCGAACAGGACGTGCTGGACTCTCTAAGCGCACGGGGGGCCTGGTGCGCGGAGCCGGAACAGGACGTGCTGGACTCTCTAAGCGCACGGGGGGCCTGGTGCGTGGAGCCGGAACAGGACGTGCTGGACTCTCTAAGCGCACAGGGGACCTGGTGCGTGGAGCCGGTACTTCTCTCCCCGGCTGTTCACTCACCCTTGCCTCATGGATGATGGGAGCTGGAATGTCACGCACTGGGCTGTGGATGCGAACCGGAGACCCCACACGCAAAACCGGTGCAGGATATCTCGGTCCCAGAAGGTGTACTGGGGACCTCGCTCGCAAAGCCGGCACCACTCTTCCAGGCTGCACACTCACCCTAGCCCGACAGATGAGTGGCGTTGGAATTTCGCAGACCGGCCTATGCATGCCTGGAGACACCGTGCGCAAAACTGCATAGCACGGTGTCTGCTCAGTGCGACGCTCTCCCCAACGCTCCCTCCAGAGAGCATGAGGAGTTGGCTCAGGAGTCCAACCTGAACCGGCCAAACTCCCCGTGTGCTTTTTGGGGCTGCCTCTCGGGTTTCCGCGCCAGGCGAGTCCCAACATATCTCTCCCTCTCCGGGTTCCATGCTCCATATATATCCTCATAACTCCCTCGCTCAGTCTTCGCCGCTTCCATCCTCTTCTTGGGGTGACGATGCTCTGTCGTCTTCCTCCAAGGCCCCTTCCCAGCCAAAATCTCCTCCCAAGTCCAGGACTCCTTTAAACATCGCTGCTTGGTCCTTTTATGGTGGGTTATTCTGTCACAATCTCCGCGAGGGACAGACCAAGGCGCAGCGAGGCATCCAGTATACATCTTTATTAATCAAACGTAACTGGGACAAAAACAACAAAACAAACGAAGATCGTAACGCTGACCATAAAATGTAACACAAACAAAGCTATGACCAAACAATAACCCACAAACCCCTAGTAAAAACTACAAACATATATATGGTTCCCAATTAGAGACAACAACACACAGCTGCCTCTAATTGGGAACCATTACCCCAACATATATATCACCTAGAACATAAAAAACCCTACACCAAAACCAAAACTAAACACACCAGCCTGTCTTCTCAGGCCTGGACGTGACAAGCACAATAAAATAACAATAACGAGGCTACAGTTGAAGTCGGAAGTTTACATACAGCTTAGCCAAATAGATTTAAACTCAGTTTTTCACAATTCCTGACATTTAATCCTAGTAAGAATTCCCTGTCTTAGGTCAGTTAGGATCACCACTTTTTTTTAAGAATGTGAAATGTCAGAATAATAGTAGAGAGAATGATTTATTTCAGCTTTTATTTCTTTCATCACATTCCTAGTGGGTCAGAAGTTTACATACACTCAATTAGTATTTGGTAGCATGCCTTTATATGGTTTAACTTGGGTCAAACGTTTCGGGTAGCCTTCCACAAGCTTCCCACAATAAGTTGGGCGAATTTTGGCCCATTCCTCCTGACAGAGCTGGTGTAACTGAATCACGTTTGTAGGCCTCCTTGCTCGCACACACTTTTTCAGTTCTGCACACAAATTTTCTATATGATTGAGGTCAGGGCTTTGTGATGGCCACTCCAATATCTTGACTTTGTAGTCTTTAAGCCATTTTGCCACAACTTTGTAAGTATGCTTGGGGTCAGTGTCCATTTGGAAGACCCATTTGTGACCAAGCTTTAAATTCCTGACTAATGTCTTGAGATGTTGCTTCAATATATTCACAAATTTTCCTCCGTCATGATGCCATCAATTTTGTGAAATGCACCAGTCCATCCTGCAGCAAAACACCCCCGCAACATGATGCTGCCACCACCGTGCTTCACGGTTGGGATGGTATTCTTCAGCTTGAATGCCTCCTCCTTTTTCCTCCAAACATAACGATGGTCACTGTGGCCAAACAGTTCTATTTTTTTTTCATCAGACCAGAGGACATTTCTCCAAAAGTACGATATTTGTCCCCATGTGCAGTTGCAAATCGTAGTCTGGCTTTTTTTATGGCGGTTTTGGAGCAGTGGCTTCTTCCTTGCTGAGGGCCTTTCAGGTTATGTCGATATAGGACTCATTTTACTGTGGATATAGATACTTTTGCACCTGTTTCCTCCAGCATCTTCACAAGGTCCTTTGCTGTTGTTCTGGGATTGATTTGCACTTTTCCCACCAAAGTACGTTCATCTCTAGGATACAGAACTCCTTCCTGAGCGGTATGACGGCTGCGTGGTCCCATTGTGTTTAACCTTGCATACTATTGTTTGTACAGATGAACGTGGTACCTTCAGATGTTTGGATGTTTGCTCCCAAGGATGAAACAGACTTGTGGAGGTCTACAATTTTTTAGTGTTACCCCCCTAGTCTTTTGGTGTTACCTCCCCAGTGTATTAGTGTTACCCCCTGTTGAATTAGTGTTAACCCCCAGTGTTTAAGTTTTACCCCCCAGTGTTTTAGTGTTACCCTCCCAGTGTATTAGTGTAACCCCCCAGTGTTTTAGTGTTATCCCCCCATTGTTTTAGAGTTACCCCTCCCTCAGTGTATAAGTGTTATCCCCCAGTGTATAAGTGTTACCCCTCCAGTGTATTAGTGTTACCCCCAGTGTTTTAGTGTACCCCCGCATTGTATTAGTGTTACCACCCCAATGAATTTGTGTTACCCCCACCAGTGTTTTAGTGTTACCCCCAAGCATTTTAGTGTTACCCCCAGTGTTTTAGTGTTGACCCCTAGTGTATTAGTGTCACCCCACAGTGTATTAGAGAAATCCCCCAGTGTTTTAGAGTTTCCCCAGTGTTTCAGTGTTACCAGCCCAGTGGTTTAATGTTACCACCCAGTGTTTTAGTGTAACCCCCACCCCCAAGTGCTATAGTGTACCCCCTGTGATTTAGTTTTACCTCCCAAATGTATCAGTGTTACCCCCCATTGTATTAGTGTTACCAACTCAGTGTTTTGGTTTTAACACCCCAGTCTTTTAGTGTTACCCCCCAGTCTTTTAGTGTTGACCCCCAGTGTATTAGTGTTACCCCACCAGCCTGTTAGTGTTACCCACCCAGTGCATTAGTGTTACCCTCCAGTGTTTTAGTGTTACCCTCCCAGAGTTGTAGTGTTTCCCCCCCAGTGTATTTATGTTACACCCCAGTAAATGTACGTTATCCCCTAGTGTGTTAGTGTTACCCCCCACAGTGCATTAGTGTTACCCCAGTGTGTTAGTGTTACCCCTGGTGTTTGTTTTGACCCCCTAGGGTGTTAGTGTTACCCCAGTGTTTTACTGTTATCCCCCAGTGTGTTAGTGTTATATCCCCAGTGTGTTAGTGTTATGCACATTGTGTTAGTATTACCCCAGCGTGTTAGTGTTGCCCCCCCAGTGTGTTAGTGTTACCCCCACAGTGTGTTAGTGTTACCCCAGTGTCTTAGTGTTACCCCCCACAGTGTATTAGTGTTACTCCCCCAGGGTTTTAGTGTTATCCCCTAGTGTGTTACTGTTATCTCCCCAGTGTGTTAGTGTTATTCCCAATGTTTTAGTGTTACCCCAGTGTGTTAGTGTTACCCCAGTGTTTCAGTGTAAACCCCAGTGTTCTAGTGTTACCCCAGTGTATTAGTGTTACCCACACAGTGTATTAGTGTTACACCCCCACTGTTTCAGAGTTAACCCCCATTGTCTTAGTGTTAACCAACCCCAAGTGTTTTAGTGATACCCCCTAGTGTATTGGTGTTACCCTCTGTGTTTTAGTTTCACCCCCCCACAAAGTATTAGTGTTACACCCCAGTGTTTCAGTGTTACCCCCAGAGACTTAGTGTTACCCAACCCCAGTGTTTTTGTGTTAATCCCCCAGTGTATTGGTGTTACCCCTGGTGTTTTAGTCGCACCCCCAGTGTTTTAGTGTTACCCCGTGTTCTAGTGTTACCCCCAGTGTAATAGTGTTACCCCCAGTGTTTTAGTGTTACTCCCCCAGTGTATTAGTGATACCCCAAGTGTATTTGTGTTACCCCCAGTTTTTTTGTGTTACCCCCTCCCCAGTGTATTAGTGTTACCCCTCCCAGTGTTTTAGTGTTACCCTCCCAGTGTATTAGTGTTTCCCCCCCAGTGTTTTAGTGTTATCCCCTAGTGTGTTAGTTTTATCTCCCCAGTGTGTTAGTGTTATGCCCAATGTGTTAGTGTTATCTCCCCAGTGTGTAAGTGTTATGCCCAATGTTTTAGTGTTACCCCTAGTGTGTTAGTGTTGTCCCCCCCCCAGGGTGTTATTGTTACCCCAGTGTTTTACTGTTATCCCCTAGTGTGTTAATGTTAACCCCCACAGTGTATTAGTGTTACCCCAGTTTGTTAGTGTTACCCCTAGTGTGTTAGTGTTACCCCTAGTGTGTTAGTGTTGGCCCCCCCAGGGTGTTATTGTTACCCCAGTGTTTTACTGTTATCCCCTAGTGTGTTAATGTTAACCCCCACAGTGTATTAGTGTTACCCCAGTGTGTTAGTGTTACCCCTAGTGTGTTAGTGTTGTCCCCCCAGGGTGTTATTGTTACCCCAGTGTTTTACTGTTATCCCCCAGTGTGTTAGTGTTATGCACATTGTGTTAGTTTTACCCCAGCGTGTTAGTGTTGCCCCCAGTGTGTTAGTGTTACCCCCACAGTGTGTTAGTGTTACCCCAGTGTCTTAGTGTTACCCCCACAGTGTATTAGTGTTACCCCCAGTGTTTTAGTGTTATCCCTAGTGTGTTAGTGTTATGCCCAATGTTTTAGTGTTACCCCCATTGTATTTGTGTTACCCCACCCCCAGTGTATTAGTGTTGTCCAACCAGTGTATTAGTGTTACCCCCAGTGTTTTAGTGTTGACCCCCAGTGTATTAGTGTCACCCCCACAGTGTATTAGTGAAATCCCCAGTGTTTTAGAGTTTCCCCAGTGTTTCAGTGTTACCAGCCCAGTGGTTTAATGTTACCCCCAGTGTTTTAGTGTAACCCCCACCCCCAGTGCTATAGTGTACCCCCTGTGATTTAGTTTTAAATCCAGAAATGTATCAGTGTTACCCCCATTGTATTAGTGTTACCAACCCAGTGTTTTGGTTTTAACACCCCAGTGTTTTAGTGTTACCCCCAGTCTTTTAGTGTTGACCCCCAGTGTATTAGTGTTACCCCACCAGCCTGTTAGTGTTACCCACCCAGTGCATTAGTGTTACCCCTTAGTGTTTTAGTGTTACCCTCCCAGAGTTGTAGTGTTTCCCAGTGTATTAACGTTACACCCCAGTAAATGTATGTTATCCCCTAGTGTGGTAATGTTACCCCCACAGTGTATTAGTGTTACCCCAGTGTGTTAGTGTTACCCCTAGTGTGTTAATGTTGTCCCCCCAGGGTGTTATTGTTACCCCAGTGTTTTACTGTTATCCCCTAGTGTGTTAATGTTACCCCCCACAGTGTATTTTGTGTTACCCCAGTGTGTTAGTGTTACCCCTAGTGTGTTAGTGTTACCCCCCACAGTGTATTAGTGTTACTCCCCCAGGGTTTTAGTGTTATCCCCTAGTGTGTTACTGTTATCTCCCCAGTGTGTTAGTGTTATTCCCAATGTTTTAGTGTTACCCCCAGTGTGTTAGTGTTACCCCCAGTGTTTCAGTGTAAACCCCAGTGTTCTAGTGTTACCCCCAGTGTATTAGTGTTACCCACACAGTGTATTAGTGTTACACCCCCACTGTTTCAGAGTTAACCCCCCATTGTCTTAGTGTTAACCAACCCCAAGTGTTTTAGTGATACCCCTAGTGTATTGGTGTTACCCTCTGTGTTTTAGTTTCACCCCACAAAGTATTAGTGTTACACCCCCAGTGTTTCAGTGTTACCCCCAGAGTCTTAGTGTTACCCAACCCCAGTGTTTTTGTGTTAATCCCCCAGTGTATTGGTGTTACCCTGGTGTTTTAGTCGCACCCCCAGTGTTTTAGTGTTACCCCGTGTTCTAGTGTTACCCCCAGTGTAATAGTGTTACCCCCAGTGTTTTAGTGTTACTCCCCCAGTGTATTAGTGATACCCCAAGTGTATTTGTGTTACCCCCAGTTTTTTTGTGTTACCCCTCCCCAGTGTATTAGTGTTACCCCTCCCAGTGTTTTAGTGTTACCCTCCCAGTGTATTAGTGTTTCCCCCCCAGTGTTTTAGTGTTATCCCCTAGTGTGTTAGTTTTATCTCCCCAGTGTGTTAGTGTTATGCCCAATGTGTTAGTGTTATCTCCCCAGTGTGTAAGTGTTATGCCCAATGTTTTAGTGTTACCCCTAGTGTGTTAGTGTTGTCCCCCCCCCAGGGTGTTATTGTTACCCCAGTGTTTTACTGTTATCCCCTAGTGTGTTAATGTTAACCCCCACAGTGTATTAGTGTTACCCCAGTTTGTTAGTGTTACCCCTAGTGTGTTAGTGTTACCCCTAGTGTGTTAGTGTTGGCCCCCCCAGGGTGTTATTGTTACCCCAGTGTTTTACTGTTATCCCCTAGTGTGTTAATGTTAACCCCCACAGTGTATTAGTGTTACCCCAGTGTGTTAGTGTTACCCCTAGTGTGTTAGTGTTGTCCCCCCAGGGTGTTATTGTTACCCCAGTGTTTTACTGTTATCCCCCAGTGTGTTAGTGTTATGCACATTGTGTTAGTTTTACCCCAGCGTGTTAGTGTTGCCCCCAGTGTGTTAGTGTTACCCCCACAGTGTGTTAGTGTTACCCCAGTGTCTTAGTGTTACCCCCACAGTGTATTAGTGTTACCCCCAGTGTTTTAGTGTTATCCCCTAGTGTGTTAGTGTTATGCCCAATGTTTTAGTGTTACCCCCATTGTATTTGTGTTACCCCCACCCCCAGTGTATTAGTGTTGTCCAACCAGTGTATTAGTGTTACCCCCAGTGTTTTAGTGTTGACCCCCAGTGTATTAGTGTCACCCCCACAGTGTATTAGTGAAATCCCCAGTGTTTTAGAGTTTCCCCCAGTGTTTCAGTGTTACCAGCCCAGTGGTTTAATGTTACCCCCAGTGTTTTAGTGTAACCCCCACCCCCAGTGCTATAGTGTACCCCCTGTGATTTAGTTTTAAATCCGAAATGTATCAGTGTTACCCCCATTGTATTAGTGTTACCAACCCAGTGTTTTGGTTTTAACACCCCAGTGTTTTAGTGTTACCCCCAGTCTTTTAGTGTTGACCCCCAGTGTATTAGTGTTACCCCACCAGCCTGTTAGTGTTACCCACCCAGTGCATTAGTGTTACCCCTTAGTGTTTTAGTGTTACCCTCCCAGAGTTGTAGTGTTTCCCCCAGTGTATTAACGTTACACCCCAGTAAATGTATGTTATCCCCTAGTGTGGTAATGTTACCCCCACAGTGTATTAGTGTTACCCCAGTGTGTTAGTGTTACCCCTAGTGTGTTAATGTTGTCCCCCCCCCAGGGTGTTATTGTTACCCCAGTGTTTTACTGTTATCCCCTAGTGTGTTAATGTTACCCCCCACAGTGTATTTTGTGTTACCCCAGTGTGTTAGTGTTACCCCTAGTGTGTTAGTGTTGTCCCCCCCAGGGTGTTATTGTTACCCCAGTGTGTTAGTGTTATCTCCCCAGTGTGTTAGTGTTATGCCCAATGTGTTAGTATTACCCCCAGTGTATTAGTGTTACCCTCCAGTGTATTTGTGTTACCCTCCAGTGTATTAGTGTTACCCCCCCAGTGTGTTAGTGTTATATCCAATGTGTTAGTGTTACCCCAGTGTGTCAGTGTTAACCCCCACCTTGTATTAGTGTTACCCCAGTGTGTTAGTGTTACCCCCCCAGTGTGTTAGTGTTATATCCAATGTGTTAGTGTTACCCCAGTGTGTTAGTGTTACCCCCCACCAGTGTGTTAGTGTTATATCCAATGTGTTAGTGTTACCCCAGTGTGTTAGTGTTACCCCAGTGTTTTAGTGTTACCCTCCCAGAGTTGTAGTGTTCCCCCAGTGTATTAACGTTACACCCCAGTAAATGTATGTTATCCCTAGTGTGGTAATGTTACCCCCACAGTGTATTAGTGTTACCCCTAGTGTGTTAATGTTGTCCCCCAGGGTGTTATTGTTACCCCAGTGTTTTACTGTTATCCCCTAGTGTGTTAATGTTACCCCCCACAGTGTATTTTGTGTTACCCCAGTGTGTTAGTGTTACCCCTAGTGTGTTAGTGTTGTCCCCCCCAGGGTGTTATTGTTACCCCAGTGTGTTAGTGTTATCTCCCCAGTGTGTTAGTGTTATGCCCAATGTGTTAGTATTACCCCCAGTGTATTAGTGTTACCCTCCAGTGTATTTGTGTTACCCTCCAGTGTATTAGTGTTACCCCCCCAGTGTGTTAGTGTTATATCCAATGTGTTAGTGTTACCCCAGTGTGTCAGTGTTAACCCCCACCTTGTATTAGTGTTACCCCAGTGTGTTAGTGTTACCCCCCCAGTGTGTTAGTGTTATATCCAATGTGTTAGTGTTACCCCAGTGTGTTAGTGTTACCCCCCCAGTGTGTTAGTGTTATATCCAATGTGTTAGTGTTACCCCAGTGTGTTAGTGTTACCCCCACAGTGTATTGGTGTATTAGTGTTACACCCCAAGTGTTTTAGTGTTATCCCCTAGTGTGTTAGTGTTATGCCCAATGTGTTAGTATTACCCCCAGTGTATTAGTGTTACCCTCCAGTGTATTTGTGTTACCCTCCAGTGTATTAGTGTTACCCCCCCAGTGTGTTAGTGTTATATCCAATGTGTTAGTGTTACCCCAGTGTGTCAGTGTTAACCCCCACCTTGTATTAGTGTTACCCCAGTGTGTTAGTGTTACCCCCCCAGTGTGTTAGTGTTATATCCAATGTGTTAGTGTTACCCCAGTGTGTTAGTGTTACCCCCAGTGTGTTAGTGTTATATCCAATGTGTTAGTGTTACCCCAGTGTGTTAGTGTTACCCCACAGTGTATTGGTGTATTAGTGTTACACCCCAAGTGTTTTAGTGTTATCCCCTAGTGTGTTAGTGTTATGCCCAATGTGTTAGTATTACCCCAGTGTATTAGTGTTACCCTCCAGTGTATTTGTGTTACCCTCCAGTGTATTAGTGTTACCCCCAGTGTGTAAGTGTTACCCCCAGTGTATTAGTGATACCCCCAGTGTATTAGTGATAGCCCCCAGTGTGTTAGTGATCTCCCCCAGTGTGTTAGTGATCTCCCCCAGTGTGTTAGTGTTCCCACCCATTGTGTTAGTGTTCCCCCAGCAGTGTATTAGTGATAGCCTCCCCCAGTGTATTAGTGATACCCCCCAGTGTATTAGTGATAGCCCCCCCAGTGTGTTAGTGTTCCCCCAGCAGTGTATTAGTGTTACACCCAGTGTCTTAGTGTTACCCAACCCACACTGTTTCAGTAATACCCCCAGTGTAGTGGTGTTACCCCCTGGTGTTTTAGTTGCACCCCCAGTGTTTGTGTTACCCTACGCAGTGTTCTAGTGTTTCCCAACCCGGTGTATTATTGACACACCCCCAGTGTTTCAGTGTTACCCCCAGTGTCTTAGTGTTACCCAACCCCCAGTGTTTTAGTGCTACCCCTCCCTCCCCAGTGTATTGGTGTTACCACCAGTTTTTTTGTTGCACCCCCAGTGTTTTAGTGTTACCCCCAATGTTCTAGTGTTACCCCCAGTGTATTAGTGGTACCCCCGTGTATTTGTGTTACCCCCAGTGTTTTAGTGTTCCCCAGTGTATTAGTGTTACCCCCAGTGTTTTAGTGTTACACCCCCAGTGTGTTAGTGTTACTCTCCCCCAGTGTATTAGTGTTACCCCCACAGTGTATTAGTGTTACCCCCCAGTGTTTTACTGTTATCCCTAGTGTGTTAGTGTTGTCTCCCCAGTGTGTTAGTGTTATGCCCATTGTGTTAGTGTTGCCTCCCCCCCAGTGTGTCAGTGTTAACCCAGTGTGTTAGCGTTATCCCCATTGTGTTAGTGTTACTCCTAGTGATGCAATAGAGTAACAAGTACCTTTTTTTCCTCTTTTCCTATGTTTCTATCCAAGTTGATGCTGAAAATATTACATTGCTATTACAGTGGGTCTTCATCTGTGTCTGTTTAAAAATGCATCACTGAGTGCTGTGACGGCTGTATTGGGGAGCTGAGGGCCAGCTACAGAGGAAACAAGAGGGGAGAGAGACAGAGAGAGAGAGAGAGAGAGAGAGAGAGAGAGAGAGAGAGAGAGAGAGAGAGAGAGAGAGAGGCTGGGTGGGTGGGTGGGTGAGAGAAAGGGAGGAGAGGAGAGGGGAGGAGAGAGAGAGGGGAGAGAAACAATGAAAGATTTATGACAGGCATAGGCAGCAGAGAGCTGCTTTATCTTGCCATTATTAACCAAATCACCCCTGAAAGATTCCACACAAATCACTGTAGATCACAGACTGAATATGATACCACTCTATTTCTATCCTTGCCTAACTTGGTTATTCTCTCTTCTCTGTCTCTTTTCCTCTGGCACCTTCCTCTGTCTCCTTCCTCTCCTACCTCTGCCTCCTTTCTCTGTCTCCTTCCTCTGCCACCTTCCTCTCCTTCCTCTGTCTCCTTCCTCTGACTTCTTCTTCTGTCTCCTTCCTGTGTCTCCTTCCTCTGTCTCCTTCCTCTGTCTCCTTCCTCTGTCTCCTTCCTGTGTCTCCTTCCTCTGTCTCCTTCCTCTGTCTCCTTCCTGTGTCTCCTTCCTCTGTCTCCTTCCTCTGTCTCCTTCCTGTGTCTCCTTCCTCTGTCTCCTTCCTGTGTCTCCTTCCTCTGTCTCCTTCCTCTGTCTCCTTCCTCTGTCTCCTTCCTCTGCCTCCTTCCTCTGTCTCCTTCCTGTGTCTCCTTCCTCTGCCTCCTTCCTCTGTCTCCTTCCTCTGTCTCCTTCCTCTGTCTTTCCAGTTCTGTATCGCTCACTTTTTTTGTATTATCTCTATCTCTTTCTCCTTTACTCTCTCTCCTTTCCCTCTCCCCCTTCTCTCTTTCTAACACTCCCCCTCCCTATCCCTCACCCTCTCTGTCCTGCTCTCCCTATTTCCTTTTCTTCTCCTCCTTTCTCCATCCTGTATCTCCAATACTGTTCCCTCCCTCTCTTCCTCCATCCCCCTCTCTTCCCAATCTAGCTCTCCCATAGGGTCTATAGGAGATCAAATTGACTTACGTTGTCTGTTTTCCCGGACCCAGGGTATCTCTATGTAGATCTCTGGGCTCTCTCTAACCTGCAAGCTGTTCTATTCAATGGGAGTTCACCCCCTTTATTGTCCCCCTCACTCTTCTCTTTCTCTCTAACCCCCTTGGGGAGCAAGGCACCTCAGGTGAACAGGTTAATGTTCTGACAGTTTGAGATGCGCTCGTGAAATTTCAATCCGGCATCTGTTTTATCGTCACTGATTTAGGAAGAAGGGATGGGGTGAGGGAGGGAGAGAGTAAGGGAAGGAGAGAAGCAGTTGCACAGCACAGTAGCTTAAACAGATGAGAGACCACAGCTGCAGACCTAGAAAGAAATTGGTCTGTGTGAGCTTGTTGCCCCCAAGTGGTGATAGAATTGTAGACATATACAGTGGCTTGCGAAAGTATTCACCCCCTTGGCATTTTTCCTATTTTGTTGGAATTAAAATGGACTTGGAATTAAAATTGATTTTTTGGGTGTTTGTATCATTTGATTTACACAACATACCTACCCCTTTTAAGATGCTACATCTTTTTTATTGTGAAACAAACAAGAAATAAGACAAAAAAACTGAAAACTTGAGCGTGAATAACTATTTACCTCCCCAAAGTCAATACTTTGCAGAGCCACCTTTTGCAGCAATTACAGTTGCATGTCTCTTGGGGTGTCTCTATACGCTTGGCACATCTAACCCCTGAGATTTTTGCCCATTCTTCAAGGCAAAACTGCTCCAGCTCCTTCAAGTTGGATGGGTTCTGCGGTGTACAGCAATCTTTAAGTCATACCACAGATTCTCAATTGGATTGAGGTCTGGGCTTTGACTAGGCCATTCCAAAGCATTTATATGTTTCCCCTTAAACCACTCAAGTGTTGCTTTAGTAGTATGCTTAGGGTCATTGTCCTGCTGGAAGGTGAACCTCTATCCAAGTCTCAAATCTCTGAAAGACTGAAACAGGTTTCCCTCAAGAATTTCCTTGTATTTAGCACCATCCTTCGTTCCTTCAATTCTGACCAGTTTCCCAGTCCCTGCCGATGAAAAACATCCCCACAGCATGATGCTGCCACCACCATGCTTCACTGTGGGGATGGTGGATATGCATATAATTGGTAGCATTGGATAGAAAACAATTCCAAGTTTCTAAAACTGTTAAAATAATGTGTGTGAGTATAACAGAATTGATATGGCAGGCGAAAATCCGAAGAAAATCCCAAGCTCTTCCAATGTTAACCTATTGGTTATATGTAAATCCGTCTCCCAGATTGCAATTCCTATGGCTTCCACTAGATGTCAACAGTCTTTATTCAAGGTTTCAGGCTTGTTTCTTGAAAAATGAAGAAGTATTTGTAGTTTTGGTGAGGAGAGTCAAGGAAGAATAGCAATGTTTTGGCGCGTGTGGAAGAGGGTGCGCGCGCTTACTAATGTATCTTTCCTATTGAACATATTACTTTCCGTATGAAATATTATAGTTTATTTACATTTATTTAGAGTACCTGAGGATTAAAAATAGAAACGTTGTTTGACTTGTTTGGACGAAGTTTACCAGTAGCTTTTTGGATTCTTTTGTCTGCATGTTGAACGGAGTGGATTATTGAAATCGATGGCGCCAACTAAACTGACTTTTTGGGATATAAAGAAGGATTTAATCTAGCGACATTACAATTCATCTTGTAGCTGGGACCCATGGGATTGCAAACAGAGGAAGATCTTCAAAGGTAAGTGATTTATTTTATCACTATTTGTGATTTTGTGACACCTGTACTGGTTTAAAAATATGTTGATGTAGGGGGCTGTCCTCAAACAATCCCTTGCTATGCTTTCGCTGTAAAGCCTATTGTAAATCGTACAACGCAGTTCGATTAACTACTTAGGGAGTGGTGGGGCGCTAATTCAAAATCCAAAAGTTGAATTATTAAACATTCATCAATATACAAGTGTTGCATAGTCATCAAAAGCTCTGCTTCTTGGCAATATCACAGCATTGTCAGATTTCAAAAAGGCTTTACGGCGAAAGCACTACATTTGATTGTTTGAGGGTAGCACCTCAAATTTTTTTCCATTAGCATAAATTCATAAACCATCGCAGTTCACACAAAACACATTTCACAGCGAAAACAATCTCTTACCTTTTGAAGAACTTCTGCTGAGGGATTCCCAAGTGTCCAACGAAGACATCCAATGGTTCTTTTGTTAGAAAAAGTCATTTATTATATCCATAAATCTCCGTTTGGTTGGCGCATTATGTTCATAAAATACAGCGTCCACTCGCCCATTGAACCGTGAAGAGAACTCGTTCAACCTATACCTATACACTTGTCCAAGAACAATCAAACATCATTGATAATGTATCCTTAGGAACACTTTTATGTATATTTAGTATAATATTTCAACCAGATTATAAACTGGGCGATAGGAAAGGAAAAAACCACAGAGCGCGAGCCCGTGAACGCGCATCCTCTTCTGTTTACATCCGATGACCACTTCTTCTATTACCATCCAGAGCAAATATAACATCATCAAACACTGTCTAGAGACTGTTGACATCCAGTGGAAGCAATAGCTACTGCAATCTTACTCCCATATAAGGTCATTTTCAATAGGGAGGGGTTCAGGACAGAAATTCCTCGGGTTTTCGCCTGCTATATCCGTTCTGTTATACTCACAGACAATATTTTAACACTCTTAGAAACTTCAGAGTGTTTCCTATCCAATAGTACTAATTATGTGCATATCCTATTTTCTGGGCCTGAGTGGGAGGCATTTTACTTTGGGCACGCCAGACTCTCCAAAACCATCACCTCGGGAGACGCTCCCCTAAGAAGTTAACAAGATCTTAAGCTTTTGAATGATATAAGACACTTGTATTTTCATGAATGTTTAATATTACAATTTTTTATTTGAATTGCGTGCCCTCCAATTTCACCGGGTGTTGTCGACTTTGGTCCCGCTAGCGGGACACCTAGCCCTAACAGCAATGGCTTTTTTTCTGGTCACTCTTCTGTAAAGCCCAGCTCTGTGGCGTGTACGGCTTAAAGTGGTCCTATGGACAATTACTCCAATGCTGCCTTTCTGGTTAATTCCCTCATTGCCTGGTCCAAGAGTTTTGGTGGGCGGCCCTCTCTTGTAATAATGGATTTAATGGTGCTCCGTGGGATGTTCAAAGTTTCAGATATGTTTTTATAACCCAGCCCTGATCTGTACTTCACAACTTTGTCCCTGGTGTTGCAGACTCTGGGGCCTTTCAGAACAGGTGTATATATATTGAGATCATGTGACAGATCATGTGACACTTAGATTGCACACAGGTGGGCTTTATTTAACTAATGTTGACTTCTGAAGTTAATTGGTTTCACCAGATCTTATTTAGGGGCTTCACAGCAAAGGGGGTGAATACAAATGCACGCACCACTTTTCCAGTTTTTTTTTTTGAAACAAGTAATCTTTTTCATTTCATTGCACCAATTTGGACTATTTTGTTTATGTCCATTACAAGAAATCCAAATAAAAATATACTTAAATTACAGGTTGTAATGCAACAAAATAGGAAAAACGACAAGGGGGATGAATACTTTTGTAAGGCACAGTATGACTGTGGCAGTGCAATTAGCAGGTCACAAGATGAGTGAAATGATCAAGGCTAATTTGGGGCAATGTTGTCTTTCATCGAACTCAGTAAAACAATTGTATATTTATATATTCAGAGAACAAGTCATTTGATAGATATTTGTTCATATTTAAATGCTTGGCCATAGTGGGGGGTAGATACATGATGTGAAAGAAGAGCATTTTAAGCATGAGGTGAGAATAGAACTGTGGAGAGTGTTTGTGATAGATGAAATGAAAGAGAGAATTAAAGAGAGAAAAAAAGAGAAAAAATTGGCAAAGTAATCGGGAGAGTGTGGATGAGAGAGACATACAGAGGGGGAAAGAAAGACACTGAGGACGGAGAGAGAGACTAAGATAAAGAGAGAGAAACAGCCAGGGAGCAAAAGAGGGATTTCATAAAGAGAGAAGAGACAGAGAAGAGAGGGAAAGAGAGAGAGAGTAAAAGGACGAAACCAAAAGAGAGAATAAGAAGGAAAGATTAAATGAACTAAGACTTCCAAGACCACGGGTGATAAAGAGAACAAGATAAAGAAAAGTTGAGTGAGAATAGATATGAGAGCATGAGTAAGTGAATTAGGAGAGGGCTTGAGATAAACAGTGCAGAGCCGGGGGACAGACAGACAGTGGAGAGCCGCCGCGGCCGTCTGGCCTGCATTCTGCCGCTTTTTAAATTTCATTGGATATGAATTAAATAAGCGCCGCTGATCTCTCTTGGCCCTGGTGTAATTACTGGCAGAACAACGTGGGCATTGTGGAGCCGCGCTACCATCTAAACGCTCCTCCCCACCCTGTGCGCCACCACCTAAATGTTCCCCCATACTATTCCAGGTCACCACTGATCTTGTCTGAGAATGTCAATTATCTTCTTAAACGCCGCCGAAAGGAGTGAGGGAGTAAGAGAGAGGGAGAGTGAGGGAGATGGAGGGAGGGAGAGAGGGAGAGAGAGAGAGGGGCATGAGTTCAGACTGCAGAAGGGAGGAGAAGGAGAGGGAAGGAGTTAGAGGGAGAAGGAGAGGGAAGGAGAGTGGGAGAGGGAAGGAGACAGAAGGAGAGGGAGAGGGAAGGAGAGAGGAGGAGAGGGGCAGAGAGGGAAGGAGAGAAGAGGAAAGGGAATGAGGGGGAAGGGAAGGGGAAGGGGAAGGGGAGAGGGAGAGGGAGAGGGAAGGAGAGGGATGAGAGGGAAGGCGAGGGGGAAGTGGTAAGGAGAGGGAAGGACAGGGGGTGAGGGAGCAGAGGGGGAAGTGGTAAGGAGAAGGAAGGAGAGGGGGTGAGGGAAAGAGAGGGGGAAGTGGTAAGGAGAGGGAAGGAGTGGGGGTGAGGGAAGGAGAGGGGTAGTGGTAAGGAGAGGGAAGGAGAGGGGTGAGGGAAAGAGAGGGTAGTGGTAAGGAGAGGGAAGGAGAGGGAAGGAGTGGGGGTGAAGGAAGGAGAGGGGAAGTGGTAAGGAGAGGGAAGGAGTGGGGGTGAGGGAAGGAGAGGGGTAGTGGTAAAGAGAGGGAAGGAGAGGGAAGGAGTGGGGGTGAAGGAAGGAGAGGGGAAGTGGTAAGGAGAGGGAAGGAGTGGGGGTGAGGGAAGGAGAGGGTAGTGGTAAGGAGAGGGAAGGAGAGGGAAGGAGTGGGGGTGAGGGAAGGAGAGGGGTAGTGGTAAGGAGAAGGAAGGAGAGGGGGTGAGGGAAAGAGAGGGGTAGTGGTAAGGAGAGGGAAGGAGAGGGAAGGAGTGGGGGTGAAGGAAGGAGAGGGGAAGTGGTAAGGAGAGGGAAGGAGTGGGAAGGAGTGGGGTGAAGGAAGGAGAGGGGAAGTGGTAAGGAGAGGGAAGGAGTGGGGGTGAGGGAAGGAGAGGGGTAGTGGTAAGGAGAGGGAAGGAGAGGGAAGGAGTGGGGGTGAAGGAAGGAGAGGGGAAGTGGTAAGGAGAGGGAAGGAGTGGGAGTGAGGGAAGGAGAGGGGGAAGTGGTAAGGAGAGGGACGGACAGGGGGTGAGGGAGCAGAGGGGGAAGTGGTAAGGAGAAGGAAGGAGAGGGGGTGAGGGAAAGAGAGGGGGAAGTGGTAAGGAGAGGGACGGACAGGGGTGAGGGAGCAGAGGGGGAAGTGGTAAGGAGAGGGAAGGAGTGGGGGTGAGGGAAAGAGAGGGGAAGTGGTAAGGAGAGAAGGAAGGAGAGGGTGAGGGAAAGAGAGGGAAGTGGTAAGGAGAGGGAAGGAGTGGGGGTGAGGGAAGGAGAGGGGTAGTGGTAAGGAGAAGGAAGGAGAGGGGGTGAGGGAAAGAGAGGTGTAGTGGTAAGGAGAGGGAAGGAGAGGGAAGGAGTGGGGGTGAAGGAAGGAGAGGGGAAGTGGTAAGGAGAGGGAAGGAGTGGGAGTGAGGGAAGGAGAGGGGTAGTGGTAAGGAGAGGGAAGGAGAGGGAAGGAGTGGGGGTGAGGGAAGGAGAGGGGAAGTGTTAAGGAGAGGGAAGGAGTGGGGGTGAGGGAAGGAGAGGGGAAGTGGTAAGGAGATGGAAGGGGTGGGGATGAGGGAAGGAGAGGGAATGAGACTAAAGGAGTGGGGTTGAGGGAATGAGAGGGGGTGGTAAGGAAAGGGAAGGATAGGAAAGGAGTGGGGGTGAGGGAAGGACAGGGGGGAGAAGTATGCTGATGCATATTGATCCTCTCCAACATGGAGACACAGGGAGGACTGCAGGAGCCCACAGCAGTAGGGCTCAGGGGAAACTGTGAATGGTTGGTGGGTGTATTGACACAAAATGGCAGTCAATCAGCACAGAGGATCCCTTCATTCATCCCTTCAAACTCTCTTCACCCTACCTACATGAGATTCTCTCTCTCTCTCTCTCTCTCTCTCTCTCTCTCTCTCTCTCTCTCTCTCTCTCTCATTGCCTCTCTCTCTGTCTAACTTTCTCCCTACCCTGTCTCAAAACATCATGATTGTGTAAGGAAAACATGATAAGTAGTACACCTAAGCTGAGGTCTGATGTTTGGAGGGTGTTTGAATGTAAACCCACTGTCAGTGTTTTAATACACAGAATGTGGTTTAAAACAGAAATGTAGTACTCTGAAACACCCAAAGTGGTTATTCAACCGGAACATCAGTGTTTTTAAGAGAGAGACTTCTTGGGGTTTCAGGCATTATCAAAAGACAAAAACAGTGTAAAGGCGCATGTGCGTACCAGTAGGACGCATGGGGAGTGAGTAGCATTTAAATCAAGCCTTTCAAATCAATAGATCAATATATCCCCAAGCAACCAGTGGTCAGTTATATACAACAGCGAACCAATTTGTGGGTAAAGCGATGCTGTGACACGAACCCAACAATCCACGGCTTCCCTTAGAGGAAAAGACAATGAACAACTTGGAGATGCAAATGAGAGCAACTAACAGCTGAATGATATCCAGGAAAACCTAGCTAAAGTACTCTCAATGCTCACCAAAACAAACTGTTACAATCTGTTGTTAAAAAAGTAGACTTGCTCTAAAGGAAAGTAGAGTCTATCGTGTGAGATATGCATATACAAGGCGGGAGTGTGGACAAACAGGACAACAAAATTGGCCTTCTAGAAACAAAGGTGCAATCTTTAGAATACGAACTGGATCAGCAACAAAACAGATAGAGACAAAATAATCTGAGAGTATTGTCCCTACCGGAAGATGAGGAAAAAAGAGACCTTTCCAGCTTACGTGATCAAGCTGATATCGTAGGATCTTGGTGTGGATATATCACTTGAGGATCTGGAACGATGCAATTGGTTTGGCGTGAAACAGAAGAATGCTAAATACCCTCGCAAGGTAATCTTTAAACTGTGGAACCAAAGTCAACCAAAGTCAACATTGTGAAGGCACAGGGGGGAAAGGAGATAAAAATCCATGGCCAGTCCATTTGATTCTTCCAGGACCTGTCTGCTAAGTTGAGGAAATAACGCAAGCAATTCCTTCTGATCAATACAGAGAGATCCTTAATGAAAACCTACTCCAGAGCACTAAAGACCTCAGACTGGGGCGAAGGTTCACCTTCCAACAGGACAACGACCCTAAGCACACAGCCAAGACAACGCAGGAGTGGCTTCGGGACAAGTCTCTGAATGTCCTTGAGTGGCCCATTCAGAGCCTGGACTTGATCCTGATCTAACATCTCTGGAGAGACCTGAAAATAGCTGTGCAGCAACCTGACAGAGGTTGAGAGGATCTGCAGCGAAGAATGGGAGAAACTCTTCAAATACAGGTGTGCCAAGGTTGTAGAGTCATACACAAGAAGACTTGAGTCTGTAATCGCGGCCAAAGGCGCTTCAACAAAGTACAGAGTAATAGTTATGTAAATGTTCTATGTTCTAAAAAAATTTGGGGGTAGATTGATGAGGGGGAAAAGCAATTGAATCAGTTTTAGAATAAGGCTGTAACGTAACAAATTATTGAAAAAGTCAAGGAGTCTGAATACTTTCTGAATGCACTGAATGTTGTGTGTGAATGAAGGAGAATGGAAGGAAGTAGATGTATAGAGGGGAGTCTGAGTCGGGGAAAGATGGGAGGTTGGGATAAACTTGGCCTGGGTGGGTAAGAGAGGGCAAGGATGGGACGTGGTAATAATCCTGGCTTGGGTGGGTAAGGATGGAATGGTGGGACAAGCTTGGTTTGGGTGGGCAATGGTGAGTATAGATGGAAGGTTGGGATAAGGTTGGCTTGGGTGGATTAAAGGGAGGAGAACTGGGAGGAGGTGATGGAGAGGGATGTAAAGTTAATAAATCGTAGTGGGCAGATTAAGAAAGGATGTCGAATCATTATTATTCCTTGTTTGTCATTAGA
Source organism: Brachymystax lenok tsinlingensis (assembly GCA_030435695.1). Classification (NCBI taxonomy): domain Eukaryota; kingdom Metazoa; phylum Chordata; class Actinopteri; order Salmoniformes; family Salmonidae; genus Brachymystax; species Brachymystax lenok. The sequence goes on from CM059799.1 coordinate 12,283,441, forward strand.
ACTAAGATGCAATGGCGGTTATTGGTGAGAATGAAGAAGGGCTTCATCCGGGGATAGGGTGGCAGGGAGGTCATCAGACACTTCTCTGAGGTGTGCCTAGGGCCTCCACTCATCCCATTTCAGTCTCTCGGTGGACCCACTCTCCCCAAGTAGACCCCCACCAGCCACTATACTTTAATTGAATGTATAAGGTAGTAAAAACTGACCATAGTACTTAAGTGGCAGTCTTTCTCAAATGACACAATCCGCCGTGTTTTTTTGTTTGTTGATACTTTAGGAGAGGAGTTGGAGGTTAAAAGCCCTATGAAAGGCATAGCATAGTACAAAGACATACTTTGCTTTATGTTATTTTATTTTTTATTGGGGGGGGGGGCGCTGTTGGAAGCCAAGGATGTAGAACGCATTTCCCTATCGCTCCTGAGTTAGTGACCAAATTGATATACTTAACCTTGCAAAATGTTATATATTTCTGTTTGGCCAGGTGTCTGAAGATCAACTTTGAGAAATGTACGTTTGTAATGTTGTTTACCCGGCCAAAATCTGAGTCTGCAAGAGCAGGCCACAGCAAGCCCGCACCCTCTCCTGATTCACCCCCGCCACCGGATGCTGCCCCATGGAAACACTGACTGTGGAGATGCTACAATCCGTGATAGGCACCCTCAAAACATTTTTGGCAAAATTGACTTTCTCTCTACCACTCTCAGGTCAGAGAAATCAATGGTCAAAGACAAGCTTAAAAAATCTATCGAGAGTATACAGAATAAACTCGACACACACTGAGTGGCCTTATCGAATTAGCGAGCTAGAGGCTAACGTTGACTCATTAACAACTAAGGTGTCATACCTCGACAATAGATGCGAAGATATGGAAAGTAGAATCTGGAGGAACAACATTAGTCTACTGGGAATACCGAAGGGAGTGGAGGGCCCAAGACCCACCGACTTCATGGCCCAGCTGCTTCAGGAGCTGCTCGGTCTGGAGGAGAAGCCACTGCTAGACCAGGCCCACCACACTCTGCGTAACCGACCCCGGGATGGAGAACCCCCATGACCATTTGTCATCAGGGTTAATTTCTTTCACGTCCCTAATGACATACTGACGAGATCGGGAGAAGCATCCCCTCTTCTCTATAAGGGTAAAAGTATCTCGATATTTGCGGACTACACCACAGCTGTGGCTAAGAAGCGGGCTAGCTTTGGATCTGTGAAGCGCCAGCTACGCGCCTGCATGGGCGTGAAGTTCAGCCTCATCTACCCTGCGGTTCTGAGACGGACCTTACCGGACAGCTCCACGTACAGATTCGAGGACCCGGCTTTAGCGGCCGATTTCATCAACAAGAACGTGAAAGCGGCTGTTGTACCGCATGGTGTGGAACAAATGGTTGGTTAGCTGGTCTTCTTAGCAGGCTAGTTAGCAGGCCGTATATAGTTTGTATATGTTTTTTTGTGCTTCGTCTTTGTTTTTTAAATGTGCGCTTTTAGGTTCAACTAAGATCTTCAGTTTACATTGTACCTTGTCCTTTACACGTCCTCTCTCTCTTAAGACATTACTCAGCCTAGTGTAGCCCATCCTGCTGGAGGGAATGGCTTTAATTTTCTTACTTGGAACTGCAGGGGCAAAAATAACCCAGTTAAACATAGTAAGGTGCTACACCACCTTCATCAATTGAAAGCTCACATCAACTTTCTCCAAGAAACTCATCTGAAAGTATCACAACACAACACAAGTCTTAGGTGCAGATGGGTGGGTCAGGTTTTCCATTCCTAATTTCAGAGTAAGGCAAGAGGGGTGGCTACTTTACTTCACAGATCGGTACCTTTTACATGTTCTAATGTGATCGCAGATCCCCATGGTAGATACATAATTGTCAGTGGTAGGCTGCTCAATACAAAGGTACTTCTTGTTAATATTTGTGCTCCTAATTGGGACAATGGTGATTTTTTCTAATCGGTTTTCTCTACACTCCCAGATATGTCTTCACATATGTTGATCTTAGATGGTGACTTTAACTATTGGTTAGACCCACATTTGGATCGATCCTCTACTAAACCTACCACCTTATCAACCTCAGCTAGAGTTGTCCGAACCTTTATGTCTGAATTTGCGGTCTCAGATTCTTGGAGAATGTTTAATCCAGCTGGAAAAGCACACTCACACCCCCGGATATTTACAAGGAACGTTTAACTTTGCAAGCAGAATTTGACACATTATTAACAGACCAGGTTACTGAACTGCTTGTCAAGTCTAGGAGCACTTACTATGAACAAGGAGATAAAGCCAGTAAATTATTAGCTCACAAGTTACGTCAACTATCATCATAATTTCAGATTCCTAAAATTCGTACATCGTCTGGGATATCATTAGATCCTGGGGGAATCAATGATGAGTTCAAGAGATTTTTCCAGTCTCTATATACTTCTGAAAGTAAAGCAGATACATTGACATTGGATGATTTCTTCCACTCACTTGCTGTGCCTTCGGTCAGCCGGGATTTGGTAAAAAAATTAGAGCAGCCGATCACTGTTGAAGAATTGTCTAATGCTGTCAAATCTCTTCAATCTGGGAGAAGCTCAGGGCCTGACGGCTATGCAGAAGAGTTTTATAAAGAGTTTATCTCCAAAATAGCCCCTATTCAAATTGAAATGTACAAGGAAGCATTTGTAAATGGTGCTCTCCCACAGACTCTCAGTCAGGCAACCAATTGTCTTATTCTTAAAAAAAACAAAGACCCTCTTGCCTGTGTATCATACCATCAAATTAGCCTGCTAAATGTTGACTTGAAAAGTCTAGCCAAACTTCTGGCAACGCGTCTGGAAACAGTCCTCCCATTAATAATCTCTCCGGATCAAACATGATTTATTAAAAATGGACACTCATTCTTCAATCTTCGACGATTATTTAATATTATATATAATCCTTTTGTCGTCAATAGCTCTGAAGCCATTATGTCCCTGGATGCGGAGAAAGCGTTTGACCGGTTGGAATGGAAATACCTTTTTACACTCTAAATAAATTTGGCTTTGGCTCCAAATTCATGACTTGGATAAGACTTCTGTACTCATCCCCTCAAGCCTCTGTCAGGACTAACACTCAATCAGATTGCTTCCCTTTGCAACGATCAACACGCCAGGTTTGCCCTTACTGTTTGCCCTCGCCATAGAAGCACTTCGCTCCAACCCCCTCATCAAAGGTATAGTCTGATACGGACTCAAACACAAACTGTCTTTATATGCAGATGATTTATTATTATACACATCCATCCTTTCTGTCCCTGTTCCTGCTGCCCTTGCCACTTTCGCATCCTTCGGTCACTTATCAGGGTATAAACTGAATCTCAGTAAAAGCTAATTGATGCCGCTTAATATGGCCGCAAAGAAATCCCCTTTACATAACTTGCCATTTAAATTGCTCACAGTAGTTTTATTTATCTCGGGTACATGTCACAATCAGATTTGAAAACCTTTTTCAAGTCAACTTTGCTCCTCTTTTAACCCGTACGATTTGGAACGCTTGTCTTTGCTACACTTCTCCTTATTCGCAATAATTAATTATATTAAAATGAATACTCTCCCTAAATTCTTATATCTCTATCAGTGCCTTCCAATTTTTCTTCCCAATACATTTTTCAAAAAGATCGACGGCCTAATACTACCCTTTATATGAGACAAAAAGCCCCCCAGGATGCGAAAGCAACTTTTGCAGAGGCCCAAACCAGACTGCGGTCTAGCTCTACCGGATTCCAGATTCTATTACTGGCCTACTAACCTTAGGATAATTCAGTACTGGTTGCAGAGCAGAGAGATATTCCCACCCCCAATTTGGCTAGAGATGGAGGCCGCCTCGTCTATGACGGCATCCTTGTCTTCCCTCGCTCACTCCTCCGTTACAAGCACTTACTTCTCCTTCACCAAAAATGTATGTGTCAAAACAACATTGAACATCTGGAATCAATGTAGGCGCCACTTTGGGTTTCAAACAACCTCTTCTTTGGCTCCGGTAGCCTCAAGCCCAGCTTTTCCCCCATCTCTGGTTGATGGTGCTTTCTCAACATGGTCTAGTCTCGGTATTAAAAGATTCAGAGATCTGTATATTAACAATACATTTAGTACGTTTGAACAATTATCAGCTAAATTTGGTCTCCCCAGACGTAATTTCTTTAGGTTCTTACAAGTCTGGAGTTACGTCCACAGCATAGATCCAGGATTCCCCACCCTTCCTGGTGAAACACAGTTCGACACATTTCTTATCCCACTTCCTACTCTGAAAGGCACCTTGTCAATAATCTATAGTCAAATTTTCTCACTACAAACCATCTCATAAAAAAATATTACATCCTCATGGGAGGGGGAACTGGGTGAGGAAATATCTGATGAACTATGGGAAGGAGCACTTAAAAGGGTACATAGCTCTTCTATTTGTGCTCGACACGGTCTCATTCAATGCAAACTCATTCATAGGGCCCACTGGACCAAAGCAAAATTATCCACAATTTCCAAGGATGTGAACCCTAACTGTGTACGATGTAACCAGTCTCCTGCTAATCATGTACACATGTTTTGGTGTTGCCCATCTCTTGTTAGTTTCTGGAAAGACATCCTTAACACACTCTCAGAATTAAGCAGCACGCAGATTGAGCCAGACCCTTTTATTGCACTTTTTGGGGTTTCCTTACCCACAGTACAGTTGACCAAAATGAATAAGGATGTAATTTCCTTTGTCACTTTGTTAGCGAGACGATTAATTTTACTTAGACGGAAATCCTCTGCAGCCCGTTCTCATGCTCTTTGGATTAAATCTGTTTTTAATTGCATAAAGTTGGAAAAATTAAACACACACTCCATTGGTCTATAGACAAAATCTATGCAATGTGGGCTCCCTTCTTTTCTTATGTTAAACGACCACATTTCCCTGCAGTTCCAGAGTGATGTATATTTATATTTTGGTGATGTAAGAAGCCTGGTATGTGCATTCACGACATCTCGGATGTTAAGGACGGTATTATCTGTGCTAGTTGACCTATAACAACTGTACCAAAATATATATTTTTCTTTGTTTTATAATTTTTTATTATTATAATTATTTTTTATGTCTGTCTCTCTATGTTTTGCTGTATTGTTGTCTTTGATGTGTTGTTTGATATTACTACCAAATAACTTACAAGTTCAACTATTTTGTAAATGCTGGTATTGAATATATCAATACTTTGCTTTTAAATGTCTGCTCAGTCCACATGTATGTAATGTATACAATAACTATGTATTCATACTATGATCCTCCCATTGTATGGAATGCCATGTCTGCTAAACTGTTTTATTTGCTTCCTCAATGATTGACCGAACAGATAACTTTCATTCTATAGAAGTAAAGACCAACAAAATCCAACTTATCACATGGAATGTGCACGGGGTCCATGATGGGGAAAAAAGCATATGGTTCTTGAACACTTAAAGAGATTGTCAGCAGATGTGGTTTTTGTGCAAAAGTTAGATAAAAAATGAGAAATGTAATATTTAAAGAGGAGCTGGGTTGGAGAGGCCTATGCTTCCATCTATTGAAGTAACAACATTAAGTGTAGGTATCCTGATCAATAAGATACATCATTTTCCCTTATATCCCAGCACATGGACCAAGAAGGCAGATTTCTAATGTTGAATGGCACAAAAAATGGCAAAAATACACATTGATTTCATTGTTTTATCCTACCAGGGGCAAATCTGGTGTTTTCTGATAGAATTCAAGCTATATTAGATCAAATCTAGACAGGAACTATTATTTTATCAGGTGTCACTTAAATAATACATTCGATAAGATTGACAGACCTAGTATTAAAAAAGACAAATTTAAGGAGCCTCCAAAGAGGCTGAAAATTTTTATCTCTACAAATAATTTAGAGGACACCTGGAGATGACTATTTCCAAATCTTAACGTGGTTTTAACCTTCCAGACTTGGAATTGTATCAACTCGCTACCCAAGGCTTTTACTTGAGAGATATTGTGAAATGCACAATAAAAGGAACAATGGGGCACATATTAAAGATGCACATGCTCATCCCCAGAATATTTGCATGTGTCTATTTTCAAACAATAAAGCTAAGAACATGAACAACTTCATAGTTAAGAACGTTATAACAATATGAAAGAAAATTAAATGTGTTCCACTAGAACCAATATCACTCCCTAAAAACACACCACTGTGGAACAATCCTTGCATAGCTTTTCAGAATTCACTAATAAATTGGTCCACATGGAAAAATAAAGGCATAGAAACCCCAAATTACTTGATAACAGGTGATACATTTATTTCCATGACAGAATAAAATAGCAATTTTGGACTGACCGATGTAGATATTAACACACATTTTTTTTATTTGAAATCTTTTGGACATCTGGCTAACATTGAGGGAATCTTATTTGAGTCAGAAAATGATGTTCATATGATAGGTAAGATATACAAAACCTTACAGAGAGCCTATCCAACTGACAATCTCTTCTGATTTTTTTTTTTAGAAACTATTGGAACTAAGACTAGGCGCTGCATGGTCAATCTGACGTATGCATTGGCCGTGCAGCATTTACGGTGATCCGGCCTCTACAGAAGTCAGGGCATTCATGCTTCTTGTGCTTCATGGAGCAGCGCAAAGCGGTTGTGAAGGAAGTTGTCAAGTAAGTGAGTTTGTGTTTATACAGGACCTCCCGCCCTCACCTACCGTCAACCAATCATGTCAATATATCTTTTTTATACATTTTTTATATTTTTCTAAACATCAACTTCCAAATACTCTCCTGCAAACCGCCTCACCCAATGTGGTATGGATCTGCTTTTTTCTAAAGTATTTTTCTTCACTTTTGAACCGGAACCCCCAACAGAAGCTAGCCAGCTAACTAGCTACTAGCTAGTAGTCAGCTAACCACTGCTAGCGGTCATCAGCTAACCTTCAGCTCGGAAAAATCTCGCCAGTTTGCACAACGCGATTCAAACCAGAGCATACAGGACTTATTTCCTCTCCCTATCCCCCGGATTCCTACCGCAAGCTCTGAACCTTTTCATCTGGATCATCGCAGCTAGCTAGCTGCAATCCGAGTGGCTACTCCTGGCTAACGTCTCTGTCCCAAAGCAAGCACCAATTAGCCTGGAGCTAGCCAATGCTAGTTACATCTCCCGGCTAGCTGAAGGGGTCCATCAGCCACTCCTTGGGCTACAATACTTATTTTGCCAATTGGCCTGGACCCCTTTTACGGCCGGCGGCAATAGCCCCGCCGATCCTTCACGACTGGACTACCGACATAATCTGCCCGAGGGGGTTCTTCAACTGGCTCCTACGTTGCAACGTCCCCCTGAATGCCCATCTGCTAGCCTGCTAGCTGCGGCCCGCTAGCAGTCTAGAGCATATTGGACTGTTAGCTGAAGAGATCCATCGGCCAATTTCTTGGGCCACTATACCTATTTTGCTAATTGGACTGGACCCCTTTACTACATGGAACCCTACTAATCCATCACAACTGGTCTGCTGACATAACCGCACGAGGAGGCTCCGCACGAGGAGGCTACAACAGACTTCTTCCATCGTGACGTCCCTCTAAGGCCCTTCTGCTAGCTTGCTAGACCCGGGACGCTAGCTGCCTGAATCGTCTCCAGCCAGCCTAACTACTCACTGGACCCCTATGATCACTCAGCTATGCGTGCCTCTCCAAAATGTCAATAGGCCTTGTCCATTGCTGTTCTGGTTAGTGATTATTGTCTTATTTCACTGTAGAGCTTCTAGCCCTGCTCAATATGCCTTAGCTAACCCTTTAGTTCCACCTCCCACACATGCGGTGACATCACCTGGTTTAAATGATGTTTCTAGAGACAATGTCTTTCTCATCGTCACTCAATGCCTAGGTTTACCTCCACTGTATTCACATCCTATCATACCTTTGTCTGCACATTATGCCTTGAATCCATTCTATCACGCCCAGAAACCGGCTCCTTTTACTCTCTGTTCCGAACGTACTAGACGACCAGTTCTTATAGCCTTTAGCCGTACCCTTATCCTACTCGACCTCTGTTCCTCTGGTGATGTAGAGGTTAATCCAGGCCCTGCAGTGCCTAGCTCCACTCCCATTCCCCAGGTGCTCTCCTTTGTTGACTTCTGTAACTGTAAAAGCCTTGGTTTCATGCATGTTAACATTAGAAGCCTCCTCCCTAAGTTTGTTTTATTCACTGCTTTAGCACACTCTGCCAAGCCTGATGTCCTAGCCGTGTCTGAATCCTTGCTTAGGAAGACCACCAAAAACCCTGAAATTTCCCTCCATAACTATAACATTTTCCGACAAGATAGAACTGCCAAAGGGGGCGGAGTTGCATTCTACTGCAGAGATAACCTGCAGAGTTCTGTCTTACTATCCAGGTCTGTACCCCAAAATTTTGAGCTTCTACTTTTAAAAATCCACCTTTCCAGAAACAAGTCTCTCACCATTGCCGCTTGCTATACACCACCCTCTGCCCCCAGCTGTGCTCTTGACACCATATGTGAATTGATTGCCCCCATCTATCTTCAGAGCTCGTGCTGCTAGGTGACCTAAACTGGGGCATGCTTAACACCCCGGCCATCTAAGCTTGATGCCCTCAATCTCACACAAATTATCAATGAACCTACCAGGTACAACCCCAAATCCATAAACACGGGCACCCTCATAGATATCATTCTAACCAACTTGCCTTGCAAATACACCTCTGCTGTCTTCAACAAAGATCTCAGCAATCACTGGCTCATTGCCTGCATCCGTAATGGGTCTGCGGTCAAACGACCACCCCTCATCACTGTCAACGCTCCCTAAAACACTTCAGCGAGCAGGCCTTTCTAATCAACCTTGCCCAGGTATCCTGGAAGGATATTGACCTCATCCCGTCAGTAGAGGATGCCTGGTTATTCTTTAAAAGTGCCTTCCTCACCATCTTAAATAAGCATGCCCCATTCAAAAAATGTAGAACCAGGAACAGATATAGCCCTTGGTTCACTCCAGACCTGACTGCTCTTGACCAGCACAAAAACATCCTGTGGTGTACTGCATTAGCATCGAATAGCCACTGTGATATGCAACTTTTCAGGGAAGTTAGGAACCAATATACGCAAGCAGTTAGGAAAGCTAAGGCAAGCTTTTTCAAACAGAATTTTGCATCCTGTAGCACAAACTCCAGAAGGTTCTGGGACACTGTAAAGTCCATGGAAAATAAGAGCACTTCCTCCCAGCTGCCCACTGCACTGAGGCTAGGAAACACTGTCACCAACGATAAATCCACGATAAATGAGAATTTCAATAAGTACTTTTCTACGGATGGCCATGCTTTCCACCTGGCTACCCCTACCCCGGTCAACAGCCCTGCACCCCCCCACAGCAACACGCCCAAGCCTCCCCCATTTCTCCTTCACCCAAATCCAGATAGCTGATGTTCTGAAAGAGCTGCAAAATCTGGACCCCTACAAATCAGCCGGGATAGACAATCTGGAACCTCTCTTTCTAAAATGATCTGCCGAAATTGTTGCAACCCCTATTACTAGCCTGTTCAACCTCTCTTTCGTATCGTCTGAGATCTCCAAAGATTGGAAAACTGCCGCGGTCATCCCCCTCTTTAAAGGGGGAGACACTCTATACCCAAAATGCTACAGACCTATATCTATCCTACCCTGCCTTTCTAAGGTCTTCGAAAGCCAAGATAGCAAACAGGTCACCGACGATTTCGAATCCCACCATACCTTCTCCGCTATGCAATCTAGTTTTCGAGCTGGTCATGGGTGCACCTCAGCCACGCTCAAGGTCCTAAACGATATCATAACCGCCATCGATAAGAGACAATACTGTGCAGCCGTATTCATCGACCTGGCCAAGGCTCACCACATTCTTATCGGCAGACTGAACAGACTTGGTTTCTCAAATGACTGTCTCGCCTAGTTCACCAACTACTTCTCTGATAGAGCTCAGTGTGTCAAATTGGAGGGCATGTTGTCCGGACCTCTGGCAGTCTCTATGGGTTTACCACAGGGTTCAATTCTCGGGCCGACTCTCTTCTCTGTATACATCATGATGTCCGTCTTGCTGCTGGTGATTCTCTGATCCACATCTACGCTGACGACACAATTTTGTATACTTCTGGCCCTTCTTTGGACACCGTGTTAACTAACCTCCAGACAAGCTTCAATGCCATACAACTCTCCTTCCGTGGCCTCCAACTGCTCTTAAACGCAAGTAAAACTAAATGCATGCTCTTCAACCGATCGCTGCCTGCACCTGCCCGCCCGCCCGTCCAGCATGGACAGTTTTGACTTAGAATATGTGGACAACTACAAATACCTAGGTGTCTGTTTAGACTGTAAACTCTCCTTCCAGACTCACATTAAGCATCTCCAATCCAAAATGTAATCTAGAATAGGCTTCCTATTTCGCAACAAAGCATCCTTCACTCATGCTGCCAAACATATCCTCGTAAAACTGACTATCCTACCGATCCTTGACTTCGGCGATGTCATTTACAAAATAGCCTCCAACACTACTCAACAAATTGGATGCAGTCTATCACAGTGCCATCCGTTTTGTCACCAAAGCCCCACATACTACCCACCACTGCGACCTGTACGCTCTCATTGGCTGGCCCTTGCTTCATACTCGTCGCCAATCCCACTGGCACCAGGTCATCTACAAGTTTTTGCTAGGTAAAGCCCCGCCTTATCTCAGCTCAATGGTCACCATAGCAGCACCCTCCCGTAGCACGCGCTCCAGCGGGTATATTTCACTGGTCACCCCCAAAGCCAATTCCTCCTTTGGCCGCCTTTCCTTCCAGTTCTCTGCTACCAATGACTGGAACAAACTGCAAAAATCACTGAAGCTGGAGACTCCTATCTCCCTCACTAACGTTAAGCACCAGCTGTCAGAGCAGCTCACAGATCACTGCACCTGTACATAGCCCATCTGTAAATAGCCCATCCGACTACCTCATCCCCATACTGTATTTTTTTTAATTTTTTGCTCCTTTGCATCCCAGTATCTCTACCTGCACATTCATCTTCTGCACATCTATCACTCCAGTGTTTAATTGCTAAACTGTATTACTTCGCCACTATGGCCTATTTATTGCCTTACCTCCCTTGTCTTACCTCATTTGCACACACTGTATATATAGACTTTTTCTACTGTATTATTGACTGTATGTGTGTTTATTCCATGTTTAACTCTGTGTTTCCTGGCACCACTCTCCCAAGGCCCTCACCTCCTCCCTGTAGGCTATCTGGTGGTTTGAAGACTGTGCTTGACAATGCCTCCCAACATGGTAGAAAATGGCAAATGGTCAAATACATAAAATAGTATAAAACATTAAGACACCAGACAAAGTGATCTAATTCTGCATTAAACAGGATACAAAACATTTTAATGGTGTTTAGAAGCCTTTGGAGAGCAGAAACGACACCAAAACAGAAGGTATCTAATTCAGCACTAAACAAGTCTCGAAACACCAAAATAGTGTTTTTAATCTTTACTGTTAGTTATCCCAGTCCCTGGCAAGATGTGTGCACAACACTTGATTTGGTGTCGCTACAAAACAGGATAACGTGTTTCAGTACTCCAGCAAAGGTTTTGTCTCCTTCAAGTTGGTGGCAGCTCAGTTGCCACTAGTTTTAGTGTTGCAAAGCACTTCATTTTACCTGTGTTCTCTCATCCATCCATCTATGGACCTCTTCATCGTGCCCCACCCCACCATAAGTCCCTCTGCACCTCAGAGGGAGTGTTTTGCTTTGATCTCACTCTCAGTACAAACAGGTAAACATCATTAAACATTTAGAGAAGGCAGAGCTGCATCTCACTAATTCACGCTGGCAACCCAGAGACACACACACACACACAAACAGATGCTCCCAAAACACAGGGCTTTGGTTTGTGTGCGCGTGTTAAGGAAATACTTTTGTTCCCGTGTCGTGCCAAGGGCTTTTCACTTTAAAAACAGATTCATTCAGATAATCAGATGACATCCATGTAGATGTACATTAATGGCAAGTATTTAGTGGTAGAGGGAAAGGATCAGGGATGAAAAACACATTTCACTCAGCTAGTTGGTTCCTATGATTAATTCTTAATTATTCCTACTTCGAAATGGAGATGTGTTTTCCCCTGGTATGTGTATGAAGGTGTGCATCATTGTGGTGTGTGTAGGGAGGTTTGTGTTGGACTGTTGTTTATAGCATGTGTGTATAGCTGGTATGTATCGGTGTGCGTTGACCTGACACACAGACACCGACACACTGTGTTGTGTCTGTTGGCCTGGTGTGTGGTGTGTGTATGACAGCCAGGTCACCCGTGATACAAATCAGTATTCATCAAGAGATGACGTGGAAACCAGCCACTAAGCCTCTGCCTCTGTTTCCAAAAGTTGCACGTTTGAATCCAGCAATAGAAAGTTGTTTTTGAGATTTTTGTTTTAAGCATATCCCAAACACCATTCAGGGTTAATGCTTAACCTTAATATTTCGGAGTAATGCTTCAACTTTACCCTAACCTTAAAAAGTCAGAGTTAATGCTTAAACTTTATCCTAACCTTAAAAAGTCAGAGTTAATGATGAAGGTGAGAGAAGGGGAGTTAAAAGGACAGGAGGAATGGAGGATAAGACAGTGACATATACGTTTTCAAACTCATTTCAGAAGCTCCGCTGGCCAACAAATCAAAAATCTAATTTTATTGGTCACATACACATATTTAGCAGATGTTATTGCGGGTGTAGGGAAATGCTCTAAATCATTCTAACGTGGCCAAGGTCGGAGGTTGACGCTGTCTTGTTCTAATTGCCTAGGGGCTGCATGGGTGTTCAATCAGCTTTAAAATGCAAAACTGCACTTACAGAAATTACACTGATGCACTAGGAATACATATTGCCCATTAAAAGCCGCCCATGTCATCTATACAGGTTATAAGTGATAAAGAGAATGCTTAGTGACATAAGCTATTCCCACATGTACACTCACATGCATGGATGCATAAAATACTAGCATATGGATATGTACGCACACACAAACACACACACACACACACATACGCACGGAGACACAAACCACACCACGCACCAACAATTCAATTAATATGAAGAAACTTTATGTGATCATAAAAGCGTAACTAAATGTTATGTGTATGTTTGTGTGTGTTCTTCAATTCCTTTGAGGTCAGTCATTATTGGTCATAAACAGGGCCAGGCATTTTTTTTTTTTCAACCCCTTCTTTAGATAATCCGACCTCAAGTGGCTGTATAGCACCTATTCACATAATGTGTGAATTAATTGTCACGTGTCCGTGATCATCTACTAATTCCATTAGTCCAAAATACATTGACATCCATGTGGACTGACTTCAAATGAAATGTTTACTGATAATTATTCTCATCAGCAGCCTACGCTTTAGCTTAACTTCGGGATCGGTGTCCCGCCCACGGGACGGTTGAGCTAACGTAGGCTAATATGATTAGCATGAGGTTGTAAGTAACAAGAACATTTTCCAGAACATAGACATATCTGATATTGGCAGAAAGCTTAAATCCTTGTTTATCAAACTGCACTGTCCAATTTACAGTAGCTATTGCAGTGAAAGAATACCATATTGTTGTTTGAGGAGAGTTCACAGTTTTGAACTTGAAAAGTTATTAATAAACAAATTAGGCACATTTGGGCAGTATTGATACAACAGTTTGAACAGAAATGCAATGGTTCATTGGATCAGACTAAATGTTTGCACATACACTGCTGCCATCTAGTGGCCAAAATCTAAATTTCACCTGGGCTGGAATAATACATTATGGCCTTTCTCTTGCATTTCAAAGATGCAACAAAATACAAAGAATGTTTAATTTTTTTATTTTACCAGATCTATTGTGCTATATTCTCCTACATTCCTTTCACATTTCCACAAACTTTAAAGTGTTTCCTTTTAAATGGTACCAAGAATATGCATATCCTTGCTTCAGGGCCTGGGCTGAAGGCAGTAAGATTTGGGTATGTCATTTTAGGCTAAAATTGAAAAAAAATTGGCGGATCCTTAAGAGGATTTATTAATGCACCAAATTATAAGCCGATCTTAAAGACATTATCAACATAAATATTTAACTTATTCATTGTTTGTTATCAATATTATATGGGAATAATAGGCATTTCATCTCAGACAATGTAGCCTATTTCCGAACAAAGTAGCCATTTTCATTTGCTATAGAAATACATTTAAAAACGTCAATGCTAAGGATATGGCTTTTGCAAGCGCCAACATCCCTCTTGAAAAAGTTAACAATTGCAAAATGTGTGCATACATGAATACTTAAGAGTCTATTGATGCGCCCGTGCATCAGTCTTATTAACTTAATAAAAAAATCCCTGTCTAAATCTGTCAGTTTAAGCTAGAGGTATTTGTTTTTTGCATTGCCTGTGTCAAAATCCACCTCATCCGCCTATGTCGGTCTTCCGCATCTGCGATGTTTATCAGACCAGGAGACATCCCGAAAATCAGTCTTCTCACGGAAAACAATGGTGTTCTCCATTTTGCTCTATGACCCCCACAACTGTCACGCGACTCATCTGATGTCGGTACCGCCATTGTGCCAACTTCTGTCTGTAGCATCCGAACCGTTTGGGCTGTAGCGTCCTAACTGTTTGGGCTGTAGCGTCAGAACCGTTTGGTCTGTAGCATCTGAACCGTTTGATCTGTAGATCTGTAGGTTTGAACTGAGAATCTTATGAAAAAGACTTTGAGTTACAAGTTGTAACGTTTTGAAATCATTATTATGTTACAGTAGTGAGACAAATGTGATAATACCTCTAAGATACAACTGGTTCCCTGACAAATAGTAAAATGTAGCAAGCTAGCAGCAACATGCTAAGCTAATTAAGCAACAATGTAACTTAGCTACATGTGTTGAATTTATGAATAGAGCTAGCTAGCAACTGGCTAGGTGTCAAACATTGTGTGCGTGTGTGTGTGTGCGTGCGCGCGCGTGTGTGTGTGTGTGTGTGTGTGTGTGTGTGTGTGTCAAATCAAATTGTATTTGTCACATGTTTAGCAGATGTTATTGCGGGTGTAGCGAAGTTCTTGTGTTTCTATCTCCAACAGTGCGGTAATATCTAACAATTTACAACAATACACTTAGTACATACAACCTAAAAGTAAAATAATGGAATTAAGGAATATATAAGTATTAGGATGAGCAATGTCGGAGTGGCATAGACTAAATACAGTAGAATATAGTGTATACATTTGAGATGAGTAAAGCTAAAATATGTAAACTTTATTAACGTGATTAATGTTCCATTATTAAAGTGGCCAGTGATTTCAAGTCTATGAATATGGGGCAGCAGCCTCTAAGGTGCAGGGTTACGTAACCAAGTGGAAGCTGCCAAGTGATGGCAAAAAAGTGAGTTACCGCCGCTCTGATTTCCAAAAGTTATTTCCGTCTGTAAGTAATAACACAAACATTTCCTGGGCTAATAATGTAAGAAATAACACACAACATTAAAAATACTGCAAAGTTGCTTAGGAGCTAGAAGCAGAGCTGCCCTATCTGTCAGCGCCATCTTCTTGTGTGTGCGTGCGTTTTCTCCAGCGGTGTAAGACCACCCTGATTAACAAACCTGTTATTCTCTGTGTGTCTGTCTCTGTATCTCCTGAGATCATTAAGGATCCCACAAGGAGTAGATCTATCCTCTTGATCTCTGTAGAGAACCACCCTGCTCTGTCTGCTCCTCATCACATTCACAGATCAATGACTCTCCCAGGGAGAGCGAGAGAGAGCGAGAGAGAGGGGGAGCTCATTGATTAACTCCTACTGTAAGAAGTTGTCCTTGTTATGCTGAAGCAGCTTGCAGAGGATCGTGGTGGGTTATACTACTGAAGGACAAGGAACTTGGGTTCCATTTGTTGGAGCTGTTTCTTTTATTTTTATGAGGCCATGTAAGATCACTTTCTCCAGTATGTGAGCCTGCATTGAGCAACCAACAAGCTAATTCTTTAGTCAAGAGGTTCTGAGTGCACATGGGGAGAGATAAAGTTACACAACACACATGCACACCCTGACACACACCGACACACTCATGCACACATACACTCCACACAGACTTGCTTCTACGGTTGCTCATTCGTCCCTCTGGGCTGATCTCATTTGACTCCTACAGTGTGTACACAGTGGGGCTTCCTTATTATCATCACTCTGATACACACACACATACAGTTACACATACACACAGTTCAAACACCGGTTGTTTATGTGTGTGGGTGATTGTGATATAATACGGACCCCCCATAGTGCACAGGCTCCGGAGTGGGAGTCGTGTGCGTGTGTCAGTGGGGCTGGCACTTGAAGGACTTCGTAACCCTTCAGTTCTCTGATCTCAGCAGGTAATCCAAACAACGGTGAGAAGGAGCTACACACATACTCCCACATCAGAGAGAGAGGGAGAGAGACAGGCAGACAGACATCAGTGGGAACTCATGGTATCTATTTCTATTTTTAAGAGAGGAAGAAAGCGATAGTGCAATTCTGTCCGTTTCTAATTTCTTCTGGAAAATGCATTTGGCATGGGGATCGAGCATGGGGAGATTCAGGTTTGAGTCTGATTTGTGGTTCATGATTGGAAAACTCTCTGGAAAACTTGAGAAAGCAGAGATTCTATTACCAGGGAGCCAATGGGAATGTGACTTGATGGTCATGTGACCTACTTTCAAAACTGGCATGCCAACTCAGCTCCTTGTCCTGATACTGAACCCGACCACCTCAAAACACACAGTACGCACACCCTCCCAGACACCAGTGGAAACTTACGACTGTATCTCCTGGTGTGTTCTTTCATTAGGCTGTATCAGCATATTACAGAGCCCCTCCCAACTCTCCTCTTCTCTCTGGATGGAAAAAATGAGAGCGAAAGAAACAAAGAGTGCTGTTGGAATATGTGTCAGTTGGCCTCATAGGCCCAATATCCTCTTAGTGGAGTTGATGTGGCACTGGAGTTAGACTCACTGTCTGCTGTTAATGGGAAGTTTTCTTCTCTCTCTCTCTCTCTCTCTCTCTCTCTCTCTCTCTCTCTCTCTCTCTCTCTCTCTCTCTCTCTCAATTCAAGGGCTTTATTGGCATGGGAAACATATGTTAACACTGCCTAAGCAAGTGAAGTAGATAATAAACAAAAGTGAAATAAACATTAAAAATAAACAGTAAACCTTACACTCAGAGAAGTTCCAAAAGAATAAAGACATTTCAAATGTCATATTATATCTATAAACAGTGTTGTAACGATACAGTGTTGTCTCTCTGTCTCTCATTTCAATTTAAATGGCTTAATTGGCATGGGAAATATATGTTTATATTGTCAAAGCAAGTGAAAATAAAATAAACAATAAAAGATGAACAGTAAATATTACACTCACACAAGTTCCAAAAGAATAAAGACATTTCAAATGTCATATTATGTCTATATACAGTGTTGTAACAATGTGCAAATAGTTAAAGTACAAAAGGGAAAATAAATATACATAAAATATGGGTTGTATTTACAATAGTGTTTGTTCTTCACTGGTTGTCCTTCTCTTGTGGCAACAGGTCACACATCTTGCTGCTGTGGCACACTGTTGTTTTCACCCAGTAGATATGGGAGTATTTCAAAATTGGATTTGTTTTAGAATTCTTTGTGGGTCTGTGTAATCTGAGGGAAATATGTGTCTCTAATATGGTCATACATTTGGCAGGAGGTTAGGAAGTGCAAATCAGTTTCCATCGAATTTTTTGGGCAGTGTGCACATAGCCTTTCTTCTCTTGAGAGTCAGGTCTGCCTACGGCGGCCTTTCTCAATAGCAAGGCTATGCTCACTGAGTCTGTACATAGTCAAAGATTTCCTTGATTTTTTGTCAGTCACAGTGGTCAGGTATTCTGCCACTGTGTACTCTCTGTTTAGGGCCAAATAGCATTCTAGTTCGCTCAGTTTTTTTATAAATTCTTTCCAATGTGTCAAGTAACTATCTTTTTGTTTTCTCATGATTTGTTTGGGTCTAATTGTGTTGCTGTCCTGGGGCTCTGTGGGGTCTGTTTGTGATTGTGAACAGAGACCCAGGACCAGTATGCTTCTCCAGGTTCATCTCTCTGTCGGTGATGGAGTTGTTGTGGAAGTTTGGGAATCACTTCCTTTTAGGTGGTTGTAGAATTTAACAGCTCTTTTTTTTTTTTGATAGTTAGTGGGTATCGGCCTAATTCTGCTCTGCATGTATTATTTGGTGTTTTACGTTGTACACAAAGGATATTTTTGCAGAATTCTGCATGCAGAGTTCAATTTGGTGTTTGTCCCATTTTGTAAATTCTTGGTTGGTGAGCAGACCCCAGACCACACAACTGTAATTGAGACGCTGGGAGTCGAGAAGCAGGTGCAGTTGGTGAGTTTAATAATACAAGAAACATACAACGATACAAAACAGAAGTAGCGTCTGGACATGAAACACATAACCAATACTGCCTGAGGAATGGAACTAAGGGAGTAACTGATATAGGGGAGATAATCAGTGTATTGAGTCCAGGTGTGCCTCATAATGAGGCGCAGGTGCGCATAACTATGGTGCCAGGTGTGCGTAATGATGATTGCCAGAACCAGTGGTTAGTAAACCGGCGACGTCGCGCTCCGGAGAGGGGGAGCAGGAGTAGACGTGACAGTACCCCCCCTGACTTGTGGCTCCAGCCGCAGGACAACGCCAGGGGGACAGCCCCGAGGACGAGGAGCGGAGCAGGCCGGTCCGGACGGTAAAGGTGGAAATCACGGATGATGTTGGGATCCAGAATGTCTTTAACCAGAACCAAACCCCATCTCCTCTGAACCATACTCCTCCAAGTCCACCAGGTACTGGAGTCCATTAGGGATCTGACGGCGTAGGCGGGACCTCCCTCAACGACCAGGGGTGAAGAAGGGGTGTTGTGGAGGACAGCATCAGCCAGGGGACCAGGAATCACCGGCCTGAGGAGGGAGACATGAAAGGTGGGTGAGATACAGTAGTCAATCTATACATCACCTCGGTGACCCTCCGGAGAACCTTGAGCGGCTCCACAAACCGGGGCTCAGCTTCGAACAGGGCAGGCGGAGTGGGAGGTTCCTGATGGAGAGCCAGACGCGACACCAGGATGGTACATGGGAACCTCCCTGCGGTGGCGATCCGCCTGCTCCTTCAGACGGTGGACAGCGCGCTGGAGCTTCACGGGGCATCTTTCCAAACTTCTTCTGCGCGTCTGAACGACTCGTCCACCACAGGAGCTTTGGTACATGGGCCGGCTGATAATCCAGAACACACTGGACGGGAGTCAGCCCGGTGGAGGAGTGACAATGATTTCTGGGCATACTCCATCCAGGGAAGGAATCGGGCCCACTCCCCAGGAACCTCCCCAGCTGCTGGTTCATCCTCTCCACCTGCCTGTTAGACTGAGGCCTGTACCCGGAAATGAGGCTGATTGTGACCCCGAGCTTCTCCATGAAGTGACCCCGAGCTTCTCCACGTCGGAGACGATGTCCTCTGGAAGGCCATAATGCAGGAAGACCTGCTGGAACAGTGCCTCAGCGACCTGGAGAGCAGTAGGGAGACCATAGAGAGGGATAAAACGACAGAGTTTGGAGAATCTACCCACAACAACCAAAATGATGGTGAAACCATCAGAGGAGGGGAGATCAGTGACAAAATCAATGGATAGATGAGACCAGGGACGCTGAGGCACGGAAAGGGGAAAGAGTTTCCCTTCTGGAGTGTGCCTGGGAGATTTAGTTTGGGCACATACAGAACAGAAGTTGACGTAGCGAACAACGTCCTACGCCAAGGTGGGCCACCAATACTTTTCGGAGATAGATTGAATAGTGCGTTTGATACCTGGATGTCCAGCGATGACAGCTGTGTTGCCCCAGGTCAGCAGCCAATCCTTTATCCCTGTGGGAACGTAGATGCGCTCAGGAGGACAGGTAGTGGGTGCGGGTTCCCTCTCCGGGGGCTGGCGAATGTCAACATCTACATCCAAGACCACAGGGGCTATGACTCGAGAGGGAGGGAGGAATTATGGGTGCATTCAGCCACCTCGCTGTCCGTACTTACTCCAGATTCCGATGGTCGGTGAGAATGAGGAATGGATCCTTGACGCCCTCCAGCAAATGTAGCCACTCCTCTAATGCCAACTTCACCGCCAGGAGCTAATTCATCATCATAATTCCTCTCTGCAGGAGACAGTTTCTTAGAGTAATACGCACACACAAGGATACCATTTTTGTGGATTACCTTGTCGTTGAGATAGGACAGCACCCACGCCCACCTCTGAAGCGTCCACCTCCACCACAAAGGGTAGCGTAGGATCTGGGTGTTTGAGCAAAGGGGCGGAGGTGAAACATCCCTTCAGTAGACGGAAGGCTTCAACAGCTGCCGGACTCCACCTCACCCTACGGGGACCACACTTGAGGAGAGATGTGAGAGGAGAGACGATGGAGCTGAAGTTCCTGATGAAATGGCGGTAGAAGTTGGCAAACCCCAAAAACCATTCTAACCCCTTTATGGTGGTTGGGACAGGCCATGACCTGACCGCATCTACCTTCTTAACGTCCATCATCACTCCTTGCGGGCTGATCTGGTAGCCTAGAAAGGAGACAGCTTCCTGATGAAATTGGCACTTCTCTGCCTTGACATATAGTTGGTTGGCCAAACGACGTTCCAGGACTACTCGGACGGGAACGATGTGATCCTCCAAGGTAGCTGAGTAGACCAGGATGTCGTCGATATACACAACTACCTGGTGTCTGAGCATGTCCTGGAACACCTCGTTGACGAATTCCTGGAACACTGACGGAGCATTGGCTAAGCCAAAAGGCATCACCAAGTACTCATAGTGACCAGACATCGTGCTGAAAGCTGTCTTCCATTCATCCCCCTTCCCGGATGCGGATGAGATTGTATGCACTCCGCAGGTCCAATTTGATAAAGAACCAGGCCCTGCTGAGCTGTTCGATAGCTGCCGGCACCAACGGGAGAGGATAACGGTATTTGGTGGACCCCGAGTTGGGACGTATCGGACAATGCTGAAGCTGGTGCCCCCCTTGATCACAATAGGGACAGAGCCCCAGCTGTTTCCATTTGCTTCGCTCTGCAGTGTGTGATCCCTACCTACATGGGTTCAGACTCTGATACATACTGGTCGCTGAGGGAGGGATGCTGCTACTGTCCGGAAGGTGAGCGTGTACTCGGCAGCTGCCTGGTCATCCTGCCATAGTTGAGCAGGCACTCAGCCCCCGTCTGCCCTCCGGTGGATGATCGAAGAAACCTCTGAACAGAGCCATGAACGCCTCATGTGAAGCCAGCTTCTCCTCTCCTCTCTCCCAGACAGCCGTAGCCAACCCCAATGCCCGCCGAGTCAGCAGACAAATAACCATGGCAACCTTGGACCTCTCAGTGGTGGGGGCTCCCATCTGGTGCGCAAAATAGAGGGAGCACTGGAGTAGGAAGCCACAGCATTAAGATGAGTTTCCGTCATATTTGTCCGGGAGGAATAAACTACAATCACTGACCTCGGCGGACTGCTGAATGGACTGGTGTGCTGGCCTGCTGGGTCGACTGGTGGTAGAGTATCCTCCACTAGTTGAAGGCAACGCCTCACGGTATGTTCGAGACGATGAAGAACACGAAGGACCTAATCCATAGCCATCTGCAGTTGCGCCAACTGGTCATGATGTTGATGAAGTACAGTGGGGCAAAAAAGTATTTAGTCAGCCACCAATTGTGCAAGTTCTCTCACTTAAAAAGATGAGAGAGGCCTGTAATTTTCATCATAGGTACACTTCAACTATGACAGAAAAAAGGAGGAAAAAAAAGTCCAGAAAATCACATTGTAGGATTTTTAATGAATTTATTTGCAAATTATGGTGGAAAATAAGTATTTGGTCACATACAAACAAGCAAGATTTCTGGCTCTCACAGACCTGTAACTTCTTCTTTAAGAGGCTCCTCTGTCCTCCACTCGTTACCTGTATTAATGGCACCTGTTTGAACTTGTTATCAGTATAAAAGACACCTGTCCACAACCTCAAACAGTCACACTCCAAACTTCACTATGCCAAGACCAAAGAGCTGTCAAAGGACACCAGAAACAAAATTGTAGACCTGCACCAGGTTGGGAAGACTGAATCTGCAATAGGTAAGCAGCTTGGTTTGAAGAAATCAACTGTGGAAGCAATTATTAGGAAATGGAAGACATACAAGACCACTGATAATCTCCCTCGATCTGGGGCTCCACGCAAGATCTCACCCTGTGGGGTCAAAATGATCACAAGAACGGTGAGCAAAAATCCCAGAACCACACGGGGGGACCTAGTGAATGACCTGCAGAGAGCTGGGACCAAAGTAACAAAGCCTACCATCAGTAACACACTACGCCGCCAGGGACTCAAATCCTGCAGTGCTAGACGTGTCCCCCTGCTTAAGCCAGTACATGTTCAGGCCCGTCTGAAGTTTGCTAGAGAGCATTTGGATGATCCAGATGAGGATTGGGAGAATGTCATATGGTCAGATGAAACCAAAATTGAACTTTTTGGTAAAAACTCAACTCGTCGTGTTTGGAGGACAAAGAATGCTGAGTTGCATCCAAAGAACACCATACCTACTGTGAAGCATGGGGGTGGAAACATCATGCTTTGGGGCTGTTTTTCTGCAAAGGGACCAGGACGACTGATCCGTGTAAAGGAAAGAATGAATGGGGCCACGTATCGTGAGATTTTGAGTGAAAACCTCCTTCCATCAGCAAGGGCATTGAAGATGAAACGTGGCTGGGTCTTTCAGCATAACAATGATCCCAAACACACCGCCCGGGCAACGAAGGAGTGGCTTCGTAAGAAGCATTTCAAGGTCCTGGAGTGGCCTAGCCAGTCTCCAGATCTCAACCTGTTATGAATAAATTCATATGATTTATGTTTAATGACTAAATTATTATATGTTTAAAATAATATGTTTAAGTAATTACTAAGAATGTTATTTTCCTGTAAATATATGTAATAGGTGTTAGAGGAATAGGTCTAGAACTTTTTAGGAGACTAAGACATCGTGTTACTATTTTGCAACCTAAGCAGGATGGAGTTGAGATAACAGGAAAACTGTCGACAGACGATTTATAACGGGACCCTATAACAGGAAACGGTTTCTTCACCCAGGGAGGGAGAAACGGTCATAAAGCTGGTAGAAGTGATAAGATGTAAGTTGTAAACGCAGCCCATCTAAAGTGGGTTGGAGTTAAATTGTATGTATATATAAAGGACTGTGTTCTTATTGTGATTTAGAATTCTCGGTGAATAAACATTTGACATAATGATCTCTGTAGCTGGGTCTCTGTCTGTTTCATTTTAACCAAAGCTTTACGACTTTTGGGTTACAGACAGAGTAGGTCAATTATAGTTCAGTTTGTGAACATTAAGAACAAAATTTCCATAACACAACCCCATAGAAAATCTTTGGAGGGAGTTGAAAGTCTGTGTTGCCCAGCGACAGCCCCAAAACATCACTGCTCTAGAGGAGATCTGCATGGAGGAATGGGCCAAAATACCAGCAACAGTGTGTGAAAACCTTGTGAAGACTTACAGAAAACGTTTGACCTCTGTCATTGCCAACAAAGGGTATATAACAAAGTATTGAGATAAACTTTTGTTATTGACCAAATACTTATTTTCCACCATAATTTGCAAATAAATAAATTAAAAATCCTACAATGTGATTTTCTGGATTTCTTTTTCTCATTTCATCTGTCATAGTTGAAGTGTACCTATGATGAAAATTACAGGCCTCTCTCATCTTTTTAAGTTGGAGAACTTGCACAATTGGTGGCTGACTAAATACTTTTTTGCCCCACTGTAGATATCCCTGTTCGTCAACCGTCTGGAAGATGTCCTGATTCCCTGCTGCTTCCATTTGTCAAGGCAGTATTGTGGAGTCCAGGTGTGCCTGTCCATGGATTCTAGGTGTGCCTCATATTGAGGTGAAGTTGCGCTTAACGATGGTGACAGGTGTGCGTAATGATTATTTCCAGGATCAGTGGTTAGTAAACCGGTGACGTTGAGCGGCAGAGAGGGGGAGCGGAATTAGACGTGACAACAACCATAAAGAGCAATGGGTTCTAGGTGGAATTTGTATTTGTGGTCCTTCCAACTGGATGTCTTTTTTGAAGACCATTATTTTTGTCTTACTGAGATTTACTGTCAGGGCCAAGGTCTGACAGAATCTGCGCAGAAGATCTAGGTGCTGCTGTAGGCCCTCCTTGGTTGGTGAAAGAAGCACCAGATCATCAGCAAACAGTAGACATTTGACTTCAGATTCTAGTAGGGTGAGGCCGGGTTCTGCAGACTGTTCTAGTGCCCTCGCCAAGTCATTGATATATATGTTGAAGAGGGTGGGCTTAAGCTGCATCACTGTCTCACCCCACGGCCCTGTGGAAAGAAATGTGTGTTTTTTTAACTAATTTTAACCGCATACTTGTTGTTTGTCTAAATAGATTTTATAATGTCGTAATTTTCTCCCCCAACACCACTTTCCATCAATTTGTATAGGAGACCCTCATGACAAATTGAGTCCAAATAATTTTTGAAGCATGAGAAGACTTTGCCTTTGTTTTGGTTTGTTTGTTTGTCAATTAGGGGGTGCAAGGTGAATATGTGGTCTGTCGTACAGTAATGTGGTCAAAAGCCAATTTGACATTTGCTCAGTACACTGTTTTCACTGAAGAAATGTACGAGTCTGCTGTTAATGATAATGCAGAGGATTTTCTCAAGGTTGTTGTTAACGCATATCCCACGGTAGTTATTGGGGTAAAAAATGTCTCCACTTTTGTGGATTGAGGTGATCAGTCTTTGGTTCCAAATATTGGGGAAGATGCCAGAGCTAAGGATGATGTTAAAGAGTTTAAGCATAACCAATTGGAATTTGTGGTCTGTATATTTTATTATTTCATTGAGGATACCATCAATACCACAGGCCTTTTTAGGTTGGAGGGTTTATATTTTGTCCTGTAGTTCATTCAATGTAATTGGAGATCCAGGTTCTGGTAGTCTTTAATAGTTGATTCTAAAATGTGTATTTCATCGTGTACATGTTTTTGCTGTTTGTTCTTTGTTATAGGTCCAAAAAGATTGGAGAAGTGGTTTACCCATACATCTCCGTTTTGAATAGACAACTCTTTGTGTTGTTGTTTGTTTAGTGTTTTCCAGTTTTCCCAGAAATGGTTAGAGTCTATGGATTCTTCAATTACATTGAGCTGATTTCTGACGTGCTGTTCCTTCTTTTTCCGTAGTGTATTTCTGTATTGTTTTAGTGATTCACCATAGTGAAGGCATAGGCTCAGGTTTTCTGGGTCTCTGGTGTTTTTGGTTGGATAGGTTTCTCAATTTCTTTCTTAGGATTTTGCATTCTTCATTAAACCATTTGTCATTGTTGTTAATTTTCTTCAGTTTTCTGTTTTAATTTTTTTTATTTTATGGGGAAGCTGAGAGGTCAAATATACTGTTTAGGTTTTCTACTGCCAAGTGTACACCTACACTATTACAGTGCAACGTTTTGTCCAGGAAGTTGTCTAAAATTGTTTTTTGGTAGGTTTCCTTCCATCTATAGCATTTCATTCAGTTACTTTGGCTTTGATGCCACATGATTGAGTATTGCTCTGTTCAAGTAGAATGTGATTTTGCTCTGATCTGATAGGGGTGTCCGTGGGCTGACTGTGAACGCTCTGAGAGACTCTGGGTTGACATCAGTGATAAAGTAGTCTACAGTACTACTGCCAAGTATTACTTCTCTCTCTATCTTTCTATCTTTCTACCTCTCTCTCTCTCTCTCTCTCTCTCTCTCTCTCTCTCTCTCTCTCTTTCTCCTTCTCTCTTTCTGGTTCTTCAGTCGATTAGTTGCTGGGTAGCTGTGTAGTAGTAAATATCTGAGTTCAGGGTTTGGCACTTAAACATATTACCTTCTAAGTCTGACTAGCACAATAACACAGACCAGTGAGCGGAGAACACCCACTCACTCAGAGACAGAAAGAGACACACACTTACATACACACACAGACACTTCTATACACGTATACACACGCCCAACTTTGCTTTTTTCCCACGAGAGTGTGAGTCATCTTAGCTTCTCTCAAGCTGTCCAGTATTGACATTCAAGATTAACTAAATTTGCTTTGTTACTCTCTTATATTAGTGTGTGTGTGTCCTGCATATGTATGTATGTGTGTGTGTAATTGATCTGGACGTGTGTCCGTATCTCCTTAACTATTGAGTGAATTATTTATACAGCTCGAATCCTCTTGTGTGTCTATCTGCATGGGAGACCGCAGAGTACCTGGAACCACCTGGGACCATTTTGCATTTTGTGTGTGTGTGTGTGTGTGTGTGTGTGTGTGTGTGTGTGTGTGTGTGTGTGTGTGTGTGTGTGTGTGTGTGTGTGTGTGTGTGTGTGTGTGTGTGTGTCGTCCTTGAATAAAGGAGTAGGTCACTTTTTTACAATTTGATGTTAGATGGTTCCTCACCCTGAAAATAGACTTTGGGCCAGTAGAAATTGTAATCTATTGTTCAGTTGTCTTTAAACAGACAATTATTTAGCTAACTTTAGCCATTGTTCAGTTGTCTTTAAACAGCCATGCTTCAGCTAACTTTAGCCATTGTTCAGTTGTCTTTAAACAGCCATGCTTCAGCTAACTTTAGCCATTGTTCAGTTGTCTTTAAACAGCCATGCTTCAGCTAACTTTAGCCATTGTTCAGTTGTCTTTAAACTGCCATGCTTCAGCTAACTTTAGCCATTGTTCAGTTGTCTTTAAACAGCCATGCTTCAGCTAACTTTAGCCATTGCTAGCTGATGGGTGCATGTTTTTTTTAATGGCCAAATCACCTTTAAGTATAATCAAACCAGACAACTTTTTAAAACATGCTCACATGCCCCCATCACTTCCATTAATTTTTAGCTAGCGCTGGCTAAAGTTAGCTGAAGTTTGTAGTGGCTGTTTAGAGAAAAAAACGAACCATAACATGGACTACTTTCAGGGTAAAATAGTGAACTACTCCTTTAAGGTCATATATACCAACCCACCGGGAGCATAGAGTGGCAGGGCACATACACTCGCTAGCCCTC
Organism: Brachymystax lenok tsinlingensis; assembly: GCA_030435695.1. Taxonomy (NCBI): domain Eukaryota; kingdom Metazoa; phylum Chordata; class Actinopteri; order Salmoniformes; family Salmonidae; genus Brachymystax; species Brachymystax lenok. The sequence continues at coordinate 12,310,587 of CM059799.1, forward strand.
ACTACTGAGAGAGAGAGAGAGAGAGAGAGAGAGAGAGAGAGAGAGAGAGAGAGAGAGAGAGAGAGAGAGAGAGAGAATCCCAGACAGTTTATTGGTCCAATACCTTGGGACCATGATATCTCTACCCACGTCTCCAGCTCATGACAATGCCAGGTTTTCTATTACTACAGGTCAAAGTGTAATGCCTCGTGTGTGAGTTATCAAGCATCTCCTCTTCTTAGTGAAGTCCCCCTCCCCACAAACACACTAACATTGAGTGGCTGCTGCCAACATACTGACTTAAATCTCTAGCCACTTTAAATAATAGGATTGGATATAACAAATGTATCACTAGCCACTTTAAACAATTTTGTATGTAATGTTTACATATCCGACATTACTCATATCAAATGTATACACTGTACTCTAAACCATCTACTGAATCTTGCCTATGCCGTTTGGCCATCGTCTCAAATCCCTAGCCACTTTAATAATTAAAAATGGAATGAAATAAATGTATCACTAGTCACTTTAAACGATGCCATTTATATAATGTTTACATATCCTACATTACTCATCTCATATGTATATACTGTACTCTATACCATCTACTGCATCTTGCCTACGCCGGTCAGCCATCAATCATCCATATATTTATATGTACATACTCGTATTCATTACTTTACTCTTGTGTGTATAAGGTAGCTGTTGTGAATTTGTTAGATTACTTGTTAGATACTACTGCATGGTCGGAACTAGAAGCACAAGCATTTCGCTACACTCGCATTAACATCTGCTAACCATGTGTATGTGACAAATAAAATTTGATTTGATTTGACTCCCCAAGACACAGACACACACTCCCCAAGACACACACAATCACATCGCACATTCAAACACACAAACCCTCCTACTCATACCTCACATCAAAGCACTAGGGAAACCTTTTTAGAAATCATGGTGGTAATTGTCAAAAGCAGGAGGAGAACTCCGAGGTAATCTAGACTGATTAAACTTGATTGCCTATTTAATTCACATAATTACTGTGAGTCTGGGTGATTGTAATACCAAAAGGTCCCTTGTGATGATGGAGGGCCACTAGCTGACATTTGACTAAAACTGATTTAGGGGGAAAGACGCAGGGGGCTGTGTCTGAAATGGGCCCATATTCCCTATACAGTGCACTATTTTGTCCTGGGCCATGGTCAAAAGTTGTGCACTCTATAGGGAATAGGGGCAAATTTCAGACACAGCTAGGGGCTTTTTATTGATGCACCTTGTTATGTTGTGTGAATGAAACTATACTGAAAAGGTTATGCAGCTATTTAAATAACCCAGCTAAGTTTTTGCAGCTATTTAAATAATCCAGCAAAGGTTAGAAGATATTTAAATAACCCAGCTAATGTTATTCAGCTATTTACATAACCCAGCTAAGGTTTGCAGATATTTAAATAACCCAGGTAAGGTTATGCAGCTATTTAAATAACCCAGCTAATGTTATTCAGCTATTTACATAACCCAGCTAAGGTTTGCAGCTATTTAAATAACCCAGCTAAGGTTATGCAGCTATTTAAATAACCCAGCTAAAACTTGGGTATACATGTAAAGTTAGATAGGGGTCATTTACAGTATTGAGAGTATGATTATTCAGTAGGGTCTTTATAGTATGTCCAATATTATATGTAACTTTCCTTTTGAACTAGAAGTTAGAGCATAGAGAACAAGTTTCCAGAACGTTAAGGGAAGTTAGTTGGCTAGCTCATTGATCCAGGTTTGTAACAAACCCCCTGGTGGGCATGGGAACATGCCCAAACCCAACTGCTCTGCACCATCCTTTGATCAGGGCAAAACACACACAAGCGCAGAAGCACAACAACACATTTGCGCATGCGCAGCACACACACAAGCGGACATTAGCACACACAGGCACACACACACACACCATCTCCCCTGCCAGAACATGATCCAGATGACAATAAAAATGTTGAAGAGTCTGACCGGGAAAGTATCAGAAGTTCTTGTCTTAAATACGTCAGTTCCTTTTACAGCCACAGTGAGAGTGAAACATGCAATGAGTCGGGCCAAGTCCTCTGTAACTGGTTCCTAGCCCCAGGCCCTGGGTCTTATCATCTATACCTCAAGTTAGATGGTTGGTTTTAGTGTTTCAGTTTATGGCTGAGCATGTGATTGTTTCTGTCAGGTTGCCATGAAACCACACTACTAGGCAACAGTTTAAACTCACTGTGTGTGTATGTGTGTGTGTGTGTGTGTGTGTGTGTGTGTGTGTGTGTGTGTGTGTGTGTGTGTGTGTGTGTGTGTGTGTGTGTGTGTGTGTGTGTGTGTGTGTGTGCGCGTGCGCAAGCAGTCACCTATATATCTGTGTGAGAGGGAGAAAGCAAAAAGGTAGAGGCAGATGGAGAATGGAAAAAGAGATAATGTTTTTAAGTGGTTTGATTCTTTTCTATCCAAGAGAAAAGGACGGAAAAGGACGAATTGGATAAGAAGAATATGTTCTCTGGACCGCTGAATGGCTGGGTCTCAATAGAATCTGTTCCCTGGACCACTGTATAGCTGGGTCTCAATAGAATCTGTTCCCTGGACCATTGTGTGGCTGGGTCTCAATAGAATCTGTTCCCTGGACCATTGTGTGGTTGGGTCTCAATAGAATCTGTTCCCTGGACCGTTATGTGGCTGGGTCTCAATAGAATCGGTTCCCTGGACCGCTGTGTGGCTGGATCTCAATAGAATCTGTTCTCTGGACCGTTGTGTGGCTGAGTGTGGCTATTCCCTCCCTCTTTCCCACCCTACCTTCCTCCTTCTGTCTGCCTTCCTCTGTCGTTCTCTCTCTCTATTCCCTCCCTCTCTCCCTCTCTCCAACCCTCCCTTCCTCCTTCTGTCTGCCTTCCTCTTTGTCTTTCTGCCTCTCTATCCCTCCCTCTTTGAACTGAGATGAACTCTATGACTCTGTGTGTGTTTGTGTGTCTAGTTGTGTGTGTGTGTTTGTGTGTTTGTGTTTGTGTGTGTGTGTGTGTGTTTGTGAGGATCTATAAAAGGGCTTCTCTCTACCAATGACTCTAGCAGCTGTCCTGCAGGCCCCACTATGGGACGTGACCTTTTAACTTCAATTCTACCTGGATATGACCTCAGTTGACCCCTGGAGATGACTTCCTCAGGGACAGGAGCCTGGAGGCCACGTTGATGCTGTCTGTGGTTCATCTGGTAGTTTGTGTGTGTGTGTGTGTGTGTGTGTGTGTGTGTGTGTGTGTGTGTGTGTGTGTGTGTGTGTGTGTGTGTGTGTGTGTGTGTGTGTGTGTGTGTGTGTGTGTGTGTGTGTGTGTGTGTGTAGTCTGGCGTATAGGTGAAATAATTGTTCCTTTGTATGATACACTAATACTAAACTCAGCAAAAAAAGAAACGTCCCTTTTTTAGGACCATGTCTTTCAAAGATAATTCATAAAAATCCAAATAACTTCACAGATCTTCAGGGTTTCAACACTGTTCCCATGCTTGTTCAACGAACCCTAAACAATTAATGAACATGGACCTGTGGAACAGTCGTTAAGACACTAACAGCTTACAGACGATAGGCAATTAAGATCACAGTTATGAAAACTTAGGACACTAAAGAGGCCTTTCTACTGACTCTGAAAAACACCAAAAGAAATATGAACAGGGTCCCTGCTCATCTGCGTGAACGTGCCATAGGCATGCTGCAAGGAGGGATGAGGACTGCAGATGTGGCCACAGCAGTAAATTGCAATGTCCATACTGTGAGACGCCTAAGACAGTCCTACAGGGAGACAGGACGGACAGCTGATCATCCTCGCAGTGTCAGACCACGTGTAACAACACCTGCACAGGATCGGTACATCCGAACATCACACCTGCGGGACAGGTACAGGATGGCAACAACAACTGCCCGAGTTACACCAGGAACGCACAATCCCTCCATCAGTGCTCAGACTGTCCGCAATAGGCTGAGAGAGACAGGACTGAGAGCTTGTAGGCCTGTTGTAAAGCAGGTCCTCACCAGACATCACTGGCAACAACGTTGCCTATGGCACAAACCCACTGCCCCTGAACCAGACAGGACTGGCAAAAAGTGCTCTTCACTGATGAGTCGCGGTTTTGTTCCACCCCGGGTGATGGTCGAATTCGCGTTTATTGTCGAAGGAATTAGTGTTACACCGAGGCCTGTACTCTGGAGCGGGATCGATTTGGAGGTGGAGGGTCCATCATGGTCTGGGGCGGTGTGTCACAGCATCATCGGACTAAGCTTGTTGTCATTGCAGGCAATCTCAACGCTGTGCATTACAGGGAAGACATCCTCCTCCCTCATGTGGAACCCTTCCTGCAGGCTCATCCTGACATGACCCTCCAGCATGACAATGCCACCAGCCATACTGCTCGTTCTGTGTGTTATTTTCTGCAAGACAGGAACGACAGTGTTCTGCCATGGCCAGTGAAGAGCCCGGATCTCAATCCCATTGAGCATGTCTGGGACCTATTGGATCGGAGGGTGAGGGCTAGGGCCATTCCCCCCAGAAATGTCAGAGGACTTGCAGGTGCCTTGGTGGAAGAGTGGGGTAACATCTCACAGCAAGAACTGGCAAATCTGGTGCAGTCCATGAGGAGGAGATGCACTACAGTACTTAATGCAGCTGGTGGCCACACCAGATACTGACTGTTACTTTTGATTTTGACCCCCACTTTGTTCAGGGACACTTTATTCATTTTCTGTTAGTCACGTGTCTGTGAAACTTGTTCAGTTTATGTCTCAGTTGTTGAATCTTGTTATGTTCATACAAATATTTAGACATGTTAAGTTTGCTGAAAATAAACACAGTTGACAGCGAGATGATGTTTCTTTTTTTTGCTAAGTTTAGATACCTTAAGTAACATTTTAAAGATTGGAGGCAGTCTGGGAAGCCTGTCAGTCAACCAGAGAGTAATAAAATGGCTGCCATCCAGATTTCCTGTTCGAAAGAAAATAGGGTGAAATCATTCCAAACTATAAAAAATGACTTTGTAATGTTATCTACCCATTACATAAACCCCACAGATAATATAGACAACAATTCTGATCATACAATACTTTTAAGACCTCAATAGGGGTCATATCCAGGTCATTTTGACCATAGTCCAGCGGCTACAGGAAAAGAAATTGGACTTTGTGACAGAGCCACCAAATTTAACATATGGCTAGGGCATGTCTACATAATTATTTTTGGCTATAGTGCCATCGCAGATTTTCTCCATTACCTCCCTGGCAGTCATATATGACCACTGAAAAATAGTCACTGTGTCACTGCAGTGGTTCAAATCCAGGCTGCATCACATCCAGCCATGATTGGGACATCCAGCCGTCCCATAGGGCGGCACACAATTGGCCCAGCATCGTCTGGGTTTGGCCGGGGTAGGCTGTCATTGTAAATAAGAAATTATTCTTAACTGACGTGCCTGGTTAAATAAAGGTTAAAACAAAGGTGAAATCAACTTGGTTGATCAAGTTTATCTCAGTAGTATACTCCTCCACTAGGAGGGCTTTTGTACAGCCGCCAACCAGCTGCACAGGGCTGTTTGGACATGATTCACCTGCCCATATCGCAATAAATAATTGGTACATACAGGCCAATGATGGCTTAAAATGTTTAAGTGGGTCTAGAAAACACAATAAAATGGCCCAAAGATGCCATATATTCGTATCCTTTAAAATGTTTGTTAAAAAGTGATGAAAACGTGTGCCAACTTACTGTATTGGCTAGTTCCAATAGTTTACATGTAAACACTCCAAAAACTACATGGGTGTTCTTTGAAATGTATTGATTGCAATGATACAGTACAGTATAATATGATATTCTGTGTTGTGTAAATTTTAAGAAATGTGACAGGAAACCTGCCCTTTAGGTAAAATCCCATAGGAAGGCATTTATGTCCAGCAGAGAGACAGGCAACTCATTATGATGAGGCCTTTTAGTCTTTACACGAAGTGAGTCAACTACTACATAAAGATGTCTAGCTGTAATGCCATTGCAGATTTAATCATTGATTTTACTCAAAAAGACGTGCTTTCCAAAATGTCCGCCAACCAGCTACAATGGTTCTAATTGAACAGGATTCACATGGCCATATCTCCATAAATAATTGGTACTGCCCAATGATGTGTTATATCTGTGGATTAGACTGATGTTTATAACATGTAGCAAAACAGTGCTTGTATAATAAGGAATGTTAGCCGTAGGATCTTGTCCCATACAGTCCATTCAAAAAGTCTGAATTCTATTGGAATAGCTTCATGTCCATGGTTACATTTTCAACATGATCTGTACAGGGAAGTAAGCACAGGGAAGGTTTCTTGTCAAATTTCTTGAAATTGACTAAATATATCATATTTTATACAATTATAATTAGTAAACTTTAAGGAACAACCATTTGACAGTTTTAAGTGTTTAAATGTTAAATACTTTAAATTAGGATGAAAGTATGTTCAACAAACAGTCCATTTTGTAGATTTATGGGCACTTTCTCACCACTTTTCAACAAAATATTTAAATTATACATATTATTGGCATACTTGGGCTATTTTATTGTGTTCTCCAGACCCCCTCACACATTGTAAGCCTTTATTGGGCTGTATAGAACAATTATTTATGGAGATATGGCCAAGCCTTAGACCTACTCTCACTACTTACCGATGCCCTCAATGCCACTGTAACTTAAGCCTCTGAAAACGAAAATGGCGACAGTCACTTGGTTTATTCTTGATTATGATAAATTGTCTATATGGACCTATGGAGTTGGTTGATGGTAAAGGGACGTTAAATTGATTGCTGCTGAAAAAAAACAGTGAATGTTGCTGCTGGACTCATCTGTCAATCATGCAAATGATCTACTTGAATAATAGCGATGAGGATATTTATCACGTTTTAATTACAACAATAACATAACAGTCTACAGTGCAAATATCTGCATGTTTTGCAGATAACATTACAAACACTGTACATAAATTGAGCTTAAAAACAGTGTTCCTACAATATTATAGAGAGAGGAGCTTTACCTATAGCAATGATATCGCCTCAGGATGCGGTTTATAATGTCACCGACAGTCGACCCCGGCAGGCAGAACCTGAGCAACTTACTTGTGAGAGACGGAGAGTGAAGGAAGGGATGAAAAGAAGTAGGTAGGTAAGGGAGGGAGTGAGAGACGGGGAGGAGAGGGGGAGAGGGGCTCGCCCGAGGCTCATTTTCCAACACTGGACCAGGTGATGTCACTACACGTTCGAACTGGAGGATGTCCCAGAGAAAGTGAAAAAAGACAGAAGAGAGAGAAAATAAACGTTTTCGAACAACTGCCAGCAAAAAGAAGGGAGGGGAAAGAAGTTGGACATGATCACTCTGGCAGTAACTTTCCCCCCCTGGTAAGAAGGTTCCAGCAGAAAAAGCTTGAGGGGAAAACGGTGTGGATTACAAACGGGACAGCAGCAAAAGGATTTTACCCACCTCAGCACGAATAAACCGTACATGTTGGATTAATGTGGTCGTAACTGCGGGGATCTATCAATAGCTGTAAGTATGGATAACACTTTTTTATCGATTCCATTCGCGCTAAAGCAAGTCATTTCTGTCAGTAGCGCACTCCTCACCCAGGCTACAATATTTAACGATAGGCCTGCAATGCAAGTGGTGTATTTCATTTGAGATATTTTGCCAACTGTTTAGGTTGTTTGATAAATTGAATTAAGCTATAGGGCTGTAGGTAATAGAAAGCAACATCTACTTGCAAACACAGTACTCTGAGGTGTTTATCAACCAATCAATTGATTAGGTCTACCTAAAGTGCGCATTGTAGCCTACACCGTCAATGGCTGATTTTGCAACGAAGAACTTGCTGACAGCAATTACACGCAATTTAACATGTTATGACTGAAGTGGGAAACCAAGTGGGAACAAAACGCTTTCCAAAAGAAGTGGAGTCTGATGATGATCGCGGTATAATAGACGATTACCATTGGCGCAGATCTAGGATCAGCTCTATGTTCAATATACCGTAGCCTTACAATATGAGTGAGGGAATCAGGGAAAAACAGAACTGACTTTAGATCAGTTTCTAGCTGCAACTTCATCCGCGGATAGATTTGGTGAAGAAGTGAATGAGTGTGTAACTTTAGATTCATGTGGCTGCCTTTGCCCAATGGAGACGAAATATCTGCATTCAAAGAAGTGGGGTTTTCGAACGGTAAAAACCTTTATGTAGGCCTAATGTGATAGGCCTACTACGTTCACCAATCGCCTATGGGAAGCCAATTCCCCGCGGCTCAAACAACCAACCAAAGCGCCGAGCAACTCTCCACGGCGATGGAATGGAATAGATTTCTGTCATGGATTTCTATAATGCCCACTATGAGTTATTTCCACTGCCTTGGAGCACCTATTATCTGGATGTTTGCCAGACTTAACTCACTTTGGAAGCTTTCCAGGTGTCACCATTGAGAGAAAAGTGTGGAAATACTGTCGGTCGATATAGTTTTCTCATGACCCTATAATATTCCTCTCCAGCTTCAGTCGGCTGCGCTTCTTTGGTCTTTTCAAAGGGGGATGATTTAGTCTACCCTTCCCTTGAGGTTTAGCGGTGCCATGGAAAATGTTTGTAAATGTGATGTCAGCAAACGTAAACTACTACTTTTTACGCATGAGTTGGAAATAAGAAACCCCGACACACGCACACATTTCATTTATAACTAATACCCTGCAATTCTACACATTTTGTCATAGAGTGAAGATATATTTTTGCCGTTTTTAAGCTAAAGTCTTGCAATTCTACACATTTTGGCAGGGGGCCCTAAGTAATCTCTAATGTCACTTATTCCTGGAGCCGGTCCTGGCTGAAGGCTATCACAAAGGTCTACCATCCATAGGTCTTGTAAATAGGACCGTTTTTTCCCCCATACACTTGATCAGAAAAACAACTTTGGGCATGTAGCTTAAAGGCCCATGGTCAGGCCACATGGTCAGGAGAAGCTCCTGGCCCAAACTGCTCAGTTTGCTGCAACTAGTGACTGGAACGAGCTGCAACAAACACTCAAACTGGACAGTTTTATCTCAATCTCTTCATTCAAAGACTCAATCATGGACACTCTTACTGACAGTTGTGGCTCCTTTGCCTGAGTTATTGTTGTCTCTACATTCTTGCCCTTTGTGCTGTTGTCTGTGCCCTGCCATGTTGTGCTGCTGCCATGTTGTGTTGCTACCATGTTGTTGTCATGTTGTGTTGCTACCATGCTGTGTTGTCAAGTGTTGCTGCCATGCTATGTCGTTGTCTTAGGTTTCTCTTTATCTAGTGTTTCGGTGTCTCTCTTGTCGTGATGTGTGTTTTGTCCTATATTTTTATTTAATTAATTTTAATTTTTAGTCCCCGTCCCCGCAGGAGGCCTTTTGCCTTTTGGTAGGCCGTCATTGTAAATATGAATTTGTTCTTAACGGACTTGCCTAGTTAAATAAAGGTTAAATAAAAAAAGATGAACAATAAATATTCCCTAAGGAAGAGGAGTTTCAGCGATTCTCAGTGAACAAGGTTTCTTTCTAAGACCCTGTGAAAAAAGGCTGCACGATTGTCAAAACAACTGTCTCCAGGCTCTGTGCACTTCTAAGTACAATTTAAAAGAACACTTGTGACCTTTACAGAGCAATCATCTAACCAAACTGTTATCTGACAGAACTGATGGGAACTGGAACTGCTTTCGCATCACATAACGATCACTCATGAACACTTTCTGAACGCAGCCCAGTGGAGATAGAGTAACGATTTATCCCTGTCAGCTAATTTGGTAGAGCATTTCACTTGTAACGCCAGGGTAGTGGGTTTGATTCCTGCAACCACCCAAAATGTATGACTGTAAGTCGCTATGGATAAAAGCGTCTGCTGAATGACATATATTATTTATTAAATGAGCCAGACTTTGAATATTGTCTCCATTAGATTTTTTCAAGTCTGTGCTTAACCTGGGTCAGTGGATATTTGGAGGAACTGTTGAAGCCTGAAGACAGTTACTGTCTTCATTTCATGTCCCGTGTCACTACAGGTCTGAAACACATGAATGCTTAGCCTATGTGTGTTTGTGTGTGTGTTGGGGAAGCAGCTCTTTGTGTGTGAGTGTTCTTATTGCTCAGGGCTCTGATCCTACAAAATGGTTTTGAGGTTGTTTTCATAGCACAGCACCAAATGCACTCCTCAGCATCTGAGAAGGTAAAGTCCTGTGATTGGGCTGTCAATAAGGGGGCCCGAGTTAAGCGCGCTTAAATGGAACGTAATTCCCTTATTAATGCACTTTTCTCTCTAAGCGTATTCTGACCTTGAATTTAAGCATGAGAATCGCATGCTATTCGCCCGCTGTTTGGGGTGGAGATGGAATAAATGAAAGTGTGTCTACAGATACAACGTATTTCGACCTTGACTTAAATTCCCTAATAATTCCACCACTTTTACGCTCGAGGAAACCATGAATAAGGTTTAGCGAACCTACCGGTTCCAAGTGGAAAAAGCATCTACTTTATTTTTTCAGGTAGAAATAACACCGTTCTCCATGACCTGTAATTAGGAATGGACAATAACTATTGATAAGAGCTAGGTAAATAAGTAATCCGTTTGGATAAGGGAATTGTAAATATAAATGACACCAAGCCATAACAGTTTGAACCAGACGCGTGGCGCAATACTTGGCTGTGTCATCACACATTTCCATGGTTAGTGCAGACAATAGATGAGGCTATATCCTACTATTGTACACTATTCTCCCTATTATAACTGTGTGTACACTAATCTTCCAACATTACCATGGGTTGAAGAACTGAATGTGACACTTTTCAGAATGAATCAAAACACGGTTTTCTTTCTTTTGTGTGTAAAGGCTCTCCAAAACCAGTATTTTATGATTCATAAATACTTTCCTAAACCTAAATAATCTACAAGATTAAAGTATTTTTAAATCTACCAATTGGTGCTGAAATGGAGACGATATATGCATGTATTTAGATGGCTAATATACGGAACCCTCTTGATATATTCTAGCGAGTCTGTTGTCAACATTCTACACTGTATTTAAAGGGATGGCTTAAGGTAAATGTACTGAAAACCCCATTGAAGGAAAAGTCCACTGGAAAATATGTTGGCCAGCAAGTGGGAGGGAGTGTTTTCAGCTGGTTAACCCTAATTGTAACCCTAATTATAACCCTAACCCTAAGCCTAACCCCTAAGCATAAAATAGCCTTTTTCCTTGTGGGGACCAACGAAATGTCCCCACTCCTTGTTTTACTATCATTTGAGGACTTCTGGTCCCCACAAGGATAGTACAACCAAACACACACACACCCTATACAAACAGTGCAACAACATTATACAGCACTTTTATTGATGTTATTAAAAAAATATTATATTCAATATAACTCAATGTTTGTTTGACACTCACCTGTCGCTTGTGTGCGTGTGTGTGTGTGTGTGTAAAGGTTTATGTGTTTGTAGTATGTGGTTATATTCATGTCCTCTCCTCTCCTGGGGTGTATTCATTACGTCCTGAAACGTTTACCATTTAAGAACCAAACGGAAGCAACAGAGTAAACGGAAACAAAACGGGGAAGTACCTACCTGAATTTGTCCAATAGAAACTATTGTTTTCGTTGCAAAACGTTTTGTTAACTGTTACTGTTGCAAAACGTTTTTGCAACAGACTAAATGTTTTGTAATAGAATCACTGTAATGAATACACTCTGCTCTCCTATGTTTCCTCCACAAACAGAGAGCCAGTCCCTCCTGAACTCAGGCTGGCAGAGAGCAGCAATCTACGCTAGGCTAATACTGCCTTGATCTGCTACAGCCAGCTGTTAGAACATACTCACCGCGTGGGAACGGGAGGAAGAATGAGAGAGAATAAATATTGCCAGGGCTGACTGTCTCTGTGTGTCGAGGCCATAGACATAGACATTGTCTGTAGTTACTGTCTCTGTGTGTCGAGGCCAAATACATAGACATTGTCTGTAATTACTGTCTCTGTGTGTCGAGGCCAAATACATAGACATTGTCTGTAGTTACTGTCTCTGTGTGTCAAGGCCAAAGACATGCACACTGTCTGTAGTTACTGTCTCTGTGTGTCGAGGCCAAAGACATGCACACTGTCTGTAGTTACTGTCTCTGTGTGTCGAGGCCAAATACATAGACACTGTCTGTTGTTACTGTCTCTATGTGTCGAGGCCAAAGACATGCACACTGTCTGTAGTTACTGTCTCTGTGTGTCGAGGCCAAAGACATGCACACTGTCTGTAGGTACTGTCTCTGTGTGTCGAGACCAAAGACATGCACACTGTCTGTAGTTACTGTCTCTGTGTGTCGAGGCCAAAGACATGCACACTGTCTGTAGTTACTGTCTCTGTGTGTCGAGGTCAAAGACATGCACACTGTCTGTAGTTACTGTCTCTGTGTGTCGAGGCCAAAGACATAGACACTGTCTGTAGTTACTGTCTCTGTGTGTCGAGACCAAAGACATAGACACTGTCTGTAGTTACTGTCTCTGTGTGTCGAGGTCAAAGACATGCACACTGTCTGTAGTTACTGTCTCTGTGTGTCGAGGCCAAAGACATGCACACTGTCTGTAGTTACTGTCTCTGTGTGTCGAGACCAAAGACATGCACACTGTCTGTAGTTACTGTCTCTGTGTGTCAAGGCCAAATACATAGACACTGTCTGTAATTACTGTCTCTGTGTGTCGAGGCCAAATACATAGACACTGTGTGTAGTTACTGTCTCTGTGTGTCGAGGCCAAAGACATGCACACTGTCTGTAGTTACTGTCTCTGTGTGTCGAGGCCAAATACATAGACACTGTCTGTAATTACTGTCTCTGTGTGTCAAGGCCAAAGACATGCACACTGTCTGTAGTTACTGTCTCTGTGTGTCGAGGCCAAAGACATGCACACTGTCTGTAGTTACTGTCTCTGTGTGTCGAGGCCAAAGACATGCACACTGTCTGTAGTTACTGTCTCTGTGTGTCGAGGCCAAAGACATGCACACTGTCTGTAGTTACTGTCTCTGTGTGTCGAGACCAAAGACATGCACACTGTCTGAATTACTGTCTCTGTGTGTCGAGGCCAAAGACATGCACACTGTCTGTAGTTACTGTCTCTGTGTGTCGAGACCAAAGACATGCACACTGTCTGTAGTTACTGGCTCTGTGTGTCGAGGCCAAAGACATGCACACTGTCTGTAGTTACTGTCTCTGTGTGTCGAGGCCAAATACGTAGACAGACGATGACTTGGACATGAGCTTGTTAATGACATGGTAATGAAATTTTAATGACATGTTAATGACATGTTAATGGATGTGGGAATGTTGTCTGTTAACATGGTCCCGTCTGATCTTCACTCCATTTGTAAGGAAAACTCTCTCTCACTCCACATCCCTTCCCTCTATATCTCTCTCCACCTCCCTCCCCCCTCTTTCTCTCAATCTCCTTCCTCTCTCTCTCTCTCTCTCTCTCTCTCTCTCTCTCTCTCTCTCTCTCCACCTCCTTCTTCTCTCTCCCTCTTTCCCACCCCATAATCCTTTCTCCCTCCTCCCTCTCTCCCAGGTAGCAGTTGAGGTGTGTGTGTGTGTATATCCAGAGGAGTGTGCCATGAGGAATCTCAGCTCCTTCCTGGTTCTGCTCTCCCTCAGCCTCTGGTCATGGGACCTGGTGACATCATCCAAAGGTGAGTCTATTTTCTCCATGCAGTAGAATCTGGTAAACCGATGAATACAACGTGTTCCAAGCCGTTGCATTTGTAGAATGTATTATCTCCTTCTCATGTCTGCTGCCTTCACTTAAGAATTCTACTTCAAATGATGTTTCTGGTTCTGATCCTTTCATTAGACTTCCATCTGTAGTGGTGTTTCATCTATCTGAGTGTTTTGTGTGACCTTCCAGACTTCCATCTGTGGTGGTGTTTCATCTATCTGAGTGTTTTGTGTGACTTTCCAGACTTCCATCTGTGGTGGTGTTTCATCTATCTGAGTGTTTTGTGTGACCTTCCAGACTTCCATCTGTGGTGGTGTTTCATCTATCTGAGTGTTTTGTGTGACTTTCCAGACTTCCATCTGTCTTCCATCTGTGGTGGTGTTTCATCTATCTGAGTGTTTTGTGTGACTTTCCAGACTTCCATCTGTGGTGGTGTTTCATCTATCTGAGTGTTTTGTGTGACCTTCCAGACTTCCATCTGTGGTGGTGTTTCATCTATCTGAGTGTTTTGTGTGACCTTCCAGACTTCCATCTGTGGTGGTGTTTCATCTATCTGAGTGTTTTGTGTGACTTTCCAGACTTCCATCTGTCTTCCATCTGTGGTGGTGTTTCATCTATCTGAGTGTTTTGTGTGACTTTCCAGACTTCCATCTGTGGTGGTGTTTCATCTATCTGAGTGTTTTGTGTGACTTTCCAGACTTCCATCTGTGGTGGTGTTTCATCTATCTGAGTGTTTTGTGTGACCTTCCAGACTTCCATCTGTGGTGGTGTTTCATCTATCTGAGTGTTTTGTGTGACTTTCCAGACTTCCATCTGTGGTGGTGTTTCATCTATCTGAGTGTTTTGTGTGACCTTCCAGACTTCCATCTGTGGTGGTGTTTCATCTATCTGAGTGTTTTGTGTGACCTTCCAGACTTCCATCTGTGGTGGTGTTTCATCTATCTGAGTGTTTTGTGTGACTTTCCAGACTTCCATCTGTCTTCCATCTGTGGTGGTGTTTCATCTATCTGAGTGTTTTGTGTGACTTTCCAGACTTCCATCTGTGGTGGTGTTTCATCTATTTGAGTGTTTTGTGTGACCTTCCAGACTTCCATCTGTGGTGGTGTTTCATCTATCTGAGTGTTTTGTGTGACCTTCCAGACTTCCATCTGGGGTGGTGTTTCATCTATCTGAGTGTTTTGTGTGACCTTCCAGACTTCCATCTGTGGTGGTGTTTCATCTATCTGAGTGTTTTGTGTGACCTTCCAGACTTCCATCTGTGGTGGTGTTTCATCTATCTGAGTGTTTTGTGTGACCTTCCAGACTTCCATATGTGGTGGTGTTTCATCTATCTGAGTGTTTTGTGTGACCTTCCAGACTTCCATCTGGGGTGGTGTTTCATCTATCTGAGTGTTTTGTGTGACCTTCCAGACTTCCATCTGGGGTGGTGTTTCATCTATCTGAGTGTTTTGTGTGACCTTCCAGACTTCCATCTCTGTTCAGTCTGACTGTCAAAGTCTCTGAATTCTCTGACTTCTGTGTCTGAATTTGAAAAGGGTCAAGCTTGAGTTCCACTGACATACAGTATTGCAATGTGTATTTAATCAGAATCCAGTGCAACCCTAGTAGAGCTCTGTGGCTGTTTGAGTGTGTGTTTGCGTGTGTTTGTGTGTCTGTGCGTGACCTCGCCTGAGTGTGTGTGGTCGAGTTGGTAGCTCTCAGGTCTAGCTGTGGTCTAAAGGTTCATGTGTTTGTAGTATGTGGTTGTTTTCATGTTCTATAACCCATTCATTACTCTGTTATGAGTCTATAGGCTGTCGGGCTCCCTCCCTGTGTGTGTGTGTCAGTCTATATATCAGTAGCTGTGACAACTCCCACATGGTCTTGTAGACAGCCGGGACCACCCATAAATGGAATATATTACATAACATCTCTCCCATCTATAATATTCTTCCTGGGGCAATACCTCCAGAGCTTCCGCAGCTCAGGGGGAGAGGCTCCCTGGAGAGCCCAGCCAGAGTGCTTCATCTGGGGCTGAGCCAGTTCGCTGCTCCCCTGAGACCCTGGTGGTGGGTGGAAGAAAGCACTTTGACATAAATTGAAGCTAAAGCACTTTGTCAGTTTCAATACCCAACCATCTCCCTGCTCTCCTCCCGTGCCGTCTCAAACTCCAGAACTGGCTAGTAATGTGCTGACATAAGCAGAAGGTTGAGAGAACTGAATGAAGAAGGCACCGCGCACTCAGAAGCTCCACCGTTCAGAACTTTATTAGTTCCACCCAGGAAATGTTCATCCAAAATGTGGGAGGGGTGTATCCTCTATCATGGACTTTTCCGGCCTATTGGGCACTGCAATGTGATGATCATGAGGAAAATGTGGGGGGAGGGCTCCTGTGTATGTTTGTGTTGTAACTGAGTGGGACCGAGGATGTTCAAATGTTTCCACTCCTCTCCTTCTCCCCTCTCCCACTCTTTATCTCTGGAAAACTACCAGGAATGTTCTCTCCTTTCTCTCTACCTCTCCCCACTCTCTCTCTCTCTCTCTCTCTCTCTCTCTCTCTCTCTCTCTCTCTCTCTCTCTCTCTCTCTCTCTCTCTCATTATCTCTCTCTCTCTCTCTCTCTCTCTCATCTATCTTTTTCTCCTTCTCCCTTGCACTACATCTAATTGTTTCCCTATCACATCATTATCTACATTACCCAGTGTGCCCCTCTGCTCCCACAATGCACTTTAAGTGGTACCAGCAGTGCTACTGGCAGAACCAACTTTCTCCTTGATCCCACTGATCCCCTTGTCCAAAAATTAGGGTTGAGTGTATGTGTACATGAGTTTCTGTGTGTGTGTGTGTGTGTGCATGTGCCCTTGAATGTACGTGTAAATGTGTGTGTGTTTATGTGTATCTATGTGTGCAGAACCAACCCTCCCACTGATCTGCAGCCCAGTCCAATTACAGTGGAATGCCACCTTATGAAGCAGAGAATTCCCATACTCCTCTCCTCCTTCTTCCGCCTTCTCTCCGCTGCTCTGAGCACCCTTCCAACCCTGCCCGTAATAAACCATGCTGCCAAGCTCTAGGGAACAGGGAACAGAAACAGCAACAGAAACAGCCTGCTTCAATGGAGCGCAGCCACAACTGAGACAGCTGCAGTGCAGACTTAGACAGACAGACAGACAGACAGACAGAGAGACAGGGTCCTTGATGTTTGGAACAGTAGGAGGATCTAGAGCTCTAACAGTATGGAGTGTGTTACATGGTCCTCTTTGGTTGCAAAATTCAGGTAACTTTCCCAAGAACGCCTAGGTTTTCAAGAAACCCTGGTTGGAGGATTCCAGATCTCCTGCTTATTCCCTTCTGATTTTAAACTGGGATTGTTGGAGAACCTGGGAATTTTGGAATAGGAATGGAGTCTCAGCTGGTTTAAGGTAATCCAGCAACTGTTGCTCTTACAAACTGTAGACAGCTGTCAGTGGCTGGACAATACCAATTTGGTTTGAGGTCCTTGGAGTCTACTGAGTGTCAGCCATATAGTCTTCTTCAGTGGTATTGAGCGCTTCGGATCTTTAGGATGTACAAAGATGGCAACGTGTCCTCCAGCGATAACTTTCTCCACCTCTCTCATCCTTCTTTTCTTAACATCTACCTCTTTTCGTGCTTTTTCCTCCCTCTCCCTATCCTCTTCCTTTCATCTGTTGCTTTTCTTCCCTGTCTCTAATCTGCCCTCTCCTCCTGCCTCATCCTCCTACTGGCATTTTCCCTCTTTCCCAACTTTTGATCTCCCTGTTGTCTTCATCCCCCTCTCATTCCCCTCTCTCCCCTCATTCTCCCATCTCCTCCTCTCCCCCCTCCCTTGTTACCTCCCTTTTCCTCCAATTCATGACGCTTCTCCCTCTCTCTCTCTCTAATAGGGGTATGAGGGGGAGGGGTAGGAGGGGGAGGGGTAGGAGAGGGTAGTACGGATTAGGATGGGGTAGGAGTGGAGTAGGAGAGGTTAGGAGCGGGGTAGGAGGGGGTAGGAGGGGGGCGGAGAAGGTTAGGAGGAGGTAGAAGAGGGGTAGGTGGTTATAGGAGAGGGATAGGAGGGGGTAGGAGGGGTTAGGAGGGGGGCGGAGAAGGTTAGGAGGGGGTAGAAGAGGGTAGGTGGTTATAGGAGAGGGATAGGAGGGGTAGGAGGGGTTAGGAGGGGGTAGAAGAGGGTGGGTGGTTATAGGAGAGGGATAGGAGGGGTTAGGAGGGGGACGGAGAAGGTTAGGAGGAGGTAGAAGAGGGGTAGGTGGTTAAAGGAGAGGGATAGGAGGGGGTAGGAGGGGGCGGAGAAGGTTAGGAGGAGGTAGAAGAGGGTAGGTGGTTATAGGAGAGGGATAGGAGGGGTTAGGAGGGGGGCGGAGAAGGTTAGGAGGGGGTAGAAGAGGGGTAGGTGGTTAAAGGAGAGGGATAGGAGGGGGTAGGAGGGGGGCGGAGAAGGTTAGGAGGAGGTAGAAGAGGGGTAGGTGGTTATAGGAGAGGGATAGGAGGGGGTAGAAGAGGGGTAGGTGGTTATAGGAGAGGGATAGGAGGAGGTAGAAGAGGGGTAGGTGGTTATAGGAGAGGGATAGGAGGGGGTAGGAGGGGGTAGAAGAGGGGTAGGTGGTTATAGGAGAGGGATAGGAGGGGGTAGAAGAGGGGTAGAAGAGGGGTAGGTGGTTATAGGAGAGGGATAGGAGGGGGTAGGAGGGTGGTACAGAGTGAGGGGTTACAGTGCCTTGCAAAAGTATTCATTCCCCTTGGCGTTTTTCCTATTTTGTTGCATTACAACCTGTAATTTAAATGGATTTTTATTTTGGATTTCATGTAATAGACATACACAAAATGGTCCAAATTGGTGAAGTGAAAGTTAAAAAATAAATTGTTAAAAAAAAAATACGAAAAAGTGGTGCTTGCATATGTATTCACCCCCTTTGCTCTGACGCCCCTAAATAAGATCTGGTGCAACCAATTACCTTCAGAAGCCACATTATTAGTTAAATAAAGTCCAACTGTGTGCAATCTAAATGTCACATGATCTGTCACATGATCTCAATATATATACACCTGTTCTGAATGGCCCCAGAGTCTGCAACACCACTAAGCAAGGGGCATCACCAAGCAAGCGGCACCATGAAGACCAAGGAGCTCTCCTAACAGGTCAGGGACAAAGTTGTGGAGAAGTTCAGATCAAGGGGCACCACCAAGTGGTGTTGCAGACCTATAAAAAAATATCTGAACTTTGAACATCCCACGGAGCACCATTAAATCCATTATTAACCTCTTAGCGCGCCGATCCCTTTAGCGGGATCGTTTTCAGAGCAAACATAACGCGCCAAATTCAAAATACATATTCGTAATACATATTCGTAATATTTAACTTCGATATACAAGTGTTGCATAGTGTTGCATAGCCATCAAAAGCTCTGCTTCTTGGCAATATCACTGCGTTGTCAGATTTTAAAAAGGCTTTACGGCGAAAGCACTACATTTGATTGTTTGAGGCTAGTACCTCACATATTTTCCACATTAGCATAAATTCATATCCAGCTCGGTTCTCAAAATATCCATATCACAGCTAATATAAATCGCTTACCTTTCAAATAACTTCTTCTGAGGTCTTCCCAAGTGTCCAAACAAGATAATCCATGGTTCTTTTGTTAGAAAAAGTAAATAATTATATCCATAAATATCCGTTGTTTTTGGCACGCTACGCTCAGCTACTCCACCAAGCATTGTCAGTCTACTCGCCCGCTTTACAGTGAAGGGATCGCGTTCAAATTATACCTCTCATCTTTTCACAAACAAATCAAATATCATTAATAATGCATCCTTATGTATTCTTTTATGAATAATAGCGATCATATTTTACAAGAACGGTAAGTGAAACGTTAAAAGACGAAAAGAAAGTTGGTCGCGCTACGCGTTCACGTTCGTGAACGCACGCCTGTTTACCTTTTTCCCTACCCGTAGTAATTCTCTCTCTAAGGATCTGGTCAGAGCTTTTTCCTCCATACCCTTTCCAGAGACTGTTGACATCTAGTGGAAGCCATAAGTACTGCAACCTCGGTCCTATTCCCCATAGAAAATATTACATGGGCTTCAAAATGAGAGGAGAGCAACAAAAATAAATTCCGGACAGAAATCTCTCTGGTTTTTGCCTGCTAAATCTGTTCTGGAATAGCCACAGACTATATCTTAATGGTTTTATAAACTTCAGAGTGTTTCCTATCCAATAGTACTAAATATGTAAATATCCTAGTTTCTGGCCATGAGTGGTAGGCATTTAACTTTGGGCACGTCAGACAGGCGAAAATTTGGAAAATGGGACCCTAGCTGGAAGAGGTTAAAAAATGTTATGAATATGGCACAACAACAAACCTGCCAAGAGAAGGCCGCCCACCAAAACTCTTGGACCAGACAAGGAGGGCATTAACCAGAAAGGCAGCAAAGAGACCAAAGATATCCCTGAATGAGCTGCAAAGCTCCACAGCTGAGATTGGAGTAAATGTCCATAGGACCACTTTAAGCCGTATACTCCACAGAGCTGGGCTTCACAGAAGAGTGACCAGAAGAAAAGCCATTGCTTAAAGAAGAAAATAAGCAAACATGTTTGGTGTTCGCCAAAAGGCATGTGGGAGACTCCCAAAACATATGGAAGAAGTTACTCTGGTCAGATGAGACTAAAATGTAGCTTTTTGGCCATCAAGGAAAACGCTATGTCTGGCGCAAACCCAACACCTCTCATCACCCCGAGAACAACATCCCCACAGTGAAGCATGGTGGTGGCAGCATCATGCTGTGGGGATGTTATTAATCGTCAGGGACTGGGAAACTGGTCAGAATTGAAAGAATGATGGATGGCGCTAAATACAGGGAAATCATTGAGAGAAACCTGTTTCAGTCTTTCAGAGATTTGAGACTGGGATGGAGATTCATCTTACCGCAGGACAATGACCCTAAGCATACTGCTAAAGCAACACTTGAGTGGTTTAAGGGGAAACATTTAAACGTCTTGGAATGGCCTAGTCAAAGCCCAGACCTCAATCCAACTGAGAATCTGTGGTATGACTTAAAGATTGCTGTACACCAGCAGAACCCATCCAACTTGAAGGAGCTGGAGCAGTTTTGCCTTGAAGAATGGGCAAAAGTCCCAGGGGCTCGATGTGCCAAGCTTATTTTTATTTATTTATTTATTTTACCTTTATTTAACCAGGTAGGCTAGTTGAGAACATGTTCTCATTTACAACTGCGACCTGGCCAAGATAAAGCACAGCAGTTCGACACATACAACAAAGAGTTACACATGGAATACACAGACATACAGCCAATAATACAGTATAAAAAAAATTAAAAATAAAAATAAGTCTATATACAGTGAGTGCAAATGAGGTAAGATAAGGGAGGTAAGGCAATAAATAGGCCATGGTGGCGAGGGAATTACAATATAGCAATTAAACACTGGGTAGATGGTAGATGTGCAGAAGATAAATGTGCAAGTTACTTGGGTGCAAAGATAAATAAATAAATACAGTATGGGGATGAGGTAGTAGGATGGGTTGTTTACAGATGGGTTATGTGTAGGTGCAGAGATCTGTGAGCTGCACTGACAGCTGGTGCTTAAAGCTAGTGAGGGAAATATGAGTCTCCAGCTTCAGGGATTTTTGTAGTTCGTTCCAGTCATTGGCAGCAGAGAACTGGAAGGAAAGGCGGCCAAACGAGGAATTGGCTTTGGGGGTGACCAGTGAGATATACCTGCTGGAGCGCGTGCTACGGGTGGGTGCTGCTATGGTGACCAGTGAGCTGAGACTTGGTGACCAGTGAGCTGAGCGGGGCTTTACCTAGCAAAAACTTGTAGATGACCTGGTGCCAGTGGGATTGGCGACGAGTATGAAGCGAGGGCCAGCCAACGAGAGCGTACAGGTCGCAGCGGTGGGTAGTACTGTATATGGGGATTTGGTGACAAAACAGATGCGACTGTGATAGACTTCATCCAATTTGTTGAGTAGAGTGTTGGAGGCTATTTTATGAATGACATCGCCGAAGTCGAGGATCGGTAGGATGGTCAGTTTTACGAGGGAATGTTTGGCAGCATGAGTGAAGGATGCTTTGTTGCGAAATAGGAAGCTGATTCTAGATTTAATTTTGGATTGGAGATATTTAATGTGAGTCTGGAAGGAGAGTTTACAGTCTAGCCAGACACCTAGGTATTTGTAGGTGTCCACATATTCTAAGTCAGAACCATCCAGAGTAGTGATGCTGGACGGGCGGGCAGGTGCGGGCAGTGATCGGTTGAAAAGCATGCATTTAGTTTTACTTGTATTTAAGAGCAGTTGGAGGCCACGTAAGGAGTGTTGTATGGCATTGAAGCTTGTCTGGAGGTTAGTTAATACAGTGTCCAAAGAAGGGCCAGAAGTATACAAAATGGTGTCGTCTGCGTAGAGGTGGATCAGAGAATCACCAGCAGCAAGAGCGACATCATTGATGTATACAGAGAAGAATTCAAGAATTGAACCCTGTGGCACCCCTATAGAGACTGCCAGAGGTCCGGACATACCCCAAGAGACTTGCAGCTGTAATTTTTGCATAAGGTGGCTCTACAAAGTATTGACTTTTGTGGGGGGAATAGTTATGCACCCTCAGTTATGCACAGTTTTTTTGTCTTATTTCTTGTTTGTTTCACAATAAAAAAAGATTTAGCATCTTCAAAGTGGTAGGCATGTTGTGTAAATCAAATGATTCAAACACCCAAAAAATCTATTTTAATTCCAGGTTGTAAGGCAACAAAATAGGAAAAATGCCAAGGGGGTTGAATACTTTCGCAAACCACTGTATATACACTACCGTTTAAAAGTTTGGGGTCACTTATAAATGTCCTTGTTTTTGAAAGAAAAGCTATTTTTTTGTCCGTTAAAAATAACATCAAATTGACTAGAAATACAGTGTAGACATTGTTAATGTTGTAAATGACTATTGTAGCTGGAAATGGCAGATTTTTTATGGAATATCTACATAGGTGTACAGAGGCCCATTATCAGCAACCATCACTCCTGTGTTCCAATGGCACGTTGTGTTAGCTAATCCAAGTTTATCATTTTAAAAGGCTAATTGATCATTAGAAAACCCCTTTGCAATTATGTTAGCACAGCTGAAAACTGTTGTTCTGATTAAAGAAGCAATGAAACTGGCCTTTAGACTAGTTGAGTATCTGGAGCATCAGCATTTATGGGTTCGATTACAGGTTCAAAATGATCAGAAACAAAGACCTTTCTTCTGAAACTCGTCAGTCTATTCTTGTTCTGAGAAATGAAGGCTATTCCATGCGAGAAATTGCCAAGAAGATCTCGTGCAACGCTGTGTACTACTCCCTTCACGGAACAGCGCAAACTGTCTCTAACTAGAATAGAAAGAGGAGTGGGAGGCCCCGGTGCACAACTGAGCAAGAGGACATGTACATTAGAATGTCTAGTTTGAGAAACAGACGCCTCACAAGTCCTCAACTGGCCGCTTCGTTAAATAGTACCAGCAAAACACCAGTCTCAATATCAACAGTAAAGAGTCGACTCCGGGATCCTGGCCTTTTAGGCAGAGTTGCAATGAAAAAGTCATATCTCAGACTGGCCAATAAAAAGAAAAGATTAAGATGGGCAAAAGAACACAGACACTGGACAGAGGATTTGTTGTTATATCCTGTTTTTACCGCACTCTGTTTCCATTCATTCATTTACTTGTTCTTCATGTGTATTTTCACGTCCATGTATTGAACTAATTTCAGTGTGTCTTCTGTCTGACAACATGTACAGTATTTTGTTCTGTCCATCCCTCTTTCTTACTCTCCTCTCTCTCATTCTCTCTCTCCAGAAGTACGATGCCCCTTCCAACAGGTAGATGACTGGAAGTTCCCTCAGACTGCCAGACACAACATCACAGGTAAATAACACACACCACACACCGACACATACGAAACATAGTCAGTAAGACAGAACTACTCCCCTTGTTTATCCTTTGTGATCTACTGTGGCTCCTCTCTGATCAGTCTGCCTTTCCTGGGGATTAATGTTGTGATGGATTTGATGCAGGTTACAATCTGGTGCGGCGCTTCTCCCTGCTGAAGACCCCTGCAATCAAGAAGATTCGTAACCCCCGAGGGCCTGTTATCCTCCGACTGGGCAAGACAGCACTCATTCACCCCACAGAGTAGGTCCTCATCCCTCTATCATTACTACCTCTCTCTCTCTCTCTCTCTCTCTCTCTCTCTCTCTCTCTCTCTCTCTCTCTCTCTTTCTGTGTCTCTGTGTCTGTCTGTCTGTCTGTCTGTATCTCTCTCTCTCATTACCTTCCTACTCTCTCTTTTCCCATCTCATCAGCTCCACAGAGAGTACTGTATGCCCTCGTCCCTACATCTCTATCTTCCTCTCTCTCTCTTTCTCTCTCTCTCTCCAGCTCTCTCTCTCTCTTTTCCCCTCACTTAGTGTGTTTGAACAGTATTTTCTGCGAAACCAACGTTTGCTGTGGCTACTCTGTGTGTAAATACACATGTGGCAACCTTAACAGTGTTGACTCTGGGGTAAAGTCCCTCTGGGTACAGTAGATCTTCCTGTAAAAGGTGTGTCATACTGCTGCACAATTATATGGCACCTTATTTACAGTTTTTGACAATTGCTTCCACCTGATTTCTGAAACTATGGCTTCTTTTCTCTGGACTCTACACACAAAACCCCAAAACACACACACAACATGAAAACGTCACATATCTCTTGCAAAACCAAACACTTCATTCAAAATTTCACAGCCTGCTACGCTTATTTTCTCTCCCTGTTTTAAGAGGGAGAGAAACCAAAAGCCCACCGGCCAGCCAGACAGCCAAGCCCTCCCCTAACGACGCTTGGCCAATTGTGCTTCGCCTCATGGGTCTCCTGGTCACGGCTGGCACAGAACCAGCATCTGTAGCAGCGCAGTTTGTACTGCCATGCCGTGTCTTAGACCACTGCGCCACTCAGGAGGCCCTGTCCACAAAGGTTTAAATGCTGATCAATTGCCTTGCGCAAAGTATCAAAATGTTAAAATACTACTTAAACAGGACGCTTAAAGTATTTAATTGAAATGTTTATGAAATTGATCACAGAAACAATGAGAAATAAATAAAATAAATAAATGATGAAATGTTAATTATATAAAGCAGCCTGTGTAATCATCTGCCAGAGAGCAGCCCCAATCGTCCCGAGCCCCAAGTAATACATTTGGGCCAGATAACTCACACCGGAATTGGCCCAAGCTCCAAGTAATACATTTGGGCCAGATAACTCACACCGGAATCGGCCCAAGCCCCAAGTAATACATTTGGGCCAGATAACTCACACCGGAATCTGCCCGAGCCGGATCATCATCAAGAGATATGCTGGACCCTATGTCAGAGAGGTGTTTTGGAACCACATCGTGTCTATTGTCCTGCTAATAGCACTTGTGAAAACATGTTTTCAAAAGGCCTCCAGGGCCAACAGAGAAGTTCATTACGTTTCCCCCCTTCCACTTGCCTCTTCCATTTATTCCCATAGTAATTTGTTATGGTTTGCATTGCAAATAAGGGCATAAACTGGGTCAAGATGCCAGCAGAGTAAGTGTACCTTTATGTAGTAAAATAAAGGTTAAATCAAATTGTGTGCAAAGCTGTCATCAAGGCAAGGGGTGGCTACTTTGAAGAATCTAAAATCTAAAATATATTTTGATTTGTTTAACACTTTTGTTTGGTTACTATGTGATTCCATATGTGTTATTTCACAGTGTTGATGTGTTCACTATAGAAAATAGTAAAAATAAAGGAAAACTCTTGAATGAGTGGATGTGTCCAAACTCTTGACTGGTACAGTATATCTCCCCCTGCACATACATTTAGAGCAGACGTTGTGTGCTCAATGTGTCACAGCGTTAATGTCTTGAGTCACTCTGGATATACAGACCGAATTTAGCAGGTCAGGAAATCAGTAGCTTTGACTGCCAAGAGAAAGATCCTCAGGCTGTTTTGATCCCAATACAATGAAGAGAAGGGAAAGTGTCCATTTTCTTTTTCTGGGTTTTTCATGTTGTGCTTTGGCACTGTACTAATATACAGTTGAAGTGGGAGGTTTACATACACTTAGGTTGGAGTCACTAAAACTCTTGTTTTTCAACCACTTTCTTGTTAACAAACTATAGTTTTGGCAAGTCGGTTAGGACATCTACTTTGTACACGGCACAAGTCATTTTTCCAACTATTGTTTACAGACAGATTATTTCACTTATAATTCACTGTATCACAATTCCAGTGGGTCAGAAGTTTACATACACTAAGTTGACTGTGCCTTTAAACAGTTTGGGAAATTCCAGAAAATGATGTCATGGCTTTAGAAGCTTCTGATAGGCTAATTGACATCATTTGAGTCAATTGGAGGTGTACCTGTGGATGTATTTCAAGGCCTACTTTCAAACTCAGTACCTCTTTGCTTGACATCATGGGAAAATCAAAAGAAATCAGCCAAGATCTTTCTTCCAGGATCATGGCTTTCCGGCTTCAATCAGCCCAGAGACTGTTGTACTGTGACGGTTCTAGCTGGGTGGATACAGCCTACACATTGATGAGGAGAGCAGGTTGTTTGGGCTTAGACAAGCACCTTTTCCTCTTAAAGCTAGAGGGGGGTGAGTTGTCTGGCCTGACTCCATTCTATGAGTCTGTTATGCAGGCTTGGAGAGTTCTTGTAAAGTCCCGTAAGGCCGGCACGCCACCAGGGATGTGGCTTTTTGAAGAGCCTCTGTTTTACAACACTACCATCCAGTCCCGTGCTATGGGTTCAGCCAGCCTACGTTCATGCCTGTTAGGTGTGGGGTGTACCAAGCTGGGTCATCTGATGCGGAGTAGGAGCAGATCGTTGGAGGAGCTGGGAGAAAGAGCGGGGATCCGATCATCTCGCCTACTGAGGAAGGTCGTCGATGAGGTCTGTGATTCCTTGCCAGTACTTCATCTGCAGTACGTGACGGATACTTCCAATTCGGATCGGTGGAAAAAGGGTCTGGATTATGTGTTCCCTGCACTGATTGTTAGTGCTGTAGCGGGGGCATTCGAGGAAGACGTAGGGATGCTGCTTTCCTTCGATACCCCGGAGCTGGGGGAGTTCAAGGAGGTGGGAAAGAAGGCCATGTACAGAATATGTGTGAAAGTGTCCCATGCCTCTTCCCTGGAAGGGGTAAAATCGACGAGGTGTGTTTGGTCCAGGTGCATCCCCAAAAGGCTGTTGGAGGACTTTATACAAACTGCCTATTGAAAAGAGGACAGCTGACCTCCAATGGAGGATAATACATGGAGCTATAGCCACAAATATGCATCTGGTACACCTGGACCCGACAGTTGGGGAAGGGTGTCCATTCTGTGCTGAGTCTGAGTCTCTGGCACATCTGTTTTTACAGTGTCCCAGGTTGGTCGGGATGATTGACCTGATCAATAGCTGGTTCTCAGCTCTGGGAGAGGTTTTCTCTTCTCAACTGTTTATATTTGGACCCAATAAAGATTATTTAAAACTCAAACTCTCTCTTTCTCTCTCTCTCTCTCTCTCTCTCTCTCTCTTTTCTCTCTCTCTTTTCTGTCTGTCTGTGTCTCTCTCACCTCTCTCTCTCTCTCTCTCTCTCTCTCTCTCTCTCTCTCTCTCTCTCTCTCTCTCTCTCTCATTCTTCCCCCTCTTCACTACCTCTCCTAGAGACATGAATAAATACATACGTAGGGAAACATCTGCTTGCTTTTCTCATTCTCTTTCTCCCTCTCTCTTCCCTCCCCTTCTTCTCTCTCCCCCTCCCCTCCCACATAAATAAAGTGAAGGATAAGAGGCTGTCTGGGAGCAGATTCCTCTCCTCTCTGATTTAAAACACTTTGTAGACGTGGCTCTGTCTCTCAACGGAGGGAGAGGGGGAATGAATTAATAAACAAGTGTAGGAACGAGTGCGTGTGTGGGTTATTGCATGTGTGTGTGTATGTGTGTGCTCATCTGTACGTGTGTGTAGCTCAGACTGGCACAGCTCAACTGTTCCTCCGTCTTTTAAAATGTCATGACATAATTCCTAGTAAGAGTTTGAAAGGAGCATGATGAAGTAGACCTACACTCTTAAAAAAAGGTATATCTAGAACTTATCTAGAACTTTTTGGTTAAAGGTAGAACTCTTTTGGGTTCCATGTAGAACCCTTTCTACAGAGGGTTCTGCATAGAACCCAAAAGGGTTGTACCTGGAACCAAAAAGGATTGTTTCTTTCTTTATTTCGCTCTCTCGCTCTCTCGCTATCTGTCTCTCTCTCTCTTTCTCGCACTGTCTCTTTCTCGCTCTGTCTCTTTCTCGCTCTCTCTCGCTCTATCTCTCTCCATCTTTGATGAGGTGAACAGCAGTGTGTAACTTCCGCTTCTGAGTGGGGGAAGTCTGAATCTGTCTGATTGATTTGTGTTTCTGTCTGTGTGTGCACAAGCATGTGTGTGTGCAAGTGTGTTTGCGTGAATGTGTGTGTGCTAAAATCATGTGTGTTTGTTGTTAAACTAGTAAAACTTCAGGTCAAGGGTGAGAGGGAGTGAAACACAGATGTTGGCTTTTGGAATGATTCTGTTACAACCCCATCTCTGTTACAACCCCATCTCTGTTACAATCACGTCCCTGTTACAACCTCGTCCCTGTTACAACCCCGTCCCTGTTACAACCCCGTCCCTGTTACAACCCCGTCTCTGTTACAACCCCGTCTCTGTTACAATCCCGTCCCTATTACAACCCTGTCCCTGTTACAACCCCGTCCCTGTTACAACCCCGTCCCTGTTGCAACCCTGTCTCTGTTACAACCCCGTCTCTGTTACAACCCCATCTCTGTTACAACCCCGTCCCTGTTACAACCCCGTCCCTATTACAACCCCGTCCCTGTTACAACCCCGTCCCTGTTACAACCCCGTCCCTGTTGCAACCCCGTCTCTGTTACAACCCCGTCTCTGTTGCAACCCCGTCTCTGTTACAACCCCGTCCCTATTACAACACCGTCCCTGTTACAACCCCTTCCCTGTTGCAACCCCGTCTCTGTTGCAACCCCGTCTCTGTTGCAACCCCGTCTCTGTTGCAACTCCATCTCTGTTGCAACCCTGTCCCTGTTACAACCCCGTCTCTGTCCCCGATTACTCCTCCACTAAATCTGTGTTGGTCCCCATCCCTGTTACTCCTCCACTAACTCTGTGTTGGTCCCCATTACACCTCCACTGACTCTGTGTTGGTCCCCATCCCAGTTACACCTCCACTAACTCTGTGTTGGTCCCCATTACACCTCCACTAACTCTGTGTTGGTCCCCGTCCCCGTTACTCCTCCACTAACTCTGTGTTGGTCCCCATCCCAGTTACACCTCCACTAACTCTGTGTTGGTCCCCGTCCCCGTTACTCCTCCACTAACTCTGTGTTGGTCCCCGTTACACCTCCACTAACTCTGTGTTGGTCCCCGTCCCCGTTACTCCTCCACTAACTCTGTGTTGGTCCCCATCCCAGTTACTCCTCCACTAACTCTGTGTTGGTCCCCGTCCCCGTTACACCTCCACTAACTCTGTGTTGGTCCCCATCCCAGTTATACCTCCACTGACTCTGTGTTGGTCCCCATCCCAGTTACACCTCCACTAACTCTGTGTTGGTCCCCGTCCCCGTTACACCTCCACTGACTCTGTGTTGGTCCCCATCCCAGTTACACCTCCACTAACTCTGTGTTGGTCCCCATCCCAGTTACACCTCCACTAACTCTGTGTTGGTCCCCATCCCAGTTACACCTCCACTAACTCTGTGTTGGTCCCCATCCCAGTTACACCTCCACTAACTCTGTGTTGGTCCCCGTCCCCGTTACACCTCCACTAACTCTGTGTTGGTCCCCATCCCAGTTACACCTCCACTAACTCTGTGTTGGTCCCCATCCCAGTTACACCTCCACTAACTCTGTGTTGGTCCCCATCCCAGTTACACCTCCACTAACTCTGTGTTGGTCCCCGTCCCGTTACTCCTCCACTAACTCTGTGTTGGTCCCCGTTCCCGTTACACCTCCACTAACTCTGTGTTGGTCCCCATCCCAGTTACACCTCCACTAACTCTGTGTTGGTCCCCATCCCAGTTACACCTCCACTAACTCTGTGTTGGTCCCCATCCCAGTTACACCTCCACTAACTCTGTGTTGGTCCCCGTTCCCGTTACACCTCCACTAACTCTGTGTTGGTCCCTATCCCAGTTACACCTCCACTAACTCTGTGTTGGTCCCCGTTCCCGTTACACCTCCACTAACTCTGTGTTGGTCCCCATCCCTGTTATACCTCCACTAACTCTGTATTGGTCCCTGTCCTCGTTACACCTCCACTAACTCTGTGTTGGTCCCCGTTACTCCTCCACTAACTCTGTGTTGGTCCCCGTCACTGTTATACCAGCAACGCACACACACACGTTCTATATATCTCCCTCTCTGTCTCTCTGTGTTTCAGCGCAAACATACACACACTTGATGAATGTGTGTGTGTCTGTATGTACAGTATGTATGTGTTGTGTGTATGTCTATTAGTGATGTCCATTAGTGTGCATGTCCGTGTGTATCCGTTTGTGTGTCTAACAGTGTGTGTTCTCAGTCAGGTGTTCCCCCATGGTCTTCCTGATGAGTTCACGCTGGTCTTCACTTTGCTCCTCAAGAAGAAAACACTGAGGGACAACATCTACCTCTTCCAGATCTCTGATGAACAGGGATACCCACAGGTATACACTCCTCTTTTCATCTACCTCTTTCATCTCTCTCCTCCTTCTCTTTATCACTCTTATCCCTTATTGTCTCTCTTCTATCCTCTCCATCTCTCTCCTGCTGTCTTCTCTCGCTCTCTCTTCTCTCTTTATCGTCGCTCTCTCTTCTGCTCTCTCCTCTGCTCTCTCCTCTTTAACTCTCTCTCTCTCGATCTCTCTGCCTCCCTCTCTCTTTCTCTCTTCTGCTCTCTCCTCTATTCCTCCCTACACACCCCATCTATTTTCTGATCCTACCTTCATTTCTCCACTCTCTCTCTTTCCACCCCCTCCTGTCACCTGTCCTCCATCTCTCCACTGTCTCTTTCCACCCCCTCCTGTCACCTGTCCTCCATCTCTCCTCTCTCTCTCTTTCCACCCCTCCTATCTCCTGTCCTCCATCTCTCCACTGTCTCTTTCCACCCTTCCTATCTCCTGTCCTCCATCTCTCCACTCTCTCTTTCCTCCCCCTCCTGTCACCTGTCCTCCATCTCTCCACTCTCTCTTTCCACCCCTCCTATCTCCTGTCCTCCATCTCTCCACTGTCTCTTTCCACCCTTCCTATCTCCTGTCCTCCATCTCTCCACTCTCTCTTTCCTCCCCCTCCTGTCACCTGTCCTCCATCTCTCCACTCTCTCTTTCCTCCCCCTCCTGTCACCTGTCCTCCATCTCTCCACTCTCTCTTTCCACCCCCTCCTATCTCCTGTCCTCCATCTCTCCACTGTCTCTTTCCACCCCTCCTGTCA
This sequence comes from Brachymystax lenok tsinlingensis, assembly GCA_030435695.1. Classification (NCBI taxonomy): domain Eukaryota; kingdom Metazoa; phylum Chordata; class Actinopteri; order Salmoniformes; family Salmonidae; genus Brachymystax; species Brachymystax lenok. Next base: position 12,341,827 of record CM059799.1, read on the forward strand.
CCTGTCCTCCATCTCTCCTCTCTCTCTTTCCTCCCCCTCCTATCTCCTGTCCTCCATCTCTCAACTCTCTCTTTCCACCCCTCCTATGTCCTCCATCTCTCCTCTCTCTCTTTCCACCCCTCCTGTCTCCTGTCCTCCGTCTCTTCTCTCTCTCTCGTTCCACCCCTCCTATGTCCTCCATCTCTCCTCTCTCTCTTTCCACCCCTCCTGTCTCCTGTCCTCCGTCTCTTCTCTCTCTCTCGTTCCACCCCTCCTATGTCCTGTCCTCCATCTCTCCGCTCTCTCTCTCTTTCCACCCCTCCTATGTCCTGTCCTCCATCTCTCCACTCTATCTTCCTTTTGTCTTCTCCTCTCTCTGTTACTGTTGTTCTCTCATTATCATTCTCATTATTATTCTCATTATTATTCTCATTATTATTCATCTTACTTCTATGATGAAGAGTGTCTCTCACATCCATAATCAATCTGAAAACAAATTTAAATGCTATTCAGCTTGTGTAGGATGAATTGAGGGCAAACCAACTCATTATAGATGATTGATTGTGCGTTTTCATGGGCAATAATTAGTTGCCTTTGTCCATGTTTTTGTTAACTTTGCAGTATGTTCTATGTAGCCCACTTTGAGACCCAAAGCATAGGACTGTACTGAACTTGTATCTGTAGCTCCTTCTCATAGCGGATTACTGCTTGGGAATGGATAGACATATTCAATTAACCATTGGCTTCAGCAATACTTACAATATTCCTTCAGCTCTGTAGACACTATAGTGGTAGGAACGAGGGAAGAAGTGAGAGGTGTTGTTGGGTCAGATCTGGAGACACTATAGTGGTAGGAACGAGGGAAGAAGTGAGAGGTGTTGTTGGGTCAGATCTGGAGACACTATAGTGGTAGGAACGAGGGAAGAAGTGAGAGGTGTTGTTGGGTCAGATCTGGAGACACTATAGTGGTAGGAATGAGGGAAGAAGTGAGAGGTGTTGTTGGGTCAGATCTGGAGACACTATAGTGGTAGGAACGAGGGAAGAAGTGAGAGGTGTTGTTGGGTCAGATCTGGAGACACTATAGTGGTAGGAACGAGGGAAGAAGTGAGAGGTGTTGTTGGAGTCAGATCTGGAGACACTATAGTGGTAGGAATGAGGGAAGAAGTGAGAGGTGTTGTTGGGTCAGATCTGGAGACACTATAGTGGTAGGAACGAGGGAAGAAGTGAGAGGTGTTGTTGGGTCAGATCTGGAGACACTATAGTGGTAGGAATGAGGGAAGAAGTGAGAGGTGTTGTTGGGTCAGATCTGGAGACACTATAGTGGTAGGAACGAGGGAAGAAGTGAGAGGTGTTGTTGGGTCAGATCTGGAGACACTATAGTGGTAGGAACGAGGGAAGAAGTGAGAGGTGTTGTTGGGTCAGATCTGGAGACACTATAGTGGTAGGAACGAGGGAAGAAGTGAGAGGTGTTGTTGGGTCAGATCTGGAGACACTATAGTGGTAGGAACGAGGGAAGAAGTGAGAGGTGTTGTTGGGTCAGATCTGGAGACACTATAGTGGTAGGAACGAGGGAAGAAGTGAGAGGTGTTGTTGGGTCAGATCTGGAGACACTATAGTGGTAGGAACGAGGGAAGAAGTGAGAGGTGTTGTTGGGTCAGATCTGGAGACACTATAGTGGTAGGAATGAGGGAAGAAGTGAGAGGTGTTGTTGGGTCAGATCTGGAGACACTATAGTGGTAGGAATGAGGGAAGAAGTGAGAGGTGTTGTTGGGTCAGATCTGGAGACACTATAGTGGTAGGAATGAGGGAAGAAGTGAGAGGTGTTGTTGGGTCAGATCTGGAGACACTATAGTGGTAGGAATGAGGGAAGAAGTGAGAGGTGTTGTTGGGTCAGATCTGGAGACACTATAGTGGTAGGAATGAGGGAAGAGAAACGAGGGAAGAGGTGAGAGGTGTTCTTTCCCAATCAGAAATGGATAATGACCCAACTGTTTTTTCCTGTCTCAATTCTTCTCCACCTTTTTTCTCCCAACCATCCTCCCCCACTCCCCCAGTTCTCTCTTGACCTGAATGGCCCTGATGCCACCCTGTCCCTGCGTGCACGGGGGGCCGACCCCCTGGGTGAGCCGGTTGGGTGTGTGTTCAGGGGGGAGGGCGTGGAGTCTATCCTGGACAGTGGTTGGCACAAACTGTCCCTCAGCGTCCAGCAGAGGGCAGCCTCTCTACATGTAGACTGCAGCTCCATCCAGACCAAGCCCCTGGAGCCCCGCGGCGAGCTATCGACCAAGGGTCACACCCTACTGGGCATCAGGGCAACAGATGCTGCCGCTGTGGAGGTATGGAGGTGGAGGACAGGAAAGGAGAGGTTGGGGGTGTTATTTTTGTGGGAAGTTGGGAGATTGGGTTGGGTCAACCTGTATGTGGGGAGTATAGAGATGGAGGGAGAGGTGGAGAGGCTGAGAGGAGGGGAGAGATGGAAGGAGAGGTGGAGAGGGTGGGAGGAGGGGAGAGATGGAGGGAGAGGTGGAGAGGGTGGGAGGAGGGAGAGATGGAAGGAGAGGTGGAGAGGCTGAGAGGAGGGGAGAGATGGAGGGAGAGGTGGAAAGGGTGAGAGGAGGGGAGAGATGGAGGGAGAGGTGGAGAGGGTGGGAGGAGGGGAGAGATGGAAGGAGAGGTGGAGAGGGTGGGAGGAGGGGAGAGATGGAGGGAGAGGTGGAGAGGGTGAGAGGAGGGGAGAGATGGAGGGAGAGGTGGAGAGGGTGGGAGGAGGGGAGAGATGGAAGGAGAGGTGGAGAGGCTGAGAGGAGGGGAGAGATGGAGGGAGAGGTGGAGAGGGTGGGAGGAGGGGAGAGATGGAGGGAGAGGTGGGAGGAGGGAAGATGTGTAGATGTGATGGTCAGGGCCGTAGAAGTGGGGTTGTAGTTGTAGTGAGCTGTCTCTAACAATTTTTCTCTCCCCCTCTTTCTCTCTCTCTCTCTTGCTCTTTCGCTCTCTCTCTCTCTTTCTCTCTCTCTTACTCTTGTCTCCCTGCCCCCTGTCCTCTGCGTCTCTCTTGTCTCTCAGATGGACATTCAGCAGGTGATGGTGTATTGTGATGCCTCCCTGGCCATTCAGGAGTCCTGCTGTGAGATACCTGGTGCTAGGGTGAGAACACTAACCATCACACAACACTCCCACAACCATCACGCAACACTCCCACAACCATTACACAACACTCCCACAACCATTACACAACACTCCCACAACCATTACACAACACTCCCACAACCATCACGCAACACTCACACAACCATTACACAACACTCCCACAACCATCACGCAACACTCCCACAACCACAACCATCACACAACACTCCCACAACCATTACATAACACTCCCACAACCATTACACAACACTTCCACAACCTTTCTAAACACCAACCATCACACAAGGTTAAGATAACCTGTCTAAATGACTACCGCCCCATAGCACTCACATCTATAGCCATGAAATGCTTTGAAAGGCTGGTCATGGCTCACATCAAAATCATCATCCCAGACACCCTGGATCCACTCCAATTTGCATTCTGCCCCAAGCAATCCACAGACGATGCAATCTCTATTGCACTCCACACTGCCCTTTCCCACCTGGACATAAAAATGCTGTTCATTGACTACAGATCCGTGCTCAACACCATAGTCCACTCCAAACTCATCACCAAGCTGTGGACCCTAGGACTAAACACCTCCCTCTGCAACTGGATCCTGAACTTCCTGACATGCCGCCCCCAGGTGGTGAGGGTAGGCAACAACACATCCACCACGCTGACCATCAACAACCCTTCAGGGGCCCCCTCCTGTACTCCATGTTTACCCACGACTGCATGGCCGCACGACTCCAATACCAGCATCAAGTTTGCTGACCACATGACGGTGGCAGGACTGATCACCGGCCACGACGATTTAGCCTATAGGGAGGAGGTCAGAGACCTGGCAGTGTGGTGCCAGGACAACAACCTCTCCTTATAGGGAGGAGGTCAGAGACCTAGCAGTGTGGTGCCAGGACAACAACCTCTCCCTCAACGTCAGCAAGACAAAGGAGCTGATCGTGGACTACAGCAAATGGAGGGCTGAGCACGTTTCCAGTTCCTCTGTGTCCACATCACTAAGGAATTTTCATGGTCCACACACACCAATAAAGTTGTGAAGAAGATACAACAACAACTCTTCCCCCTCAGGAGGCTGAAAAGATTTGGCATGGGACCTCAGATCCTCAAAACGTTCTACAGCTGACTTGACTGGCTGCATCACTGCTTGGTATGGCAACTGCAAGGCACCTGACCGCAAGGCGCTACAGAGGGTAGTGCGTACGGCCCAGTACATCACTGGAGCCAAGCTGGCAAGCGGTACCGGAGCGCCAAGTCTAGGTCCAAGAGGCTTCTAAACGGCTTCTACCCCCAAGCCATAAGACTCCTGAACATCTAATCAAATGGCTACCCAGACTCTACCTACATGTACATATTACCTCAATTAACTCGACTAACCGGTGCCCCCGCACATTGACTCTGTACCAGTACCCCCTGTATATAGTCTCGCTATTGTTATTTTACTGCTGCTCTTTAATTACTTGTTCCTTTTATTTCTTATTCTTATTCACATTTTTTAACTACATTGTTGGTTAAGGGCTCGTCAGTAAGCATTTCACTGTAAGGTCTGCACCTGTTGTATTTGGGGCATGTGACTAATACAATTTGATTTGAACTAGCAATGCAAATGGCTCTGAGATACAAATAATATTACTACACAGATCATACAGGTAACGTTAGCGAGACAGCCAGCTCACATTATCTAGTTAGCTAACAGTACTCTTTAACTTGAAATAAACACCTTTCTGACAAAATTACAAACGTGTAATACCTGAAAATGTAGCTAGCTAGATGATCTTACCCGTATACATGGATGGAAGCTTCTCCCTCTGTCACGGAGGGTATGGTTTGAAGATGCAATCCGGAGACAGGTGTTTTATACAACAGCCTTCTGTGTGTTCTCTTTTCGACTCCGTCTGCATAATTGCAAACAAACGGCAGAATTTTCTCCATCTCCTTAGCTATCATACTCTACTCATACTCAACACTTTTGCTTTTTGCAGTTCTACTACGTGATATTGTTCAAAAAACAGCATTAGAAAGGATTACCCACACATACTGACCAGCTCATGTTATAGACAGAAGAGTCCTACATGGCAGACCAATCCAAAAGTAATCTCTCGGCATGTCCAGCCCACTCATTATCTCAACCAATCATGGCTAGCGGGAAGGTTCCTGACTTTATCGACGGCTAAACCAACTAGGCTTGTAATTTTGATAAAAAATGTTTACGTTTAAGTAGTGATGCGCGACATACGCCTAGTTTCCTGAAACGAGTCACGTGGACGTGTACCTCACGCTTATGTTTGCCTGTTTATTTGTTTGTGTGTGTTAGTGAGTGTCTGTGTGTGTGTTATTTGTTTGTGTGTGTTAGTGAGTGTCTGTCTGTGTGTTATTTGTTTGTGTGTGTTAGTGAGTGTCTGTGTGTGTGTGCTGTATATAGGCCTATGTATGAAAGACCGGCAAACAGAGAGAGAACACCTTCAGAACACCTTCAGAACTCTAGAACAGCCGAGTAGACTTTCAGAACCCTCCTGAATTGATGAAGTGATTTATGGAGGAGGAGAGGAAGAGACATACCTCCCCTCCCTCTTCTCCATCTCTCTGAGCTGTCTGCTACAGGGCTCCCCGCAAGCAGTGTTTACAACTTGAACAGGAGCTGCACACAAACATGCACACACACCACAGACACGCACGCACGCACGCACCCACACACACACACGAACACACACACATATCCCACCAACAGAGTTCTGAAAAGACAACTGATAAAGAGAGTGGTATATTTTATGGCTAGACATGGAGTGTCAGAGAGGGCTAAAGTTCCTGTTGTTGATTTCCTTTGTTGCCATGGAAAACCCCTAAAAATATGGAAACAGTGTTAGATTACTTTGTCTTCAGTTTAGCTTTTCAGTTCAGATGTTTCCAGGCAGTTCACGATACACATTCCCCAATTGATGTTAGCTTTCACTTTTGACCCATGGCCCCTCTCTCTCGCTCTCTCTTTTTCAGTGCCCCCCTGACGCCCCCAAGAGTCGCCGCGCTGCCGAGAATGACCTAGAGCAGCCGGTCCTTGCCTTTAACCAGGTAATACACACTCAGATATACCAGCAGGCAGACCAACGACACCAAGTACTGACTGGTAGTGGAACGCTTCTACCAAAACATTCCATTGGTTCTCCTGTTATTCATTGGTCCTTCCCTAATAATCAGTGATCTAACCAATCGAGAGATTGACAGAATCAACAGGTGCATGATGACCTCCACTAAAACTATTGATAAATATGATTTTTTTCCACACTTGCAACAGTGCTAGATTGCCATATAGATAATACTATTTCATTATGTTGTGAAGCCAAATCATCCTGTCTCATTTCATGATTTATATTAATGCCATCATTTTCCATTCATCCATTCATTAGGCATGCTGTTTGTCTTTTGGAGAGCTGTTGTTAACTCAAAGCTCTGGCAGACTACAGACATGAGTAATCAATCCCAGAGAATACTGTTGCCTTGCCAGACACAATAACAGGAACAGAGCTGTGTGTGTGCGTGCGTGTGCGTGCGTGCGTGTGTGTGCGTGTGTGTGTGTGTGTGTGTGTGTGTGTGTGTGTGTGTGTGTGCGTGCGTGCGTGTGTGTGTGTGCGTGCGTGCGCGCGTGCGTGTGTGTGAGCTCATAGTTGTTGTGGCACACTGACTCTTAAACTGCTGTCTGAGTTTGTAATGAGCTGCAGGTCTGTGTCTGGCAGTGATAGAACTAAGCAATGAAATAACAGTGGATGATAGATGATGGACAATATAAGGAAGTCTCTCTCTCCCCTCTTTCTCTCTCTCAGCATCAGGGTTTATTAGTGATCTACTTCACCTCTCTTCCTCATCCCTCTCTCTTCTTCTCCTTTCATTATTTCTCTTTAAAATGCACTCTGGATAAAAACATCTGGCTGTGTCCATAAAATGTAGATAGTATGTATAATCTGGAAGTAGAAGCATTGTTGTCCATTAGCCTAGTGGTTAGAGCTTTGGGCCAGTAACCGAAAGCTGACAAGGTAAAAATCTGTTGTTCTGCCCCTTAGCCATGCAGTTAACCCCACTGTTCCCCGGGCGCCGAAGATGTGGATTTCGATTCAGGCAGCCCCCCGCACCTCTCTGATTCAGAAGGGTTGGGTTAAATGTGGAAGACACATTTCAGTTGAATGCATTCAGTTGTACAACTGACTAGGTATCCCTCTTTACCCATTAGTTTACTCCAATTAGGGGAAGGGTGGCAGGGTTAGTGGAAAGATATAATGGGAAATATATATAAAAAATATATATGGGGGATTGGAAATGATGCCGACAATTACACTGATGGAAGCCACAATCTGTCTGTAATATTATAGCTGATCTCCACCAGTATGTCAGTTTAGATATCTTTCTTCATCCACTCTCTGGTTTGCTGCTGATGCAGGTACAACATTGAACCATGGTAGCAACTAGCTTCAGTGGTGTGCATTTACCTACAACATATGCCATAGAATTAGTCTATTTAGATTCTGTTTAAATGTTGGCTTCTTAAGAGCGTCACGTCACTACATCATTACCATTGCGTCTTCAAAAAGGTCACTTTAAAAACTGAAGGAAAGAAGAGCTGTTACTTTTCACACTGGAAGCAGGTTCATGGTTGGTCCAACAATGTTGTACCTGTCTTCTAATGGTTCAATGTTGTACCTGTCTTCTAATGGTTCAATGTTGTACCTGTCTTCTAATGGTTCGATGTTGTTCCTGTCTTCTAATGGTTCGATGTTGTACCTGTCTTCTAATGGTTCAATGTTGTACCTGTCTTCTAATGGTTCAATGTTGTACCTGTCTTCTAATGGTTCAATGTTGTACCTGTCTTCTATTGGTTTGATGTTGTACCTGTCTTCTAATGGTTCAATGTTGTACCTGTCTTCTAATGGTTCAAGTCATGAAAGGTCCATAGCATTCTAAAGTTTCAGAGTTCAAGTTTTTATGTCCCTCTCTCTTTCCCTCTCCCTCTCAGGAAATCCTTGGATCCCAGGGTCTGGCAGAGAAAGTATGTTTCCAACTTTCCCTTTTACACACACACACACGCACACACACACACGCGCACGCACAAACACGCACAAACACTCACAAACACTCACAAACACACACACATACAGACACACAAAGACAGAAAGACAAATGCACATACACACAATCACAACCTTGATCCTATATTAGTGAAGAAGCTGAGGAGAGACCTACGTGTGTCAGTGGGCGTCCAATCAGAAAGACCATATGTAGGCGGTATGGCCAATCAGAGCAAGGTATTTGTTTATGCCAGCGGCTGGTGACCCAAATACCAGGCCAGTTACTGTACTCCAAGAAAGGGCTGAGAAGGAGGGTAACAGTGTGAGATGGTGTGACACACACACACACACAGCTCTGCTACTGACAGTGGAGTGATTTAAACATTTTACACCTTGGCTCTATGGGGAGTTGCTCTATTGCTGCCTATTCATTTTGTCATTCACCCACAGTAGCAGAATTCTGTTTACATATGCAGTAGCATATAAAACTCCAGACACTCCATTACTGCATTCCTTAGTGTCCTTACTAATGTTTTACTCATGTCCCATGGCTCAGTGTAATGCAGGATATTACCTGTGTTGAAACAGAGCTCTAGTCACTGTAGAGGAATAACCACTGAATATAATGAGACAGAATGATCTCTCTCTATTGGAAGACTTTCACAGCTATGAACCAACGCAGTTAGTAGTGTGTGTGGGGGGTTATATATGTGTGTGTGTGTGCATTTGTTTGAGTATGCCTGGGTGGCTGTGTGTTTGTGCATGTCATGTCATGTTAATATACTGACCAAAATATAAACGCAACATGCAACAATTTCAATGATTTTACTGAGATACAGTTCATATAAGGAAATCAGTCAATTGAAATAAATTCATTAGGCCCTAATCTATGGATTTCACATGACTGGTAATACAGATATGCATCAGTTGGTCACAGATACCTTAAAAAAAAGTAGGGGTGTGGATCAGAAAACCAGTCAGTATCTGGTGTGACCACCATTTACCTCATGCAGCACAACACATCTTATTCACATAGAGTTGATCAGGCTGTTGATTGTGGCCTGTGGAATGTTGTTCCACTCCTCTTCAATGGCTGTGCGAAGTTGATGGATATTGGCTGAAACTGGAACACGCCATTAGTACACATTGGTCCAGAGCATCCCAAACATGCTCAATGGGTGACATGTCTGGTGAATACTCATAATAATTAGTCTAGCGCATACCCAGTGTTTCCCCTAGTTATTTTTTTCAGCAGTGGTGTGCTGGTTTTGCAACAGCTAATAGGAATCCTGATAAAATACCAAACAAACGGAACAAAAACCTCCTTACTTTCTTCTTTCCTTTATCTCCCAGTCACACAACATCAGTATATGTTAACTGCCTGGTGTCACACAATATCAATATATGTTAACTGCCTGGTGTCACACAACATCAATATATGTTAACCCCTGGTGTCACACAACATAAATATATGTTAACTGCCTGGTGTGAGGCGAGCGGGCTGGGCTGACACACCGGGTGGTAGATGCTGTATTAATTACCATGCTTCCATTAGAAATAACTTTGCTTCAGCAATTTGTAACACACACCAAACTGTAGTGTGTGTCTGTGTGTGTCTTACCTGTAAAGAGCTACAACTGGCCTGCACTCTCTGGTGACTTGGTGATTTTACTGTATCTATTGATCGCTGTCTTATGTGTGTGTGTGTGTGTCTGTGTGTGTCTTCCCTGTGAAGAGCTACAACTGGCCTGCACTCTCTGGTGACTTGGTGATTTTACTGTATCTATTGATCGCTGTCTTATGTGTGTGTGTGTGTGTGTGTGTGTGTGTGTTGGAGACCCCCTCCTCAAACTCATGTCTGCAGAGAATGTTTAGCTGGTGTAACAGCGCCCCTCTGTGGTCACTAGAGGAAATGCACCCTAATCATCACACCGCAGAAATCATCTACTAGTGGCCAAAAGTTTTGAGAATGACACAAGTATTCATTTCCACAAAGTTTGCTGCTTCAGTGTCTTTAGATTTTTGTGTCAGATGTTACCATGGAGTACTGAAGTATAATTACAAGCATTTCATAAGTGTCAAAGACTTTTATTGACAATTAGAGGAACTTGATGCAAAGAGTCAGTATTTGCAGTGTTGACCCTTCTTTTTCAAGACCTCTGCAATCTGCCCTGGCATGCTGTCAATTAGCTTCTGGGCCACATTCTGACTGATGGCAGCCCATTCTTGCATAATCAATGCTTCGAGTTTGTCAGAATTTGTGGGTATTTGTTTGTCCACCCGCCTCTTGAGGATTGACCACAAGTTCTCAGTGGGATTAAGGTCTGGGGAGTTTCCTGGCCATGGACCCAAAATATCGATGTTGTGTTCCCCGAGCCACTTAGTTATCACTTTTGCCTTATGGCAAGGTGCTCCATCATGCTGGAAAAGGCATTGTTCGTCACCAAACTGTTCCTGGATGGTTGGGAGAAGTTGCTCTTGGAGGATGTGTTGGTACCATTCTTTATTCATGTCTGTGTTCTTAGGCAAAATTGTGAGTGAGCCCACTCCCTTGGCTGAGAAGCAACCCCACACATGAATGGTCTCAGGATTCTTTACTGTTGGAATTACACAGGACAGGACAGGACTCCTCCCACCAGCCTCCTTTGGGTGCAACTCAGTATTTTCTTGATGTCCCAAACAATCGGAAAGGGGATTCATCAGAGAAAATGACTTTACCCCAGTCCTCAGCAGTCCAACCCCTGTACCTTTTGCAGAATATCAGTCTGTCCCTGATGTTTTTCCTGGAGAGAAGTGGCTTCTTTGCTGCCCTTCTTGACACCAGGCAATCCTCCAAAAGTCTTCACTTCACTGTGCGTGCAGATGCAATCACACCGGCCTGCTGCCATTCCTGAGCAAGCACTGGTGGTGCCCCGATCCCGCAGCTGAATCAACTTTATGAGACGGTCCTGGCGCTTGCTGGACTTTCTTGGGTGCCCTGAAGCCTTCTTCACAACGATTGAACCGCTCTCCTTGAAGTTCTTGATGATCCGATAAATGGTTGATTTAGGTGCAGTCTTACTGGCAGCAATATCCTTGCCTGTGAAGCCCTTTTTGTGCAAAGCAATGATGATGGCACGTGTTTCCTTGCAGGTAACCATGGTTATCAGAGGAAGAACAATGATTCCAAGCACCACCCTCCTTTTGAAGCTTCCAGTCTGTTATTCGAACTCAATCAGCATGACAGAGTGATCTCCAGCCTTGTCCTCGTCAACACTCACACCTGTGTTAACGAGAGAATCACTGACATGATGTCAGCTGGTCCTTTTGTGGCAGGGCTGAAATGCAGTGGAAATGTTTTTGGGGGATTCAGTTCATTTGCATGGCAAAGAGGGACTTTGCAATTAATTGCAATTCATCTGATCACTCTTCATGACATTCTGGAGTATATGCAAATTGCCATCATACAAACTGAGGCAGCAGACTTTGTGAAAATTAATATATGTGTCATTCTCAAAACTTTTGGCCACAACTGTAGATTCAGACTTATGGTGATTTTCTTGAGCGGATGGTCAGGGGGCTGGTACATAAATACTAATCATTTGTAGACTGCAAATTGACAGCAAGAAGCACAAACACAAACTCTCTATTATGTCAGTAGGGGAACCCTGTTATACTGTATGTGGAAGTGGTTGACTTGACCTGACCTGACTACTACCAGCCCTGCTACTGTAGTTGGGCCACTGATCCCAAATGGTAGTCTGTGTGCTGATTGGTCCAAACTGTCTATTGTCTTCCTGACAGGATTTTAACAGACACGGGCATGTCTCTTCTCTCCTAATCAACGCTACTCTATCCAATAGAGCAGGGGTGGGCAATTCTAGTCCTCGAGGGCCTGATTGGTGTCACAGTTTTGCCCTATCCCCAGCTAACACACCTGACTCCAATAATCAACTAATCATGATCTTCAGTTTAGAATTCAATTTGATTATTCAGCTGTGTTTGCTAGGGATGGAGAAAAAGTGACACCAATCAGGCCCCCGAGGACTGGAGTTGACCACCCCTGCAATAGAGGATCCATATACTACACTGAACAAAAATATAAATGCAACATGTAAGGTGTTTCATGAGCTAAAATAAGGAGTATTTATGTCTGTAATAAAGCCTTTTTGCAGGGCCTCATTGTAATGGCTAGAATGGAAGTCATCAAACGGAATCAAGCAGTTTCCATGTGCTTGATGTGTTTGATACCGTTTAATTTTTTCCATTCCAGCCAATATAATGAGCCGTCCTCCTATAGCTCCTCCCACCAGCCTCCTTTGGGTGCAACTCAGTATTAGGAAGGTGTTCTTAATGTTTGGTATACTCAGTGTATGTTTTGTGACTACTGAGTTTGGGAGCTTGCTCTCCCTTTGATGTTTGACTTTTGTCTTGGATTTGGCCTCTGCTGCTTTTAGCCCATTCTTCCTCTGTGCTCATCACAGATAGCTCAGCATGCTATCAAAAACAACTTCATCTAACGAGACACAACCTGACACAGACGCTTTTAAAGTCACTTGGCGTTATCAACACAGTACATTACAAAATCAATTTGGACTCTTTTAATTCAGACACTTTCCTCGTCTATAAAAAGACCTTGATCTGCTGCATTACAGGGTATCTCACCATGAACTAATGTGATGTTAACATTACAGGGTATCTCACCTAAACTAATGTGATGTTAACATTACAGGGTATCTCACCATGAACTAATGTGATGTTAACATTACAGGGTATCTCACCATGAACTAATGTGATGTTAACATTACAGGGTATCTAACCATGAACTAATGTGATGCCAACATTTCTGTCTCTCTTTTTCTCTCTCCCTCTCTCTCTCCCTTCTTCTCTCTCTTTAGTGTGCTGGTTGTGTTCTTCTCAACGATGACCTAAATGTAAGTTCTGGTTGGATGAAAGCTTTCATGTTGGACTGATATTCACATGAAACAAAGACTGAACAGATGAGACATATCCCCATCCCACTCCCTTTCAGAAACAAAGACTGAACAGATGAGACATATCCCCATCCCACTCCCTTTCAGAAACAAAGACTGAACAGATGAGACATATCCCCATCCCACTCCCTTTCAGAAACAAAGACTGAACAGATGAGACATATCCCCATCCCACTCCTTTTCAGAAGTGCAATCAACTGTCGTTCACATGGAAAATAATACTGCAACAATAGAATGTCCTCAAACAACCCAAAAAAGTAACTTGAAACAAGAAAAAAATACCTGTGGATTGAATATATATCTAAAACAATGAAATCTGTTTTATTGGATAAATATGTAGGCAATCATGTTGAGGTATAAACAAGTGAAAATAGCATGTGTTTTCCTTCTGGCTAAGTATGAGACACTGTAAAGTGGCGCCAGAAGAGGACTGGCCACCCCTCACAGCCTGGTTCCACTCTAGGTTTCTTCCTAGGTTTTGGCCTTTCTAGGGAGTTTTTCCTAGCCCTGTGCTTTTACACCTGCATTGCTTGCTGTTTGGGGTTTTAGGCTGGGTTTCTGTACAGCACTCTGTGACATCAGCTGATGTAAAGGGGGCTTTATAAATACATTTGATTTGATTTGATTAATAGCCAGGTGAATGACTATACCTCTAATTACATATCCTCTTTAGCCATATCGGAATGCTTTAGCTAACTCTTCTAATGTCTGTCGTCGTGGTATCCTATTGTGTCTCAGATGATGCAGTAAGACAGATGTTTAGTGTGACATATGTGTTCATGTTTGGTTGGTTTGTTTGTTTCAGCTGGCCTCAGTTGGACACACTGGACAGCACAGAATGAAGGGAGAGAAGGGAGATCGGGTGAGAAAATAACACACACGCACACACTGCAAATACACACGTACACACATACATATGAAAATACTGAACGGGCACATACACACACACATACCTACCATACTCACAGTCTCACGTCAGAATTAGACGTTCATCCATGTTTCTCAAATGTCAAATTTTGAAGTTGTTCCAAACGTCAAATTTCGAAGTGTTTAAGGTTAACTCAGAATTTGTAAAGTAAAGGTTAAGTTTAGGCATTAACCCCCTGAAATCTGAAGGTTAAGGTAAGGGTTAAGGTTTGGGAAAGGATTAAAATAAACATCTCAAAAACAACTTTCTATCACTGGATTTAAACTTGCAACCTTTGGAATCAGAGGCAGATGCTTACACCCATCCACAACACCGTAGCAAAGCCGAAACCTACTTGAAGGTTACAACACTTACTGTTGCCCCTAGTGGCCGGTTTCCACATCATCTCCAGGTGTCCTCAGACATAGATGGACATCTAATACTGACTTGTATCAATGTTGACCAGGCTACACACACACACACACACACACACACACACACACACACACACACACACACACACACACACACACATGTGGCGCAGCAGTGAAGATGTGGCCGTAGGAGTGTGTATACCCAAACTAATTGTGGTGGAATGTGTGACATCATCACCTGTGTTGTCCAGATACGCTTAGACACACGCAAGCACGCACACACACAAACGTACATGTACACACTTACACACACACACATGCTCACTGATAAGCCCACCCCCGAAATACACACATACATACACTGAATCATAGCAGCACCATCATCACACACAGAGTTTCATAAATATTTAAATCACTCTCAATTCTCATTAGTATCATTTTTATTTTAGCATCACTTTCCAAATATTATTGATTTAGTGCCATACATACTGAGTTAAACAAACTTAACACCAAATGTTGTCTATCTGTCTAACTCTCTGTTTTCTGTCGCTCTCTCTCTCTCTCTCTCTCTCTCTCTCTCTCTCTCTCTCTCTCTCTCTCTCTCTCTCTCTCTCTCTCTCTCTCTCTCTCTCTCTCTCCCTCTCTCTCCCTCTCCCCCCTCTCTCTCCCTCTCTCTTTATCTCTATCTCTATCTCTCCTAGGGTTCAGACTGCAGTGAATCTGGTACAGTAAGTGTCTTGCCCAAGTGAAAGACTGTATTATCTGAACTAAAGACTGCATTAGCCCTCTGAACTAAAGACTGCATTAGCCCTCTGAACTAGACTGCATTAGCCCTCTGAACTAAAGACTGCATTAGCCCTCTGAACTAGACTGCATTAGCCCTCTGAACTAAAGACTGCATTAGCCCTCTAAACTAAAGACGGTATTAGCCCTCTGAACTAAAGACTGTATTAGTCTTCTGAACTAAAGACTGTATTAGCTCTCTGAACTAAAGACTGTATTAGTCTTCTGAACTAAATACTGTATTAGTCTTCTGAACTAAAGACTGTATTAGTCTTCTTAACTAAAGACTGAATTAGCTCTCTGAACTAAAGACTGTATTAGTCTTCTGAACTAAAGACTGTATTAGCTCTCTGAACTAAAGACTGTATTAGTCTTCTGAACTAAAGACTGTATTAGCTCTCTGAACTAAAGACTGTATTAGCTCTCTGAACTAAACACTGCATTAGCTCTCTGAACTAAAGACTGTATTAGTCTTCTGAACTAAAGACTGTATTAGCTCTCTGAACTAAAGACTGTATTAGTCTTCTGAACTAAAGACTGTATTAGCTCTCTGAACTAAAGACTGTATTAGCTCTCTGAGCTAAAGCTAAAGTTTGGGGAGCCAAAACAACTCTGCAGGTCTTAGGCAAAGTTACTCATCACGAAAGCATATAGGTGGATAAGCAGCTCTCCATAGTACTGCATTTACAAAGATAAAAAATAAATGTCCTCTCACTGTCACCTGCTTTAAAACTTAACATGTGTAAGTATTTGTATGAGCGTAACAAGATTCAACAACTGAGACATAAACTGAGCAAGTTCCACAGACATGTGACTAACAGAAATTGAGTAATGTGTCCCTGAACAACGGGGGGGTCAAAATCAAAAGTAACTGTCAGTGTCTGGTGTGGCCACCAGCTGCTTTAAGTACTGCAGTGCATCTCCTCTTCATGGACTGCACCAGATTTGCCAGTTCTTGCTGTGAGATGTTACCCCACTCTTCCACCAAGGCACCTGCAAGTTCCCGGACATTTCTGGGGGGAATGGACCTAGCCCTCACCCTCCGATCCAACAGGTCCCACCGTGCTCAATGGGATTGAGATCCGGGCTCTTTGCTGGCCATGGCAGAACACTGACATTCCTGTCTTGCAGGAAATCACGCACAGAACGAGCAGTATGGCTGGTGGCATTGTCATGCTGGAGGGTCATGTCAGGATGAGCCTGCAGGAAGGGTACCACATGAGATTGCCTACAATGACAACAGGCTCAGTCCGATGATGCTGTGACACACCGCCCCAGACCATGACGGACCCTCCACCATACCGCTCCAGAGTACAGGCCTCGGTGTAACGCTCATTCCTTCAACGATAAACGCGAATCCGACCATTACCCCTCGTGAGACAAAACCGCGACTTGTCAGTGAAGAGCACTTTTTGCCAGTCCTGTCTGGTCCAGCGACGGTGGGTTTGTGCCCGTAGGCGACGTTGTTGCCGGTGATATCTGGTGAGGACCTGCCTTACAACAGGCCTACAAGTCCTCAGTCCAGCCTCTCTCAGCCTACAGTCTGAGCACTGATGGAGGGATTGTATGTTCCTGGTGTAATTTGGGCAGTTGTTGTTGCCATCCTGTACCTGTCCCGCAGGTGTGATGTTCGGATGTACCGATCCTGTGCAGGTGTTGTTACACGTGGTCTGCCACTGCCACGATCAGCTGTCCATTCTGTCTCCCTGTAGCGCTGTCTTTGGCGTCTCACAGTACGGACATTGCAATTTATTGCCCTGGCCACATCTGTATTCCTCATGCCTCCTTGCAGCATGCCTATGGCACGTTCACGCAGATGAGCAGGGACCCTGGGCATCTTTCTTTTGATGTTTTTCAGAGTCAGCAGAAAGGCCTCTTTAGTGTCCTAAATGTTCATAACTGTGACCTTAATTGTCTACCGTCTGTAAGCTGTTAGTGTCTTAACGACCGTTCCACAGGTGCATGTTCATTAATCGTTTATGGTTCATTGAACAAGCATGGGAAACAGTGTTTTAACCCTTTACAATTAAGATCTGTGAAGTTATTTGGATTTTTACGAATTATCTTTGAAAGACAGGGTCCTGAAAAAGGGACCTTTCTTTTTTTGCTGAGTTTAGATACATGGTGTGTGGGTGTTTCTGTGTCCTGACATCTCTCTGTTTCTCAGTGCAAAGAGGGACGCATGGGACAGAAGGGGGAGAAAGGCGAGTCGGTAAGTTTCTCCCATGTATAAAATCCTGAGTGACTTTTATATTGGGGTACAATGGGCACAGAATATTCATTTGCAGCATTAGCTCAACTATTTAGAGTGATGTTTGTGTAGATTAGAGGAAATGTGTGTGTGTGGTCAATGTGTTATTTAGTATGCTCCACTGCGCCAACATTACCGCTGCTCATCAATCTGCCTGGTCTCATGTTGGTCCTCATTCTCTCTCTCTCTCTGCAGGTGATGCCTGCTAACTGGGGAGAAGCTGTTGGACACAAGGTATGTTTAGTAAACAACTGACTGTCTTAGCTGTCCTGGCTGTCCAGTCTGTCTGTCTTAAATTCTATATGTGTATGTGTCTGTTTGTTTTGCTGCCTGTCACTTTGATAGAAGTTGGTATTAACTTCTGTCTCCCTCCACCCCCTTCTCTCTCTCTATCTCAGGGAGATAAAGGACAGAAGGGCGAGGTTGGTCTCCAGGGACTATCTGGCACCCCAGGAAAGGATGTGAGTGGCAGCTTATCTCTGTGACATCATCACAATCATCATCATCATCATCATCATCTCCTTCATTGCTAAGAAAATGGCAACAAAAAATAATTATCTGAGAAAATGGCAACAAAAAATCTTTCTCTGAGAAAATGGCAGCAAAAACGCATTCTCTGAGAAAATGGCAGCAAAAACGCATTCTCTGAGAAAATGGCAGCAAAAACGCATTCTCTGAGAAAATGGCAGCATAAAAGCATGCCTGACTGTTTCTGCATTTATAATGGAATTCCTATTATGCTGATATGCCGGGTAGTTAGCAAACCGTAAACATCACTTCCTATTTTACTAGAATGAACAGCATGTGTCTGTCTTATAATTAGCACAATCAGACGCACATTCACTCACGCTTGAACACACACAGACACAGACAAACACACACACACACACAAATAATCTCTCTCTCACACACACAGACACACACTCCCACATACTCCTATCAGGCTAAGAGGAGTTTAGTAGAATTACACTGAATTACTCTTCAAGGCCTGTATCTATTCTGCTGTGTCTGGCGTCTTTCTGGGTGTTAAATCTGCCTAATGCCTGCTAGATTAGACTGGAGCAACAAAGCCAGCAGAATCAATGCTACCTCATTGACCGTGTTCTTCTCACTCAACCTGGCTGATTCAGGCTGATTTAAACCCTTTAATCTCACCCTTTCAGCCTAGCGTGGTGTATACGCATGGACAATTTTATACTTTGGTGATAAAGAGGAATTTACTGTGTGTGTCTGTGGGTGGAGGGGGTGCATATGTATGAACAACTGGCAAACAGTGAGAGAAGTTCTTCAGAACACCTTCAGAACACCTTCAGAACATCTGGGCGGTATGAGAACAAATCCATATGGCAATAAAGTGACTGAATTATCAGGTTAATGTTAAATTGAGCGATACATTTACAACAATGTGCAGCACAGTTTTTTATATAACCCTTAAAACTACTACTGCTGCTACTACTAATGCTACTACTTCTGGTGCTACTGCTAATACTACTCCTCCTATTTCTGCTACTGTACTACTAATATTGCTAGTACTACTGCTGGTGCTACTGCAAGTCACCATTATTAGTCAGTTGTACAACCGAATGCCTTCAACTGAAATGTGTCTTCCGCATTTAACCCAACCCCTCTGAATCAGAGAGGTGCGGGGGGCTGCCTTAATCGACATCCACGTCTTCAGCGCCCAGGGAACAGTGGGTTAACTGCCTTGTTCAGGGGCAGAACGACAGATTTTTACCTTGTCAGCTCGGGGATTCAAACTTGCAACCCTCCGGTTACAAGGACAACGCTCTAACCACTAGGCTACTGCTAATACCTCTGCAACTTATACTACTACTACCACTACCACTACTGCTACTACTACTACTACTACTACTACTACTACTACTACTACTACTGATGATACCTGCTACTACTACTGCTAGTACTACTACTATTACCGCTACCACTACCACCGGTGCCGCTGCTACTTCCGCTACCAATACCACCTACCACCGCCAATACCACCGCCACTTCTACCACCACCACCGCCGCTTGTACCACCACCGGTGATACCGCCAGCACCACCACCATTACCGCCACCACCACCACCGGTGCCACCGCCACTACCACCGCAACCGCCAACACCACCACCACCACCACCAATACCACCACCACCGCCAACACCACCGCCACTTCACCACCAATCCTGCCACCTGCACCACCACCGGTGACACCGCCAGCACCACCACCACACCGCCACCACCACCGGTGCCACCGCCACCGCCACCGCCACCGCCACCACCATTACCACCCTGCCACCACCACCGCCACATCCACCACCACCACCACCACCACCACCACCACCACCACCGCCGCCACCACCACCACCACCACCACCGCCACCACCACCACCGCCACCACCACCGCCGCCATTACCACCACTCTACCACAGCCGCTGGTGCCACCGCCACCACCACCAGCGCCACTCTGCCACCACCACCACCACCACCGCCGCTGGTGCCACCGCCACCACCACCACCACCGCCGGTGCCACCGCCACCACCACCACCACCGCAACCACCACTCCACCACCGCTTCCGCCATACCACCGCCACCACCACCGACACCACCACCGCCACCACTCTGCCACCACCGCCACCACCACCGCCACCGCCACCGCCACCGCCAATCATACCACCGCCACCACCGCCACCGCCACCACCACCGCCACCGCCAACACCACCACCACCGCCAACACCACCACCACCGCCAGCACCACCGCCAATCCCACCACCACCGCTTGTACCACCACCGGTGATACCGCCACCACCACCGCCAGCACCACCACCATTACCGCCACCACCACCACCACCGGTGCCACCGCCACCACCACCGCCACCACCACCACCACTTTGCCACCACCGCCACATCCACTGGCCAACCACTACCACAGACACCACCACCACCACTGCCACCGCCAATAGCACCACCACCGCCAACACCACCACCAACACCACCGCCACCAATGCCACCACCACCACCACCGCCGCCGCTTGTACCACCACCGGTGACACTGCCACCACCACCGCCAGCACCACCACCATTACCGCCACCATTACCACCGGTGCCACCGCCACCACCACCGCCACCGCCACCGCCACCACCACCACCCTTTGCCACCACCACCGCCACCGCCACATCCACCACCACCACCACCACCGCCACATCCACCACCACCACCACCACCACCGCCACCACCACCACCACCACAACCACCGCCACCACCACCACCACCACCACCACCACCACCGCCGGTGCCACCGCCACCACCACCGCCACCACCACCGCAACCACCACTCACCACCGCCACCGCCAACACCACCGCCACCACCACCGCCACCGCCACCACCACCGCCACCGCCACCGCCACCACTCCCGCCAACACCACCACCGCCAATCCCACTCCGCCACCACCACCACCGCCGCCACCACCGCCACCTGCACCACCACCGGCGCCACCGCCACCACCGCCGCCACCACCACCACCACCACCGGTGCCACCGCCACCACCACCACCGCCACCACCGCCACCACCGCCGCTGCCACCACCAATACCACCACCACCACCACCGCCGCCGCCGCCGCCACCACCACCACCACCACTCTGGCGACACCGCCACCACCGCCACATCCAACACCACCGTTACCACCACCACCGTTGCCACTCTGCCACCGTTACCACCACCACCACCACCACCGCCACCACCACCACAACCACCACTCCGCCGCCGCCACCACCACCACCACTCTGGTGCCACCGCCACCACCGCCAACACCACCGCCACTCTGCCACCACCACCACCGCCACCGCCGCTCTGCCACCACCACCACCGCCACCGCCACCACTTCACCGTTACCACTCCGCCGCCACCACCACCACCGCCACCGACACCGCCAACACCACCACCGCCACCGCCACCACCACCGCCACCACTCCGCCAACACCACCACCGCCAACCCCACTCTGCCACCACCACCACCGCCGCCACCACCGCCACCTGCACCACCACCGGCGCCACCGCCACCACCGCCGCCACCACCACCACCACCACCACCGGCGCCACCGCCACCACCACCACCGCCACCACCGCCACCACCGCCACCACCGCCGCCGCCACCACCAACACCACCACCACCACCACCGCCGCCGCCGCCGCCGCCGCCGCCGCTGCCACCACCACCACCACCACTCTGGTGACACCGCCACCACCGCCACATCCAACACCACCGTTACCACCACCACCGCCGCCACTCTGCCACCGTTACCACCACCACCACCACCACCGCCACCACCACCACAACCACCACTCCGCCGCCGCCACCACCACCACCACTCTGGTGCCACCGCCACCACCGCCAACATTACCGCCACTCTGCCACCACCACCACCGCCACCGCCGCTCTGCCACCACCACCACCGCCACCGCCACCACTCCCACCGTTACCACTCTGCCGCCACCACCACCACCGCCACCGCCACCGCCAACACCACCACCGCCACCGCCACCACCACCACCGCCACTCTACCACCACCACCACCACCGTTACCACCACCACCACCGCCACCGCCGCCACCGCCACCACTCTGCCAACACCACCACCGCCACCCTACTCTACTCTGCCACCACCACTCTACCACCACCACCAACACCGCGCAGCACCACCGCTGGTGGTCCCACTGCTGGTGCCACTGCTACTCTACCACCACAACCGGTGCCACTGCCACCGCTACCACCGCAACCACTACTCTACCACTGCTTCTGCCAATACCACCGCTACTACTACTGCTACTACTGCTACTGCTTCTGCTACTACTGCTACTACTACTACCACTGCTACTGCTAATACTGCTACTGCTAATACTGCTACTTCTACTACTGTTACTGCTACTACTACTGCTAATACTACTACTACTGCTAATACTACTACTACTGCAACTTCTACTTCTACTACTAATGCTGCTTGAATGTTGTAGGTATCCCATTAAGAATCACCCATATCAGCAAACATATTTAATTTCACATTTCTCTAGTGGGGCCCTATATGTTATTTATTCAGCAAAATGGCCACATTAATGGGTTGTTTTGGTCGGTGTCGATCATTTTCAGTTTATTGTCCCATCTCTAGTCCGTGTGTTTGACGCCGTTCCTTGTGCTCTGTTCCGGAAATTATTAGGAGCCGTCCTCCTCTCATCGGCCTCTACTGGTGTGTGTGTGCTCTCTCAGGTTGAGATATCCTGTAGGCAGAGGTGTTCATACTGTTTATTTAGAGCTGAGTGATATCTACAGCCAGGTGCAGGATGGGGAGGCAGACATTCCACAATCAAATCACATTGTATTTGTCACATGCGCCGAATACAACAGGTGTAGACCTTACAGTGAGTAATTTACTTACAAGACCCTAACCAACAATGCTTAAAGAAAAATAACTGTTAAGTAAAAAATGGATGAGTAAAAAATAGAAAATATAATTATCAAATAGTTAAACAGCAGCAGTAAAATGACAATATCTGTTGGAATTGAGAGAAAGCTGTGGTATCGATACAGTTCTCCACTAAATAATGCTACAAAACAGGTGACCCAACCTTCTTCTGGCCATGTCGTACACTGATGATGTCACTATGTTTTGTGTGTGTCTACAGGGTCGAGCTGGATCCATCTGTGTGGTGGGACCCAAGGGACAGAAGGTGAGAGCTACTCTTTTCTTAATGTAGCACTATTTAAATACAGAATGGTTACTTCCATTATATGTACACTGTACCTTTCTATCTACATGTACTGTAAACACATGGTGTTAGTGACACTCGAAATCCAACTTCCATTTTCAGGGTACCACTGGAAAAGTGGGGCCCGAGGGACTAGCAGGAGAACCGGGAAACCCTGGACTTCCAGGATTTCCAGGAATTGGAAAACCAGGCCTACCAGTGAGTAGTGTCTGCCCTGGAATTCTGTCCTATCTATCTGTGCCATCCGCTGGTCAGGAGTCAGAGTGCTGTTTTAATAACTCTCCTGCCTTCCTAGTTGTCTGATGCTTTATGCACTGGGCAGGGTGGGGCTGGGTTTGGCAGGCAAAGGCCGGCTATATGGACGCAGCTTTTGTGCCACGAAGAATCTTAGAGCAGACACTGTGTGTTACCTTTGACTAGAGCCTAAAAGCATCTGAAAGGTGAAATCGACAATCGAAACTTCACTTCAAATTCTTTAATACCATGATGTACACAGGAGAACACACACAGGAATTATAATGACAGAGTATTATAAACCCCTAGGTTTAGGAGGAGGTCCTAGAGAGTTCCTCCTTTGATTGTTACATAAGACTGCTACTTGATTGGTTAATATAGAACGGTGGGTAGGCCGTATGCAAAATATAAATGACGTTTGTACATAGACAGGAGAAGATTAATCATGTCTGGAAAATGTATTATAGAAACAAAGCAATCTCGCAGCTGTCTGACCATAGGCAGGTTAATCCATGGGATTTGTCGGAATAAAATGAAAATATGTTTGTAGCTGCTTGATAAGCCTGGTTGCTTCCTCAGCCTGGTTATTAGTTGGTTGTCATAGGTCATAGGCATTAGTTACACAATTAATATAGGTCACTGACAATTATGTCTGCCCATTTGTCCCTGAATCTCTTTGCGAGCTGTGAATGAGTACTCACTCACTGGCTTGTGTTTCTGAAAAAATCCTTTGCATTAGTTATTAGTAACTTTCCCAACAATATCACTCTGTATGCAGAAGTGATTATGATATTAAGACAAACTTATAGATAAATCCACCTCTAACACAAATCCACCTCCACCTCTAACACATTTTAGAGCAGACACAGTGTGTTACCCTTGATTGAAACCAAGAAGCTTCTTAGATCAGACCGTGTGTGAGTGCGTCTGTTCTCTGGTAGACAGAGAAAGTGAGAGACAGTTAGAGAGGGGGATAGTTGCTCAGCACTCTTTTTTGTGTTTTGTTTTGTTCTTAGGGCACCCCAGGAGGACCACCTGGATTGAATGGAGAAAAGGTAAAAAATACCTGCTGTATTAATTTAAATCCAATTAAATTCTACTTCGAAACTTTGAGGGCTGCAGTATATGAAGTATGCAGACTACATTGTTTGATAAGAACACATCCCACAACAATGTAGATTTCTGGAATGTTACAACTGTTGTTATGGGTACTATGTCCTGTTCATCTCTTCCTGTCCCAGGGGGATTCTGGGACACCAGGGAAAGATGGAGAGCCAGGAGATCCTGTGAGTACAGGATGCGTTCAGATAACTGTTTAGTTTTTTAGTCAGTTAGTCAAGTTAGTCAGTTAGTCATGCTAGTCAGTTAGTCATTTTAGTCAGTTAGTCATGTTAGCCAGGTTAGTCAGTTAGTCATATTAGTCAGGTTAGTCAGTTGGTCATGTTAGTCAGGTTAGTCAGTTGGTCATGTTAGTCAATTGGTCATGTTAGTCATGTTTGTCAGTTGGTCAGGTTTGTCAATTAGTCATGTTAGTCAGTTGGTCATGTTAATCAGGGTAGTCAGTTGGTCATGTTAGTCATGTTAGTCAGTTGGTCAGGTTTGTCAGTTAGTCATGTTAGTCAGTTGGTCATGTTAGTCAGGTTAGTCAGTTGGTCATGTTAGTCAGGTTAGTCAGGTTTGTCAGTTGGTCAGGTTTGTCAGTTAGTCATGTTAGTCAGTTGGTCATGTTAGTCAGGGTAGTCAGTTGGTCATGTTAGTCAGTTGGTCAGGTTTGTCAGTTAGTCATGTTAGTAAGTTGGTCATGTTAGTCAGGTTAGTCTGTTGGTCATGTTAGTCAGGTTAGTCAATTGGTCATGTTAGTCAGTTAGTCATGTTAGTCAGTTGGTCATGTTAGTCAGGTTAGTCATGCTAGTCAGGTTAGTCAGTTGGTCATGTTAGTCAGTTAGTCAGTTAGTCATGTTCATCAGTTGGTCAGGTTAGTCAGTTGGTCAGGTTAGTCAGTTAGTCATGTTAGTCAGTTAGTCATGTTGGTCAGGTTAGTCAGTTGGTCATGTTAGTCAGGTTAGTCAGTTGGTCAGGTTTGTCAGTTAGTCATGTTAGTCAGTTGGTCATGTTAGTCAGTTGGTCATGTTAGTCAGGTTAGTCAGTTGGTCATGTTAGTCAGTTGGTAATGTTAGTCAGTTGGTCATGTTAGTCAGTTGGTAATGTTATTCAGTTGGTCATGTTAGTCATTTGGTCATGTTAGTCATGTTAGTCAGTTGGTCATGTTAGTCAGGTTAGTCAGTTGGACATGTTATTCAGTTGGTCATGTTAGTCAGGGTAGTCAGTTGGTCATGTTAGTCAGGTTGGTCAGTTGGTTAAGTTAGTCAGTTAGTCATGTTAGTCAGTTAGTCATGTTAGTCAGTTGGTCATGTTAGTCAGTTGGTCATGTTAGTCAGTTGGTCATGTTAGTCAGGTTAGTCAGTTGGTCATGTTAGTCAGTTGGTCATGTTAGTCATGTTAGTCAGTTGGTCATGTTAGTCAGTTGGTCATGTTAGTCAGGTTAGTCAGTTGGTCATGTTAGTCAGTTGGTCATGTTAGTCTGTTGGTCATGTTAGTCAGTTGGTCATGTTAGTCAGTTGGTCATGTTAGTCAGTTGGTCATGTTAGTCAGTTGGTCATGTTAGTCTGTTGGTCATGTTAGTCAGTTGGTCATGTTAGTCATGTTAGTCAGTTGGTCATGTTAGTCAGGTTAGTCAGTTGGTCATGTTAGTCAGTTGGTCATGTTAGTCATGTTAGTCAGTTGGTCATGTTAGTCAGTTAGTCAGTTAGTCATGTTAGTCAATTGGTCATGTTAGTCATGTTAGTCAGTTGGTCATGTTAGTCAGTTAGTCATGTTAGTCAGTTAGTCATGTTAGTCAGTTAGTCAGTTGGTCATGTTAGTCATGTTAGCCAGTTGGTCATGTTAATCAGTTAGTCAGTTAGTCATGTTCGTCAGTTGGTCAGTTAGTCATGTTAGTCAGTTGGTCATGTTAGTCAGTTGGTCATGTTAGTCAGTTAGTCAGTTGGTCATGTTAGTCAGTTAGTCAGTTAGTCAAGTTAGTCAGATAGTCATGTTAGTCAGCTAGTCATGTTAGTCAGCTAGTCACGTTAGTTATGTTAGTTAGTAATGTTAGTCACGTTAGTCTGTTAGTTGTGTTAGTCCATTAGTCATGTTAGCCAGTTAGTCACGTTAGCCAGTTAGTCATGTTAGCCAGTTAGTCATGTTAGTCAGTTAGTCCTTTAGTCATGTTAGTCAGTCATGTTAGTCAGCATGTAATTTGTAACCTCATCATCAGTATCATGCTCTACTATGATGTATTGCTGTTGTGATTTCAGGGTCCTAGGGGTCCTGGTGGCGGTAAAGGAGATAAGGTGACTTAACCCTCAGTGTCCAGGCTTAAATTATATTGATTTTCTCTCTAACTATATGTATATATTTGACTTGTCAGTGTGTGTATCTATGCTTCTCTAGATATGTGGGTTTGTGTTTCTACATCTGTGACTGTTTGTGTGTCTACATCTGTGGGTTTGTGTTTCTTCATCTGTGGGTTTGTGTTTCTACGTCTGTGGGTTTGTGTCTCTACATTTGGGTTTGTGTCTCTTCATCTGTGGGTTTGTGTCTATATCTGTGGGTTTGTGTTTCTACGTCTGTGGGTTTGTGTTTCTACATCTGTGTGTTTATGTCTCTGCATCTCTGACTGTCTTTTACTCTGTGTGTCTGTCTCACAGGGTGACCCGTGTGAGTTGTGTCCCGTCCTGTCTGAAGACCTGGGCAACACTGTAGCCCTCCAGGGAAAGACAGGGCCCAAAGGAGAGCCTGGGGTACCTGGGATAGGAGACCTTGGCCTCCCGGTGAGACATATAGCACCCCTAACTCTTAACCTTTGACCCTTTAAAGGTGCACTCTACAAGATGTGCATATAGTGATTTATGTTTAATATAGTCTTCAAGAAATTCAGAAATGCTCATTTAAAGCTAGAATATTTGTTCTCATCTTTTCTTCCTCTCCTCTTCTCTCCTCCCTCCTTCTCATCTCCTGTTTTCTATTCATCAGGGTCTTCAAGGAACAGATGGGAAGGCGGGAGAGAAGGTACAGAGTTCCTTTATATCTCATGTTTCATTCATGTGCTGTGAGAATGGGATACGTACAGCCTCTAACTTAACTTCTTAGGGAGCGGCTCCCGAGGTGACGGTTTTGGAGTCTGGCATGCCCAAAGTAAAATGCCTCCCACTAAGGCCCAGAAAATAGGATATGCACATAATTAGTACTATTGGATAGGAAACACTCTGAAGTTTCTAAAAGTGTTAACATAATGTCTGTGAGTATAACAGAACGGATATAGCAGGCGAAAACCCGAGGAATTCTTGTCCTGGAAAAAGTGTTTTTGACACATTGCCTCATTTTGAACCCCTCCCTATTGAACAGCCATTTCTGGGAGTAAGATTTCAGTACCTATTGCTTCCACTGGATGTAAACAGTCTCTATACAGTGTTTGGTGATTTTATTTTATTTTTTATTTTATTTCACCTGTATTTAACCAGGTAGGCAAGTTGAGAACAAGTTCTCATTTACAACTGCGACCTGGCCAAGATAAAGCAAAGCAGTTCGACACATACAACAACACAGAGTTACACATGGAATAAACAAACATACAGTCAATAATACAGTAGGAAAAAAAATTAAAAATCTATATACAATGTGTGCAAATGAGGTAGGATAAGGAGCATAAGGCAATAAATAGGCCATGGTGGCAAAGTAATTACAGTATAGCAATTTAACACTGGAATGGTAAATGTGCAGTAGATGAATATGCAAAGTAAAAATATTGGGGTGCAAAGGAGCAAGATAAATAAATGACTACGGTAAGGGATGAGGTAGTTGGTTGGGCTATGTACAGGTGCAGTGATCTGTAAGCTGCTCAGACAGCTGGTGCCTAAAACTAGTGAGGGAGATAAGTGTTTCCAGTTTCACCGATTTTTGTAGTTCGTTCCAGTCATTGGCAGCGGAGAACTGGAAGGAAAGGTGGCCAAAAGAGGAATTGTCTTTCGGTGTGACCAGTGAGATATACCTGCTGGAGCGAGTGCTACGGGTAGGTGCTGCTATGGTTACCAGCGAGCTGAGGTAAGGCGGGGCTTTACCTAGCAGGGACTTGTAGATGACCTGGAGCCAGTGGGTCTGGCGACGAGTATGTAGCGAGGGCCAGCCGACTAGAGCATACAGGTCGCAGTGGTGGGTGGTATAAGGGGCTTTGGTGACAAAGCGGATGGCACTGTGATAGACTGCATCCAGTTTGCTGAGTAGAGTATTGGAAGCTGTTTTGTAGATGACATTGCCCGAAGTCGAGGATCGGTAGGATAGTCAGTTTTACTAGTGCAAGTTTGGCAGCATGAGTGAAGGAGGCTTTGTTGCGAAATAGAAAGCCGATTCTAGATTGCATTTTGGATTGGAGATGTTTAATGTGAGTCTGGAAGGAGAGTTTACAGTCTAGCCAGACACCTAGGTATTTGTAGTTGTCCACGTATTCTAGGTCAGAGCCGTCCCAGGGTAGTGATGCTAGTCGGGCGGACGGGTGCAGGCAGTGAACGGTTGAAAAGCATGCATTTGGTTTTACTAGCGTTTAAGAGCAGTTGGAGGCCACGGAAGGAGTGTTGTATGGCATTGAAGCTCGTTTGGAGGTTAGTTAACACAGTGTCCAAAGAAGGTCCAGAAGTATACAGAATGGTGTCGTCTGCATAGAGGTGGATCAGAGAATCACCAGCAGCAAGAGCGACATCATTGATGTATACAGAGAAGAGAGTCGGCCCAAGAATTGAACCCTGTGGCACCCCCATAGAGACTGCCGGACAACAGGCCCGGACAACAGGCCCTCCGATTTAACACACTGAACTCTGTCGGCAAAGTAGTTGGTGAACCAGGCGAGGCAATCATTAGAGAATCCAAGGCTGTTGAGTCTGCCGATAAGGATGTGGTGATTGACAGAGTCGAAAGCCTTGGCCAGGTCAATGAATACGGCTGCACAGTAATGTCTCTTATCGATGGCAGTTATGATATCGTTCAGTACCTTGAGCGTGGCTGAGGTGCACCCGTGACCAGCTCGGAAACCGGATTGCACAGCGGAGAAGGTACGGTGGGATTCGAAGTGGTCAATGATCTGTTTATTAACTAGGCTTTCGAAGACTTTAGAGAGGCAGGGCAGGATTGATATAGGTCTATAGCAATTTGGGTCTAGAGTGTCACCCCCTTTGAAAAGGGATGACCGCGGCAGCTTTCCAATCTTTTGGGATCTCGGACGACACCAAAGAGAGGTTGAGCAGACTGGTAATAGGAGTTGCAACAATGGCAGCAGATAGTTTTAAAAAGAGAGGGTCCAGATTATCTAGTCCAGCTGATTTGTACGGGTCCAGATTGTGCAGCTCTTTCAGAACATCTGCTAACAGGATTTGGGTGAAGGAGAAGCTGGGAAGGCTTGGACAAGTAGCTGCGGGGGGGGCGGAGCTGTTGTCCGGGGTTGGGGTAGCCAGGAGGAAAGCATGGCTAGCCGTAGAGAAATGCTTGTTGAAATTTTGATTATCATGTTACCTAGCCTCAGTGCAGTGGGCAGCTGGGAGGAGGTGCTATTGTTCTCCATGGACTTGACAGTGTCCCAAAACCTTTTGGAGTTAGAGCTACAGGATGCAAATTTCTGTTTGAAAAAGCTAGCCTTTGCTTTCCTGACTGATTGCGTGTATTGGTTCCTGACTTCCCTGAACAGTTGCATATCGCGGGGACTATTCGATGCGATAGCAGTCCGCCACAGGATGTTCTTGTGCTGTTCAAGGGCAGTCAGGTCTGGAGTGAACCAAGGGCTGTATCTGTTCTTAGTCCTACATCTTTTGAAAGAGGCATGCTTATTTAAGATGGCGAGGAAGTTGCTTTTAAAGAACGACCAGGCATCCTCGACTGACGGAATGAGGTCAATATCCTGCCAGAATACCCGGGCCAGGTCGATTAGAAAGGCCTGCTCGCAGAAGTGTTTTAGGGGAGCGTTTGACAGTGATAAGGGGTGGTCGTTTGACCGCGGGCCCATAGCAGATGCAGGCAATGAGGCAGTGGTCGCTGAGATCCTGATTGAAAACAGCAGAGGTGTATTTGGAGGGCAAGTTGGTCAGGATAATGTCTATGAGGGTGCCCATGTTTACAGATTTAGGATTGTACCTGGTGGGTTCCTTGATGATTTGTGTGAGATTGAGGGCATCTAGCTTAGATTGTAGGACTGCCGGGGTGTTAAGCATATCCCAGTTTAGGTCACCTAACAGAACGAACTCTGAAGATAGATGGGGGGCAATCAATTCACATATGGAGTCCAGGGCACAGCTGGGAGCTGAGGGGGGTCTATAGCAGGTGGCAACAGTGAGAGACTTATTTCTGGATAGATTAATTTTTAGAATTAGAAGTTCGAACTGTTTGGGCATA
The DNA here is from genome assembly GCA_030435695.1 of Brachymystax lenok tsinlingensis. Taxonomy (NCBI): domain Eukaryota; kingdom Metazoa; phylum Chordata; class Actinopteri; order Salmoniformes; family Salmonidae; genus Brachymystax; species Brachymystax lenok. The sequence continues at coordinate 12,372,763 of CM059799.1, forward strand.
GATCTGGAAAGTATGACAGAACTATGCAGGCTATCTCTGCAATAGATTGCAACTCCTCCCCCTTTGGCAGTTCTATCTTGGCGGAAAATGTTGTAGTTGGGTATGGAAATCTCAGAATTTTTGGTGGCCTTCCTAAGCCAGGATTCAGACACGGCCAGTGCATCAGGGTTAGCGGAGTGTGCTAAAGCAGTGAGTAAAACAAACTTAGGGGAGGAGGCTTCTGATGTTAACATGCATAAAACTGAGGCTTTTACGGTTACAGAAGTCAACAAAAGAGAGTGCCTGGGGCCTGGGAATAGGTGTGGTGCTGGGGGCTACAGGGCCTGGGTTTACCTCCACATCACCCGAGGAACAGAGGCGGAGCAGGATGAGGGTATGGCTAAAGGCTATCAGAACAGGACGTCTAGTGCGTTGGGAACAGAGAATAAAAGGAGCAGATTTCTGGGCATGGTAGAATAGATTCAGGGTATAATGTGCAGACAGGGGTATGGTGGAGTGAGAGTACAGTGGAGGTAGGCCCAGGCACCGAGTGATGATAAGAGTGGTTGCATCTCTGGAGGTGCTGGTAATACTGGGTGAGGTCACCGCATGTGTGGGAGGTGGGACATAGGAGGAATCTGAGGCATGTAGAGTGGGCCTAGGGGCTCCACTGTAAACTAAAACAATGATAACTATCCTAAACAACAGTAAACAGGGCATATTGACACTTGAGAAAGACATAAAGCAAAGCATAAAGCAAACACAGGTGTTGGTTGGGAGAGCTAGCTAGGACAACAACGGGTAAGACCGCAACGGCTAGTCAGCTAAGACAACAACAACAGGTAAACTGGCGATGAATGGGCAGAGGGTTGGTTAGCAACACACAGGGCTGAGTACGCGGCTGGGTCCGACAGATAAATAAAATACAAATAAACAGAATGGAGTACCGTGATTAATGAATAGTCCTGCAGGCATCAGCTATGTAGCCGAGTGATCATAGGGTCCAGTGAACAGCAATAGATGGGGCAGGGAAGCCACGATGGTAGTCGTTACTACGCCAGCACGCAGGAACCACAGCGTTTAAAGTTAAGAGTTAGCAGGCCGGGTTTGGTAGAACCGTCTGCTCCGACGTCCGACGGAGGTCGGTTGCAGGCAGAGCGGATGGAGTAATCGTCGGCAGACCAGTCGAGGTGGTACAACGGGGCGTCGTGTCGACAGGGATCCAAGCCAGATGGCGAGAGAGGTATTGTTGTTGCTAGCCGGGAGATGCACCTGGCTCGCGGCTAACTGGAGCTAGCTCCGGGGCACTCGGTCACTCAGTGGCAGCTAGCTAGCTGTGGAGATCAGGTGTAGTGGTCCAGGGTTTACGGAAGGGATCCGGCGTTGTAGTGGAGAAACAGTCCGATGGTGATAGGCTGGCGAGTATTATCCGGGCTAAAAAAAGGCTGGTGTCTGTGCAGTAGGTAAAGGCCGCTAGCGGTGGCTAACAGTGACTGAATAGCTAGTAGTTGGTTAGCTCGCTAGCTCCCGATGGAATTCAGTCTAAAATAAAAATCGATTCCGTAACACATGGGTGAGGCAGGTTACCGGAAGATATATTTAATATAAAAATGGAAAAGAGATTGAAAATAAATTTGAAATATACACAAAAAGACGAAAAATACAAAAGTACACGAGGGGACGAACAAAAACACTGCACTGCTACGCCATCTTGGATCTATATAGTTGCTCTGGATGGTAATAGAAGAAGAATTTCGAACTAGTCATCGGATGTAAACAGAAGAGGAAGCGTGTTCACGGGCTCGCGCACGCTGTGTTTTTTTCCTTTCCTATCGTCCAGTTTGTAATCCGGTTGAAATATTATAGTAAATATACATAAAAGTGTTCCTAAGGATACATTATCAATGATGTTTGATTGTCCTTCGACAAGTGTATAGGAATAGGTTGAACGCGTTCTCTTCACGGTTCAATGGGCGAGTGGACGCTGTATTTTATGAACATAATGCGCCAAACAAAGGGAGATTTATTGATATAATAAATGACTTTTTCTAACAAAAGAACCATTGGATGTCTTCGTTGGACACTTGGGAAGCACTCAGCAGAAGTTCTTCAAAAGGTAAGGGATTTGTTTTCGCTGTGAAATGTGTTTTGTGTGAACCGCGATGGATTATGAATTTATGCTAATGGAAAAATATTGGTGCTACCCTCAAACAATCAAATGTGCTTTCGTTGTAAAGCCTTTTTGAAATCTGACAACGCTGTAATATTGCCAAGAAGCAGAGCTTTTGTTGACTATGCAACACTTGTATATTGATGAATGTTTAATAATTCAACTTTTGGATTTTGAATTTGGCGCCTTGCATTTCATCGGGTAGTGTCGGGAGTGGGGCGCCCCACCACGCTAGCGCCCCACCACTCCCTAAGTAGTTAACTGTGCACACACACACACTCATTCATATACTGTAGGTGCATACACACCAAGGGCGGCAGGTAGCCTAGCGGTTCAGAGCGTGGGCCAGTAACCAAAAGGTTGCTGGTTTGAATTCGAACCGACTAGGTGAAAAGGTGTTCTGGATAAGAACGTCTGCTAAATGACTAAAATGGAAATGTACACACATACGTACGGTGCCTTCGGAAAGTATTCAGACCCCTTTACTTTTTCCACATTTTGTTACATTGCAAATGTATTAAATAGTTATTTTTCCCTCATCAATCTACACACAATACCCCATAATGACAAAAACAGGTTTATAGAAATGTTTGCTAATTTGTTAAAAATAAAAAAGGGAAATATCACATTTACATAAGTATTCAGACCCTTTACTCAGTACTTTGTTGACGCCCTTCTGGCAGAGATTACAGCATCGCGTCTTCTTGGGTATGATGCTACAAGCTTGGCACACCTGTATTTGGGGAGTTTCTCCCATTCTTCTCTGCAGATCCTCTCAAGCTCTGTCAGGTTGGATGGGGAGCATTGCTGAACAGATATTTTCAGGTGTCTGCATAGATGTTTGATTTTAGAATAAAGCTGTAACGTAACAAAATGTGGGGAAAGTCAAGGGGACACCACATTAGAATAACTGATCTGTTAGGGACAGCACATTAGAAATAGTTGATTATCTGATCTGTTAGGGACACCACATTAGAATAACTGATCTATTAGGGACACCACAGTAGATATTGTTGACTAACTGATCTGTTAGGGACACCACATTAGACTAACTGATCAGTTTGGACACCACATTAAAGTTATCTGTTTGAACACCACAATATACTAAATATCTGTTTGGTCACCACATTAAAGTGATCTGTTTGGACACCACATTAAACTAACTGATCTTTTAGGGACACCACATTAGAAATAGTTGACGATCTGATCCGTCAGGGACACCACATTAGAATAACTGATCTGTTAGGGACACCACATTAGAAATAGTTGATTATCTGATCTGTTAGGGACGCTACATTAAATATAGTTGACTAACTGATTTGTTAAGGACACCACATTAGATTAACTGATCTGTCAGGGACACCACATTAGATATGGTTGACGAACTGATCTGGCAGGGACACCACATTAGAATAACTGATCTGTTAGGGACACCACACTATATATAGTTGACTAACTGATCTGTTAGGGACACCACTTTAGATTAACTGATCTGTTTGGACACCACATTAGATATAGTTGACGAACTGATCCGTCAGGGACACCACATTAGAATAACTGATATGTTAGAGACACCACATTAGACATAGTTGATTATCTGATCTGTTAGGGACGCTACATTAAATATAGTTGACTAACTGATATGTTAGGGACACTACATTAGATATATTTGATTATCTGATATGTTAGGGACACTACATTAGACTAACTGATCTGTTTGGACACCACATTAAACTGATCTGTTTGGACACCACATTAAAGTGATCTGTTTGGACACCACATTAAATTGATCTGTTTGGACACCACATTATACAAACTGATCTGTTTGGACACCACATTAAACTGATCTGTTTGGACACCACATTAAACTGATCTGTTTGGACACCACTTTAGACGCTACACCTTAAAGGAAGCATGCCTATTAGTGGGTGTTATCACTAATCTGACTGCCTGTTATGATGTGTGTCTGTGTGCTTGGCAGGGAGAGATGGGATCGGATGGGGTCAAAGGGGAAAAGGGTGACGCATGTGCTGTGTGCCCCACCCTGGGTGAAATACCTGGTGCCAACATGGTTGCTATGAAACAAGCTCTGACACTCAAAGGAGAGAAAGGAGAACCTGGGCTGGGACAGAAGGGAGAACAGGTGAATGTGTGTTTTTTTAGAAATGAATGTGTGTGTGTGTAAGTTTGTGTTCTGTTGTGTTGTCTTGTGTGTGTCACAGGAGGTTGGTGGCACCTTAATTGTGGAGTTCCGGGCCTTGTGGTAATGGCTGGAGCGGAATAGGTGGAATGGCTTCAAATACATTAACACACATGGTGTCCAGTTGTTTGATGCCATTCTATTTGCTCCTTTCCGGCCATTATTATGACCCATCCTCCCCTCAGCAGCCTCCTGTGGTGTGTGTGTGTGTGTTGTTTATTTGTACCTGTGTTCCTGTTTCTGTGAATCTGACCCAGAAGTAACTCTTCCACTCTTTTGGTGCTGTACAGGGGGAGACTGGACTCGTTGGCCTGGCAGGGCTAAGTGGGGAAAAGGTGTGTACTGAGTAAGGTTCTAAGTAGGACACAGGAGTTTTGACATAGTGCAGAGACTGATGGAATAAATGTGTTTATGTATCTTGCCAATTAAAACGACTCTATTACTAGAATGTTGTTTTAGTTCAAAATCAATTTGTACTGTTGACATTACAGTTTATCTTGTTTCCAGGGTAACACTGGTAGCAAAGGAGCTGACGGTAAAACGGTGAGTGTAGACTACCATTAAGAGTGATTTCACTAGACTCTTTTCAGTGACTGATAGTTTTATCGACATACTTTATATTCATAGTTGTCACCCGTTATGATAAAATACTTCCCAGAAATTACTGATGCGGAAATGATTTCAGTTGGCAGTTGCGATGATCTTTGGAGATAAAGTGATGACATGTACTGTAACTATTTATCTGTTAGGGCAAAGCTGGACCCAGAGGACCTAGTGGCAAGGATGGACTGAAGGGGATAAAGGTGAGAGGTGGAGATAACAGACACTACATCTAATACTGGCTGATGTCACCATGTTGTGTTGTGTTATGTTTTGTTTTGTGTTGTGTTAGTTTGTTGTGTTGTGTAATGTGTTGTGTGTTGTGTTGGAGTGTGTTATGTTGTGTTGTGTTATATTGTATCATTTGATTCTTTTGACAGGGAGATGCAGGGATTCCTGGTCTGGGAACTCCAGGTCCTAAGGGCGAGAAGGTGAAGTGTGTGTGCGTGCATGTCTACACATGAAAGTATGGCTATCCGTGTGTCCACGCAGGTGTGTGGGAGAGTTTTGCCACCCGTCCTAACCCAGTGTGTCTCCTCTACCCCAGGGTGCGTTGTGTGAGGTGTGCCAGTCTTCTCCCTCAGAAGTGGGCAGTGGGACGTCCATTGTCAAGGTGCTAGCAGGTACGCCAGGTGAACCTGGCCTTCCCGGGCTTCCAGGAGTGGGCGCCGATGGCAAACAGGTGAGACCACTCTACCTGACAGAAAGAGAGTTGCAACGTGCTTCTCTGCTTACCTCGTAACCAGATTTGTCATGAGTTTGACGATGCTTGTTTAACATGACCAAGCCAACAACATACACATCCGTCTGTCAAACCTACTAAAAACACCAGCCTGTTCAGTGTATACAGTGGTTCCTCCTTTAAAAGTTGCGTCATACTGCAGCATACCTTGCGTTCTGCCGCAGCGACGAAATGTGTTTATTTGTTTATTAGGCTACTGTGTAGTCTACAATACATACTGTAGTAAACATGGGAAAGTGCCTAATGCCTTACATCAGGGAGAGCAGGTCATGTCTGTACTACAGAAGGAGGGGCATAATAATAATGGACCGCACCATGGTGAACAAAGGGCACGTAGATCCAAATACAATCAGTGGGAATAGGGGCCAGGTGTGCGCAATGAAAGTTCTAGAGGGATCTGTGACAGTACCCCCCCCCGAGGCGCAATGACACCGGTCTAGAGGACGATCACAGGAACGCAGTGCGGGTCGATCAGGACCCGATGCAGCAGCTGAAGTTGCGTAGTTGTTGGACGGGCCAGTTGTTGCTGCCGAAGTTGCGGCGTCGGACGGACCAGTAGCAGTGGCGTCGGACGGACCGGTTGGCACAGGACGGACCAGTTGCAGGGTCGTCGGACGGGCCATTGCTGCTGTCTCACTTAAAACCTCTTAGGGAGCACCTAGTGTGCAAAGGTACCAGGCCACCTACGACAACATCCGGAAAAATGCAGAGCGCCAAATTCAAATTACAAAAATAGTAATATTAACTTCTTGGGGATTGCTGGTGCGCTAGCGCCCCAATCCCGACACTACCAGGTGAAATGCAAGGCGCCAAATTCAAAATCCAAAAGTTGAATTATTAAACATCCACCAATATACAAGTGTTCCATACTCATCAAAAGCTCTGTTTCTTGGCAATATCACAGCGTTGTCAGATTTCAAAAAGGCTTTACGGCGAAAGCAGCACATTTGATTGTTTGAGGTAGCACCTCACATATTTTCCCATAGCCATGAATCCATTAGCCATCACGGCACACACAGAACACATTTCACAGCGAAAACAAATCAATTACCTGTTGAAGAATTTCTGCTGAGGTCTTCCTAAGTGTCCAACGAAGACAATCCATGGTTCTTTTGTTAGAAAAAGTAATGTATTTTATCCATAAATCTCCATTTGGTTCGCGCGTTATAATCAGAAACGACAGCTTCCACTACTCCATTGAAACGTGACGAGAACTCGTTCATCTTATACCTATAAACTTGTCCAAGAACAATCAAACATAGTTTTAAATGTATCCTTAGGAACACTTTTACGTATATTTACTATTATAAATCAACCGAATATAAACTGATCGATAAAGACGGTAAAAAACCCAAAGCGCGCTTTGTCGGGAGCGCGCACTGCCTACTGTTGACATAAATGAGACACTTCCTGGTTTCCTCTTCTTCTCTGCTCTAATGCATCCAAAACGGAAATGAACACTGTCTCGAGACTGTTGACATCCAGAGGAAGCGATGGATAGTGCATTCATATGCCCTTATATGGGCATTTCCATAAGGGAGGGGTTCAAATGAGGTACTCTGTGAAAACCACTTTTTCCAGGACAGAAATTCCTCGGGGTTTCGCCTGCCATATCCGTTCTGTTTTACTCACAGACAAATGGTTAACAGTTTTAGGAAATGCAGAGTGTTTCCTTTCCAATGGTTCCAAATATGTGCATATCCTATTTTCTGGGCCTGAATGGGAGGCATTTTACTTTGGGCACGCCAGGCTCTCCAAAACGGTCACCTCATGCGCCCATCCCTAAGAAGTTAAACATTCATGAAAATACAAGTGTTGCACACCCTTCAAAAGCTTAGAATCTTGGTAATCTCACAGTGTTGTCAGATTTCAAAAAGGCTTTATGGCGAAAGCATAACATTTGATTGTCTGAGGACATCGCCCCCCTCATATTTCCTGCATTAGCATAGTAACATAACCAGCACGGGTCTCACAAAACTCAGAAATAGCGATAAAATAAATCGCTTTACCTTTGAAGATCTTCCTCTGATGGCAATCTGAAGGGTCCCAGCAACACAAATGTAATTTATATCCTAAACGCTCTGTTTGGTTGGCGCGTTTTGTTCAGAAATCCACCGTCCACTCGTCCAATATACAAGACATAGAAAGCGTAGAAAAACATACCTATAAACTTTGTCCAAACAACTCAAACAACGTTTCTAATCGATCCTTAGGTACACTAATATGTATGTAAACGATAATATTTCACACGCCAGACAAACCTCCGAACACTGCCGCCGCTCCCGATCAGGTTTTAATGGTAGATTATTCTGTCACGTCGGTATAAATGGTCGGGAGACAGGCGCAGGAATGCGTAATAGGGGTTTTTAATTTACCCAAATTACGGCGTGCCATGTACAGGCACGAGGACAAAGACCAAGCAAACACTATACAAAACACAGGGTTGAGACCCAAACGAAAGAGCGAGGAGTACCTCGAATAAATACACAATGGCACAATGATTATCACCAGGCACGAGACCAGTAATCTTCTGCACAATACACGTGGCACGAAAGCCAAAACAACACAGGTACTCACACGACCAATGGACATTGGAACAATAATCGACAGCCTAATGGAAACCAAAGGGCACAAGTACAAGTACTACAAGTACTAATCAGTGGGAACAGGGGACAGGTGTGTGTAATGAAAGTTCCCGGAGGGATCCGTGGCACCTGCAGACTTTTTTTCTTTCAATTATTATTTTATGTAGGATGCTACATTCTTGACCAGTTGCAATTGTAAGTAGGCCTAATAAAAAAAAATACTACTTCTATTAGGCTGTTAATCAGCCAGTTAAGTTATTTTATATAGGTCTAGGCTCCGAAGAAATAGACTCCAATTAAGCCCTCTTGTTGTTTGTAAAGTCAAATTCAAAATTCACAAGGCACTCTTTTTTTGCAGGTGCATGGTAACAGCCGGATAAGATGAGGAAAAAGAAGAAGGAACCTGCACACTGCACTTGATCGTATCACTGATCTTTAATAATCATTACGTATCGGCCTCACGGCCTTCGACAGAGCTTTTGTGAGTTTTTTAAATTAGCACCCTTATGTGGACCTAGCCACACCCACATCCGTTCCACGCATCAAAAGGAGTTGTAGGCAAAGGAAAACAAATAAGTGCTACCAAATATAACAAAATGCATTTCATAAATATTAAAATGAAGTGTGTACATAAAACGTATTAAACATGTCTGTAAAACCACAATGAGGACATCGACCTACCAAGCAAGTTTTCCTAAATCATTGGGTACAGTGTAAGAAAAATGTCAGAGTAATCTGAAATAGGGGCATAATTCATCTTCAAATTTACAACAAAACATTCATAGGCATTTCATCATTAAGACCTTCAGGAAATAATGTCTGGAGGGTGAAAATCCCAAAACATTATCTTTTACTCAGAGTATTATTTATATCACCTCTGATATCTTAACTTTCTCCATGCCACAAAATCTGAAGGTAGAAATGTTATGTTTTAGGTCATTAAAATGTACTGCAGCTGGATAATCCCTGTCGTTTCTCCTAATTGAACTTTTATGTTCACTGATTCTGTGAACATAAAAGTGGGCTGTCACTGACAGCCCACATGGATATTTAATAATGTAGATAACATGGGTGGTGGAGCACGTAATAATGTCATTTATTTGGAACCGTTTTCCTGTATGTGGGTGGCAGAAATATTCACACACATCATATTGTTGCACTTATAGCTACCTCTGCATTTATAGCTACCATTTGGAAGAGGGCGTAAAAGAGCCTGGCTGATTTTCTTTTGTGGCTGGCAGTTGGCATGGACCAATTTATCTCGTAAATAAAACATGCCACTGTTTCTTGACCGCATCTCCCACTTTTCGCCAATTCAAAGTACAGTGGGGAAAAAAAGTATTTAGTCAGCCACCAATTGTGCAGGTTCTCTCACTTAAAAAGATGAGAGAGGCCTGTAATTTTAATCATAGGTACACTTCAACAATGACAGACAAAATTAGGAAAAAAAATCCAGAAAATCACATTGCAGGATTTTTTATGAATTTATTTGCAAATTATGGTGGAAAATAAGTATTTGGTCAATAACAAAAGTTTATCTCAATACTTTGTTATATACCCTTTGTTGGCAATGACAAAGTTCAAATGTTTTCTGTAAGTCTTCACAAGGTTTTCACACACTGTTGCTGGTATTTTGGCCCATTCCTCCATGCAGATCTCCTCTAGAGCAGTGATGTTTTGGGGCTGTCGCTGGGCAACACGGACTTTCAACTCCCTCCAAAGATTTTCTATGGGGTTGAGATCTGGAGACTGGCTAGGCCACTCCAGGACCTTGAAATGCTTCTTACAAAGCCACTCCTTCGTTGCCCGGGCGGTGTGTTTGGGATCATTGTCATGCTGAAAGACCCAGCCACGTTTCATCTTCAATGCCCTTGCTGATGGAAGGAGGTTTTCACTTAAAATCTAACGATACATGGCCCCATTCATTCTTTCCTTTACACGGATCAGTCGTCCTGGTCCCTTTGCAGAAAAACAGCCCCAAAGCATGATGTTTCCACCCCCATGCTTCACAGTAGGTATGGTGTTCTTTGGATGCAAATCAGCATTCTTTGTCCTCCAAACATGACGAGTTGAGTTTTTACCAAAAAGTTCTATTTTGGTTTCATCTGACATTCTCCCAATCCTCATCTGGATCATCCAAATGCTCTCTAGCAAACTTTAGACGGGCCTGAACATGTACTGGCTTAAGCAGGGGGACACGTCTGGCACTGCAGGATTTGAGTCCCTGGCGGCGTAGTGTGTTACTGATGGTAGGCTTTGTTACTTTGGTCCCAGCTCTCTGCAGGTCATTCACTAGGTCCCCGTGTGGTTCTGGGATTTTTGCTCACCGTTCTTGTGATCATTTTGACCCCACGGGGTGAGATCTTATGCGTCTAGCCCCAGATCGAGGAAGATTATCAGTGGTCTTGTATGTCTTCCATTTCCTAATAATTGCTCCCACAGTTGATTTCTTCAAACCAAGCTGCTTACCTATTGCAGATTCAGTCTTCCCAACCTGGTGCAGGTCTACAATTTTGTTTCTGGTGTCCTTTGACAGCTCTTTGGTCTTGGCCATAGTGGAGTTTGGAGTGTGACTGTTTGAGGTTGTGGACAGGTGTATTTTATACTGATAACAAGTTCAAACAGGTGCCATTAATACAGGTAATGAGTGGAGGACAGAGGAGCCTCTTAAAGAAGAAGTTACAGGTCTGTGAGAGACAGAAATCTTGCTTGTTTGTATGTGACCAAATACTTATTTTCCACCATAATTTGCAAATAAATTCATAAAAAATCCTACAATGTGATTTTCTGGATTTTCTTTCCTCATTTTGTCTGTCATAGTTTAAGTGTACCTATGATGAAAATTACAGGCCTCTCTCATCTTTTTAAGTGAGAGAACTTGCACAATTGGTGGCTGACTAAATACTTTTTTTCCCCACTGTATATGTATTTGTGAACATTACAGTGTTCTTTAGCTTTAGCAGGTCTTTGTTGTAGCAGTTCATCTCGTGTTTTCCTCAATGCCAAATTAAGAGCTTCATCCACACACTGCGGAGAATAGCTTCTTCTTAGAAACCAATTGCGCATCTCCGCTGCTTTTTCTAGATAGTTCACACCTAGCTTGGCTATTAGACAATTCTTTAGTAAAGGTTGAATAGTCTATTGTTCAGCTAATACGTTTTCCCCTTTTCACGTTAAAGATTCCAATAGATAAAGTGTTTTTAGCCACAATCGGCCCCAAACCCAATTAATACATTTGGGCACAGTCGATAGCGTGCTGGACTTTGGGCTAGAATGTTGAGGGTTCGAATCCTGCTCCCTGCTTGCTATAATGAATGAGTTTGAAACACCTGGCATTGGATATGGCTAAATAGCGATTTTCGTAAATTAACTTTATGACAATATGCACAATTGTTTGTCTCTACATTAACTAACATATTCCTCTCAATTTTACTTTTTTTTTGCTTGACTCGTTATGACGTTATAACTACATACATTTGCTTCCCCGTAATGTTTTGTCAGCCATCTTTGCTGAAGTCACCAGGGACGGGTGGCCCACGTCAAATTCGTCATTGGAACCACTCGATATGATTGATCAAATAAAAACCTTGGGACCCAAATGCATAATGAGTGCTCTAACTCCCCCTTGTGGTGGTATGGAGCAATGAAGCCGTGACGCTGGGTACCTCTAAGTCCCGCGGTGTAAGCTCGCAACTTTTGAAGGAACCACTGTATCTGCATCTTCAATATTGGAACAGCCAGTTCATGACTTGTGCAGGTAATCCCCCACCTAACACAGAATACGCCAAAGTGAACTATACATCTCATTTACATGGTAAACTACTGCCTAATTACATAGTGTGTGCCTCAGTGGTTAGCACTTTGTCAGGGCTTTATATCTGAATAGGTAGAGGCTTGAACAGGTGTGTGTGTGTGTGTGTGTGTGTGTGTGTGTGTGTGTGTGTGTGTGTGTGTGTGTGTGTGTGTGTGTGTGTGTGTGTGTGTGTGTGTGTGTGTGTGTGTGTGTGTGTGTGTGTGTGTGTGTGTGTGTGTACTATTATAGGTGGGATTCACTCTCTTTCTGTCTTCTCCTGTCTCTTTACACAGGGTGTGCCAGGTCTTGATGGTCTAAGGGGAGAGAAGGTCAGTTCTTTATGTCAGGTAGCTCTTTGTAAAAGTCTCTGAATAGCATTAATAACCTTTTACTGCAGTGGGCTAAATCAGGGTCACACAGAGTGTTTCTTGGTAGTCTTAAATAAAACTACTTTCAAACACTCTGGTATCACAAACCCAGATTAAACCTATTACTGAGTTTAGGTACTTGTTTAATTCAGACTAATAATAATTTGATGAAGCTTTGTGCATTGCAATCAGTAACCTTTCATTATTATCCTGGACTGTTGTTAAATCAATATTCATTTATGAATGTTTAAGTACAAGTCACAGACCAGATCCATGTTTTTGATTACAGTGCATTGTTTTTATTGACAACATCATGTGTCTCTGTTGCTAGGGAGACCAGGGTGAGCAAGGAGACCAAGGATTGGCAGGAACCCATGGAACTCCAGGCCTGCCTGGAGAGCCTGGTCAGGATGGACTAACTGGACTGAAAGGAGAGAAGGTATGGAACACCCAACCAACCAACCTATCAATGAGTCAGTCTGGCTGTGTAGCTGGGCTGGCTGCTCTCTGTCTGGTTGGCTGTCTGTCTGGCTGTTTATCTGTCGATCTCCCACATCTGTCAAAGTGTCTTATAACATATCCTAGGGCTGGGCAATATGACGATATATATCGTGTGATGATAGAAAAACGTATATCGTTTCATATTATGCTCTTTCGTTTATTTCGTTGTGTCGCAAATCACACTCTTTTATGGCAATATTTTTTGTCAGTTGGACGTCGCCTTGCGTTCTTCCACACGTGTTGTGTGGAAGGAAATTTGCAACACAAACGAAGATCACATCTGTGTATATCCCCCCTCAAGCTGACACATCGATGGCACTGAAAGAAATCCATTGGACTCTATGTAAACTGGAAACCACATATCCTGAGGCTGCATTTATTGTGGCTGGGGATTTTAATAAGGCTAATCTGAAAACAAGGCTCCCTAAATTTTATCAGAATATCGAATGTGTGACCCGGGCTGGTAAAACCCTGGATCATTGTTATTCTAACTTCCGTGATGCATACAAAACCATTCTCCGTCCTCCTTTCGGCAAGTCTGACCATGACTCCATTTTGTTGCTCCCAGCCTACAGACAGAAACTAAAACAGGAAATGCCCGTGCTCAGGTCTCTTCAACGCTGGCCTGACCAATCTGATTCCATGCTTCAAGATTGCTTCGAGCACATGGACTGGGATATGTTCCGGACAGCATCAGACAATAACATTGATGAATAAGCTGATTCTGTGAGCGAGTTTATTAGCAAGTGCATCGGTGATGTTGTACCCATAGCAACTATTAAAACTTTCCCCAACCAGAAACCGTGGATTGATGGCAGCATTCGCGCAAAACTGAAAGCGCAAATCACTGCTTTTAACCAGGGTAAGGCGACCGGAAACATGACTGAATACAAACAGTGTAGCTATTCCCTCCGCAAGGCAATCAAACAAGCTAAGCGTCAATATAGAGACAAAGTAGAGTCACAATTCAACTGCTCAGACACAAGAGGAATGTGGCAGGGTCTACAGTCAATCATAGACGACAAAAAGAAAATCAGCCCCGTCGCGGACCACGATGTCCTGCTCCCAGACAAACTAAACAACTTCTTTGCTCGCTTTGAGGACAATACAGTGCCACCGACACGGCCCGCTACCAAAACCTGCGGGCTCACCGCAGCCAACGTGAGTAAAACATTTAAATGTGTTAACCCTCGCAAGGCTGCCAGCCCAGATGGCATCCCTGGCCGTGTCCTCAGAGCATGCGCAGACCAGCTGGATGGTGTGTTTACGGACATATTCAATCAATCCTTGTCCCAGTCTGCTGTTCCCACATACTTCAAGAGGGCCACCATTGTTCCTGTTCCCAAGAAAGCTATGGTAACTGAGCTAAATGACTATCGCCCCGTAGCACTCACTTCCATCATCATGAAGTGCTTTGAGAGACTAGTCAAGGATCATATCACCTCCATCCTGCCAGACACCCTGGACCCACTCCAATTTGCTTACCGTCGCAATATTTCCACAGACGACGCAATCGCAATCACACTGCCCTAACCCATCTGGACAAGAGGAATACCTATGTAAGAATGCTGTTCATCGACTACAGCATTTAACACCATAGTACCCTCCAAGCTCATCATTAAGCTCGAGACCCTGGGTCTCGACCCAGCCCTGTGCAACTGGACTTCCTGACGAGCCGGCCCCAGGTGGTGAGGGTAGGAAACAACATCTCCACCCCGCTGATCCTCAACACTGGAGCCCCACAAGGGTGCGTTCTCAGCCCTCTCCTGTACTCCCTGTTCACCCATGACTGCGTGGCCAAGCATGCCTCCAACTCAATCATCAAGTTTGCTGATGACACTACAGTGGTAGGCTTGATTACCAACAACGACGAGACGGCATACAGGGAGTAGGTGAGGGCCCTCGGAGTGTGGTGTCAGGAAAATAACCTCTCACTCAACGTCAACAAAACTAAGGAGATGATCGTGGACTTCAGGAAACAGCAGAGGGAGCACCCCCCTATCCACATTGACGGGATAGTAGTGGAGAAGGTGGAAAGTTTTAAGTTCCTCAGCGTACACATCACGGACAAACTGAAATGGTCCACCCACACAGACAGCGGGGTGAAGAAGGCGCAACAGCGCCTTCTGGTTTGGGTATGAAAAGTCTGACACGGACCAGAAAACTGTCCTCTGCAAAATATGCCGCAGGCCCGGTCCCGACAACAGGCTCAAACACCACTAACCTCCTTTACCACCTATGCAAGAATCATGTGAAACAGTACGGAGAGAATCTACGGATGAGACCCCAAAAAGTACAGTTGACTGCTCAAAACAAACCCCCGACTCAGACATTGCAAGAGTCTTTTGCCCGTGGCGCACCATATGACAAAGAATCATGAAGATAGAAGGAGATAACAGCTGCCGTTACAACTTACATCTGCAAAGACATGGCCCCAATTTACAAAGTCGAGAAACGGGGGTTTCGTGAGTTGGTGCTAACACTCGACCCAAGGTATCAAATGCAAATACATTTTATTTGTTGAGTATAATACAAAATGTAATAAGATATAGGCCTTTACATGTGGTCATTTTATATAAACTATTTATTCATTGAATTTACAGAAAATGTGTATATCATGATATGTATCGTTATTGGGATATGAAATGACCTATATCGGGATATGAGATATTGGCCATATCACCCAGCCCTAACATATCCTTATGTCTCTATACATTTTGAGTCCAATATCTGTCTATCTATCGATCTATATATATATATATATATATATATATACAGTGCTGTGAAAAAGTATTTGCCCCCTTCCTGATTTCTTATTTTTCTGCACATTTGTCACACTTAAATGTTTCAGATCAACATTTTTTTTTTTATATTACACAAAGATAACCCAAGTAAACACAAAATGCAGTTTTTAAGTGATAATTGGATTTATTAAGGGAACCTTAACCTTAATGGCCCTATGTGACAAAGTAATTGCCCCCCTTGTTAAATCATGAATTTACTGTGGTTAATCAATTTTTTTGGGAAAGCAAAGCTGAGTTCAATTTCACTAGCCACACCCAAGCCTGATTACTGCCAGACCTGTTGAATCAAGAAATCACTTAAATAGAACCTGTAGGCCAAAAGATCTCAAAAAGCAAGACAACATGCCGCGATCCAAAGAAATTCAGGAACAGATGAGAAACAAAATAATTGACACCTATCAGTCTGGAAAGGGTTACAAAGCCATTTCTAAAGCTTTGGGACTCCGGCGAACCACGGTGAGAGCCATTATCCACAAATTGAGAAAATTTGTAACAGTGGTGAACCTTCCCAGGAGTGGCCGGCCTACCAAAATCACCCCAAGAGCGCAGCGACGACTCATCCAAGAGGTCACAAAAGAACCCACAACAACATCTAAAGAACTGGAGGCCTCACTTGCATAAGTTAAGGTCAGTGTTCATGACTCAACCATAAGAAAGAGACTGGGCAAAAATGGCATCCATGGCAGAGGTCCAAGGCGAAAACCACTGCTGACCAAAAATAACATAAAGGCTTGTCTCACTTTTGGCAAAAAACATCTTGATGATCCCCAAGACTTTTGGGAAAATATTCTGTGGACTGACGAGACAAAAGTTTACCTTTTTGGAAGGTGTGCGTCCCGTTACATCTGGCTTAAAGTAACACATCATACTAACAGTCAAATATGGTGGTGGTAGTGTGATAGTCTGGGGCTGCTTTGCTGCTTCAGGACCTGGACGACTTGCTGTGATTGATGGAACCATGAATTCTGCTCTCTACCAAAAAAATCCTGAAGGAGAATGTCTGGCCATCAGTTCGTGACCTCAAGCTGAAGCGCACTTGGGTTCTGCAGCAGGACAATGATCCAAAACACACCAGCAATTCCACCTCTGAATGGCTTAGTTAAAGTCTAGTGGCCTAGTCAAAGTCTGGACTTGAATCCAATTGAGATGCTGTGGCGTGACTATAAAAAGGCGGTTCATGCTCGAAAACCCTCCAATGTGGCTGAATTAAAACAATTCTGCAAAGAAGAGTGGGCCAAAATTCCTCCACAGCGATGTGGAAGACTCATTGCCAGTTATCGCTTACGCTTGATTGCAGTTGATGCTGCTGATGGTGGCACAACCAGTTATTAGGTTTAGGGGGCAATTACTTTTTCCATAGGGCCATGAAGGTTCAGATAGCTTTTTTTTCCCTTAATAAATAAAATGATCACTTAAACACTGCATTTTGTGTTTACTTGGGTTATCTTTATGTAATATTAAAATGTGTTTGTTGATCTGTAACATTTATGTGTGACAAATGTGCAAAACAATAAGACATCAGGAAGGGGGCAAATACTTTTTCACAGCACTGTGTGTGTGTATATATGTATATATGTAACTATGTCACTGTTAGTAAAGCTCAAACTAAGTTTATTCACTGACTGTGCATAAGACAAAAACATATTTACACAAGCACTGGTATTAAACCTAAGTCTCCTCTTTTACACATCTGGACAGCCAATACATCTATTGCTATACAGGACTTTAGTGATGCCTGTTCTCTCTCTCACTTCATCTGACCTGACCTCAGCCCAAATTCCTCACTCCTCCCCACCTCACGGCTGTTCTGTTGACTTGTACCAGACTATGGCCTTTCTCCTTTCCAACGAATACCTGATGTCTAACAATAACATGTTCCAACAGAATGTAAAGGTTCTGCATTCCCCTCTCTCCCTCAGTACAATGAATACGGATATTTCAGATTTCAAGTTTAGAACCCATCATCACTAACTTACTATGTAACAAACTAATTCACTAACTATCTAATTAACCTCCTCACTAACTAACTAGCTAACTAGTCCCGTGTAGCTCAGTCGGTAGAGCATGGTGCTATCAACACCAGGGTTGTGGGTTTGATTCTCACGGGGGACCAGTATGAAAAAAACATATGAAGAATGTATGCACTCACTACTGTAACTCGCTCTGGATAAGAGCTTCTGATAATGAGAATTTAAGCGCTGACGCTTCTCTCTTTCTGACTGTTGTTGTATCCTTCACCAGGGAGATGCGTGTGAGAGCTGTGCGACTGTCTCTGAGGGGCAGGTCAGTGTAGGAGCTGTGCAGGGAGCCAAGGGAGAGAGGGGCGACCCCGGATCCCCAGGAGAGGGAACAGCAGGGAAACATGTGAGTCTGTCTGTCTCAATTTGACCCTGATATATCACCTTTTTTTTTGTTGGTGTGCATACTATTCATATGCATGCTAAAATATAATATTATCTCTCTCTCTCTCCCTCTCTCCATGTACCAGGGTAAAGCAGGGCTTCCCGGTGTCCAGGGGCCTGTTGGACCTAAAGGAAGCCAGGTAGGACATGTTGATGTGTGTGTGTCGATGTGTGAGGGTTAGTGAGGTATTGTAGGTCATCAGTAAGTGACTCAGTGTGTGTGTCTGTGAGGGTTAGTGAGGTGTTGTAGGTAATCAGTAAGTAACTCAGTGTGTGTGTCTGTGAGGGTTAGTGAGGTGTTGTAGGTCATCAGTAACTGACTCAGTGTGTGTGTCTGTGAGGGTTGGTGAGGTGTTGTAGTTTATCAGTAACTGACTCAGTGTGTGTCTGTGAGGGTTGTTGAGGTGTTGTAGTTTATCAGTAACTGACTCAGTGTGTGTCTGTGAGGGTTGTTGAGGTGTTGTAGTTTATCAGTAACTGACTCAGTGTGTGTGTCTGTGAGGGTTGGTGAGGTGTTGTAGTTTATCAGTAACTGACTCAGTGTGTGTCTGTGAGGGTTGGTGAGGTGTTGTAGTTTATCAGTAACTGACTCAGTGTGTGTCTGTGAGGGTTGTTGAGGTGTTGTAGTTTATCAGTAACTGACTCAGTGTGTGTCTGTGAGGGTTGGTGAGGTGTTGTAGGTAATCAGTAACTGACTCAGTGTGTGTCTGTGCTGCCCCCTGTAGGGTGACCCAGGAGTTGAAGGGGTGGGCCTCGCAGGACCTCAGGTAAGAACACATTCGCTTAACAGATGGGTCACTCAAATCACTAATACTTACCTTGGCTGTTGTCTATTCACCTAGACCACTTGTCAACTCATATGTTAGCTATTTAGTTGGCTATTTAGTCCAGGTAGCCTCTTGTCATTGTGGGTGATCCTTCCCTTTAAATTTGTTTTGGCCAACTATGTCCTGATGTTTTCTGTTTTCGGTACTTCCATTTTCATACCATGAATTGTTTCTCACACTGTTCAAGATAGATAGTAGAACAGACAGAGTCTTCTTCATTTGGTTTAAGAGCTACAGACAACTCTTCTTCACTTGGTTTAATTGAACAATCACATCTTCTTCACTTGGTTTAGTAGAACAGACCGTCTTCTTCACTTGGTTTAGTAGAACAGACAGTCTTCTTCACTTGGTTTAGTAGAACAGACAGTCTTCTTCACTTGGATTAATAGAACAGACAGTCTTCTTCACTTGGATTAATTGAACAAACACGTCTTCTTCACTTGGTTTAGTACAACAGACGAGAGTGTTCTTCACTTGGTTTAGTAGAAAAGACAGTCTTCTTCACTTGGTTTAGTAGAACAAACAGAGTCTTCTTCAATTGGTTTAGTAGAACAGACAGAGTCTTCTTCAATTGGTTTAGTAGAACACAGTCTTCTTCACTTTGTTTAGTAGAACACCAAAAAAAATATATATATATAATTTAAAAAGCAAGTCACTAGGTGTAGGCCAAACCATAAGCAAATAGATCAACTGTGAAATGACTAAAGAGTTAATCAGGGTGATTTTTCCACAAATAGACAGGTATTTTCCTTTCCATGGTAGCAAGATCTAATCTATTTTTGCTAACTTTCTATAAAAAATAATTGGAGTCAGATCATTTCTTTTTTGGGGGATTTGTATACTGAGTATGTCCACATCTCCATCAGACCATTTAATTGGTAAACTATACGGTAATATAAAAAAATTTTGTGATCCAATACGTAATATAGTACACTTTAATCCAGAGAGGATAGCAAAAGTATCAAGATCCTCTATGAGGTCATGGAGAGATTCTAATTGTGGTTTTAAAGAACTTAAATCAATGACACCTTAGTTTTTAAGCCACTGATTTCTAATCCCTTAATATTATTGTTTAATCTAATTTTAACAGCTAACATTTTGATGGCAATAATAAATAGATATGCCGATATTGGACAACCTTGTTTTCCTCCTATATAGTTTAAAACTTTCTGAGATGTAGCCATTATTTACTATTTTACACCTTGAGATACTATACATAACTTTAACCCATTTTATAAAAGATTCCCAAAATTGAAATATTCTAGACATTTATATATAAACTCCAGTCATACTTTATCAAAAGCCTTTCAAAATCAGCTTTGAAAACCAGGCCTGGTGTCCCCGATATTTCATAGTATTCTATTGTTTCCAGTACTTGTCTTATATTATCTCCAATGTATCGTCCATGTAAAAAGCCTGTCTGATTAGGATGAATAATATCTGAAAATACTTTTTTAATTCTATGCGCCAAGCATTTTGCTAGGATTTTTGCATCACAACACTGAAGTGTAAGAGGTCTCCAATTTTTTTGAATGGACTGGATCTTTATATATATACCACTTGAGTCCTGTTTCAGTAATAATGATATCAGACCTTCTTATTGCGTGTCTGATAATCTACCATTTATGTAGGAGTGGATAAAACATGCCAATGATGGTCCTCTGAGTATACCAAAACAAGTTTTGTATACTTCCACTGGTATGCCATCCAGCCCTGGAGTTTTCCCAGCCTTAAAGGCTTCAATTGCATCAAGTTCCTCCTCTGTAATTTGGCCTTCACATGAGTCTTTCTGTACATATGTTAATTTTACATTATTATTAGGAAAGAAATCCATACAATTAGTTTCAGTTAGTGGAGATGGAGGAGACTGAAACAAAAACATATTCTTAGTACTTTAAGTACTTTACTTCCTATTTCAAAATATCATTCGGTGAATCATACGTGACTCCATCATTTGGTGAATCATGCGTGACCATCATTTGTAACAAGTTTCAATAAAAAAATTGGTAGCATTTCTATATTGAAGATTGAGAAAGAATTTGGTGCATTTTTTCCCCATATTCCATCCAGTTCGCTTTATTTTTTATAATATATTACACTGGATCTTTCTTGAATAAGTTCCTCCATTTCTTTTTGTTTTTCCTCTAACTTATTCTGTACCTCTAAGGTACAGTTTTTATTGCTATCTAACTGTATTGTTAGTCCTTCAATTTCCTTTGTTAATATGGACTCTTTTGATCTAAATTGCTTTTGTTTTAGAGATGAGTACTGAATTGCATGGCCTCTAAAGGCACATTTAAAAGTGCCCCATACAATAAAGGGATCTGCTGTACCTATGTTATGTCTGAAAAGTCAGTTATAAATTCTTCTGTCCTTGTTCTAAACAATGTATCATCTAGTAGGCTTTGATTACATTTCCAATATCCTCGCCCACGTGGAAATTCTGTAAGAGTAATATATATGCCGGTTATATGATGATCCGACCGCATTCTGTCGCCTATCAACACTTTTTTTTTACTTTTGGTGCCAGAGAGAATGACATAAGAGGTTTAGTAGAACAGACAGAGTCTTCTTCACTTGGTTTAGTAGAACAGACAGAGTCTTCTTCACGTGGTTTAGTTGAGGTATCCACTTTCCCATCTTTTTGAACGTTTGGGATCGTTTGGCTGTAAATCTCCTATCCCTGGAATATACTGGTCCATTCCTTCTCCTATCCTGGGTTTTGCTCTGGAATTACTTCTGGATCAACACATTAACATTCCTAGTGGATCAACACATTCACATTCCTTCTGGATCAACATGCTACCATTCCTGAAGAATATGTATGATGGAAGTTTGATGTACTAAAAACACACACACACGTGAGGAAAACAATATCCAGACTGTTCTGCCATTGTTCTACTGTTGATGAGTCATCTGTTTATCTCTGAGCTCAACTCACCACCCATCTCTTTAAACCTTCCATTGTGTCCCTGTCTGTCTGTCTGTCTGTCTATGTCTCTCTCTCTCTCTCTCTCGCTCTCGCTCTCGCGCTCTCTCTCTCACACACACAATTAAATTCAATTTGCTTTATTGGCATGACGTAACAATGTACATGTTGCCAAAGCTTACTTGGGATATTTATATGAAAATAATAAGAATAAAAATGTTCAACGGAACAACAGTAACAACAATTAACCAAGGGTCATAATAACCATACATTGAACAATAACAATAAGCATACAGTAGAGGACATGTGCAGGTTGATTGGTCTGTCAGACACTATCCCTCAACTTATGGCAGGCAGCAATGTAGTGCACTGCCAACCCGCACCTCACCGCGTCCTCCCCCAACAGGATGGGTAGCCTATTCTCAGAGAGGTCTTTGAAACTTTGAATAATAGTTTCAAATTTGTGGAAATGACACTCTCTAATTGTTTTATATTTTTGACATTTTGTCAGGAAATTCAGCTCCGTCTCAGGTTCTGCTGTTTTGCAGTGGTTGCACAGCCTTTCCTCTACAGGGAGCCAGGTTTTCCTGTGTCTACCCTTTTCAATGGCAAGGCTGTGCTCACTGAGCCTGTACTTTGTCAAGGTTTTTCTAAGGTTTTGATCAGTAACCATGGTCAAATAGTTAGTCACGGTGTACTGTCGATTTAGGGCCAGATAGCACTGCATTTTGCTTTGTGCTTGTGCTTGTGTTTCCCAATAAGCAATGTAGTTTTGTTTTGACTGTGTTGTAATTTAGTTCATTCTGATTGATTGGATGTTCTGGTCCTGAGGCTTCAGTGTGTTAGTAGAACAAGTCTGTGAACTCAGCCCCAGGACCACCTGGATGAGAGGACTCTTTTCTTTGCTCAGCTCTTGGCATTGCAGGGCTTGGTAATGATATGAGAGGGGGGTCACTGTATTTTAGATGTTTCCAAAACTTAATTGCACTTTTTTTAGTTTTTATTATTAGTGGATATTGGCCTACTTCTGCCCAGCATGCATTGTTTGTAGTTTTCCTCTGGACATGTAGGAGAATCTTACAGAACTCTGCATGCAGGGTTTCAATGGGGTGTTTGTCCCATTTGATGAAATCTTGTTTTGCAAGTGGACCCCACACCTCGCTGCCATAACGTGCAATTGGTTCAATGACACATTCAATTAGTTTTAGCCAAATTTTAATAGGTATTTCAATTTGAATTTGTTTTTTAATGGCATAGAATGCCCTGTGTGCTTTCTCTCTCAGTTCATTCACTGCCTCATTAAAGTGTCCAGCTGAGCTTATTTTTAAACCTAAGTAATTGTTTCTCTCTCTCTCTCTCTCTCTCTCTCTCTCTCTCTCTCTCTCTCTCTCTCTCTCTCTCTCTCTCTCTCTCTCTCTCTCTCTCTCTCTCTCTCTCTCTCTCTCTCTCTCTCTCTCTCTCTCTCTCTCTCTCTCTCTCTCTCTCTCTCTCTCTCTCTCTCTCTCAGGGAGAAGAAGGACCCAGGGGCCTACCAGGGGTGGCAGTAAGAAAAAAAATCATGATTAAATGCATATGAAATATGATTGCCTCTAGTAGATCAAAGGGTCTCTATGGTGTCTTTCTGTCATGTAATCTTTATCATGCTGCTCCTCTACAGGGTCCTCAGGGAATTAGAGGACTTACTGGACCTGTTGGGCCTGCTGGGGACATGGTACACACACACACACACACATAAATGTGCATAAATGCATGAACACCCACAGACACAAACACACTCACATACATAGCGACACCCACCAAGTTCCCATTATAATGGGTATGTGTTTCCTTTTCACAGGGTCCTAAAGGAGAGGAGGGGCCTCCAGGGCCACAGGGGCCCATGGGTGTAGGTGTTACAGGACCCCCCGGTAAGAGATCTGTGTGTGTGTGTGTGTGTGTATTATTAACTCTAGTCAAAGACATTGAGTGATTCCTTTCTCCATTCCTATCCCATTCCCAACCCAGGGTAAAGACGGTAGAGG
Source organism: Brachymystax lenok tsinlingensis (assembly GCA_030435695.1). Lineage (NCBI taxonomy): Eukaryota > Metazoa > Chordata > Actinopteri > Salmoniformes > Salmonidae > Brachymystax > Brachymystax lenok. The sequence continues at coordinate 12,396,684 of CM059799.1, forward strand.
CGGTTCCAATGGAATCCCAGGAGCTGATGGAAGAGATGTGAGTGGCGTCACATTGAAAACGCAACCCAGTCACATAGTATTGGAATTGCGTAATCAGTATGAATTCCTTGCATTTCCTACTTGGTGCATTAGTGTGTGTATGCTATTGTATGTAAGCTAAGATCACTAATTTCTACAGACACAGAGTCAGTGTTTTAAAGTTTCAATTAAGTTCAGAAAATATTATATTTTCAGAAGTTGTCCTTGAGATGGGCGTGACTAATAGCTTATGAAGTCCACTTCAATCCATAACAGAGCCACAGTGTTTCTTGTCGCTCTTCTCAGCTCTCGACTCTATCATCTGCAATGACAAGGCCAGACTAACCTTGTCTGTGTGTGTGTTCTGTCTTGCAGGGAACTGATGGGGTCAAGGGGGACAAGGTAAGCCTAGCATTTGTGGATATGAAGAAGTGTTAAGGGGTTTAGAGGCAAGGGAACGGATGAAGCGGTGTTAAGGGGTTTAGAGGCAGGGGGAACGGATTAAAAGTTGCATGGGAGCAACATCTCTTCATCCGTTCCCCCTGCCTCTAAACCCCTTAACATCTCTTCATTCGTTCACCCCGCCTCAATTGCATGCGAGCTCCCCAAAGAAAAATTCTGGATGGATTTTCCTCAGGTTTTCGCCTGCCTTATCAGTTCTGTTATACTCACAGACATTATTTTAACCGTTTTAGAAACTTCAAAGTGTTTTCTATCAAATACAACTAATTATATGCATATCCTAGCTTCTGGGCCTGAGTAACAAGCAATTTTGTGGGAGCACGCCAGACTCTCTAAACTTCCGAACACTGCCCCCTAGCCCGGATAAAGAGGTGTTATGGGGTTTAGAGGAAGGTGGAACGGATGAACAGTTGTTAATGGGTTTAGAGCCAGGGGGGAACAGATGAAGAGGTGTTAACATCTCTTCATCCATTCCCCCTGCCTCTAGACACCTTAAAACTACTTAGGGAGTAGCGGCGCGCTAGCGGGCCACTCCCGACACTACCAGGTGAAATGCAAGGCGCCAAATTCAAAATCCAAAAGTTGAATTATTAAACATCCACCAATATACAAGTGTTCCATACTCATCAAAAGCTCTGTTTCTTGGCAATATCACAGCGTTGTCAGATTTCAAAAAGGCTTTACGGCGAAAGCAGCACATTTGATTGTTTGAGGGTAGCACCTCACATATTTTTCCCATAGCCATTAATCCATTAGCCATCATGGCACTCACATAACACATTTCACAGCGAAAACAAATCAATTACCTGTTGAAGAACTTCTGCTGAGGTCATCCTAAGTGTCCAACGAAGACAATCCATGGTTCTTTTGTTAGAAAAAGTAATGTATTTTATCCATAAATCTCCATTTGGTTTGCGCGTTATAATCAGAAACGACAGCCTCCACTCCTCCATTGAAACATGACGAGAACTCGTTCATCTTATACCTATAAACTTGTCCAAGAACAATCAAACATAGTTTTAAATGTATCCTTAGGAACACTTTTACGTATATTTACTATTATTAATCAACCGGAATATAAACTGATCGATAAAGACGGTAAAAAAGACACAGCGCGCCTTGTCGGGAGCGCGCACTGGGTACTGTTGTCATAAAAAGTACACTTCCTGGTTTGCTCTTCTTCTCTGGTCTAATTCATCCAAATTTAAAATGTACACTGTCTCGAGACTGTTGACATCCAGAGGAAGCGATGGGTACCTCATTCATATGCCCTTATAAGGGCATTTTCATGAGGGAGGGGTTCCAAATGAGGCACTCTGTGAAAACCACTTTTTCCAGGACATAAATTCCTCGGGGTTTCGCCTGCCATATCCGTTCTGTTTTACTCACAGACAAATGGTTAACAGTTTTGGAAATGCAGAGTGTTTCCTATCCAATGGTACCAAATATGTGCATATCCTATTTTCTGGGCCTGAATGGGAGGCATTTTACTTTGGGCACGCCAGGCTCTCCAAAACGGTCACCTCATGAGCCGATCCCTAACAAGTTAAGGGGTTTAGAGGCGGGGGGGTCGGATGAAGAGGTGTTAAGGTATTTAGAGGCAGGGGGAACTGATGAAGAGGTGTTAAGGTGTCTAGAGGCAGGGGGAATGGATGAAGAGGTGTTATTAAGGTGTCTAGAGGCAGGTGGAACGGATGAACAGTTGTTAATGGGTTTAGAGCCAGGGGGGAACAGATGAAGAGGTGTTAAGGTGTCTAGAGGCAGGGGGGAACGGATGAAGAGATGTTAAGGGGTTTAGAGGCAGGGGGAACGGATTAATAGATGTTAAGGGATTTAGAGGCAGGGGGAACAGATGAATAGATGTTAACTTCTTGGGGATTGCTGGGGCGCTAGCGCCCCAATCCCGACACTACCAGGTGAAATGCAAGGCGCCAAATTCAAAATCCAAAAGTTGAATTATTAAACATCCACCAATATACAAGTGTTCCATACTCATCAAAAGCTCTGTTTCTTGGCAATATCACAGCGTTGTCAGATTTCAAAAAGGCTTTACGGCGAAAGCAGTACATTTGATTGTTTGAGGGTAGCACCTCACATATTCTTCCCATTACCATAATTTCATAATCTATCACGGCACACACATAACACATTTCACAGCGAAAACAAATCAATTACCTGTTGAAGAACTTTTGCTGAGGTCTTCCTAAGTGTCCAACGAAGACAATCCATGGTTCTTTTGTTAGAAAAAGTAATGTATTTTATCCATAAATCTCCATTTGGTTTGCGCGTTATAATCAGAAACGACAGCTTCCACTCCTCCATTGAAACGTGACGCAAACACGTTCATCTTATACCTATAAACTTGTCCAAGAACAATCAAACATAGTTTTAAATGTATCCGTAGGAACACTTTTACGTATATTTACTATTATAAATCAACCGGAATATAAACTGATCGATAAAGACGGTAAAAAACACACAGCGCGCCTTGTCGGGAGAGCGCAGTGCCTACTGTTGACATAAATGAGACACTTCCTGGTTTCCTCTTCTCTGGTCTAATTCATCCAAAATGAAAATCAATACTGTCTCGAGACTGTTGACATCCAGAGGAAGCGATGGGTACCTCATTCATATGCCCTTATAAGGGCATTTTCATGAGGGAGGGGTTCCAAATGAGGCACTCTGTGAAAACCACTTTTTCCAGGACATAAATTCCTCGGGGTTTCGCCTGCCATATCCGTTCTGTTTTACTCACAGACAAATGGTTAACAGTTTTGGAAATGCAGAGTGTTTCCTATCCAATGGTACCAAATATGTGCATATCCTATTTTCTGGGCCTGAATGGGAGGCATTTTACTTTGGGCACGCCAGGCTCTCCAAAACGGTCACCTCATGAGCCGATCCCTAACAAGTTAACTTCTTGGGGATTGCTGGGGCGCTAGCGCCCCAATCCCGACACTACCAGGTGAAATGCAAGGCGCCAAATTCAAAATCCAAAAGTTGAATTATTAAACATCCACCAATATACAAGTGTTCCATACTCATCAAAAGCTCTGTTTCTTGGCAATATCACAGCGTTGTCAGATTTCAAAAGGCTTTACGGCGAAAGCAGTACATTTGATTGTTTGAGGTAGCACCTCACATATTCTTCCCATTACCATAATTTCATAATCTATCACGGCACACACATAACACATTTCACAGCGAAAACAAATCAATTACCTGTTGAAGAACTTTTGCTGAGGTCTTCCTAAGTGTCCAACGAAGACAATCCATGGTTCTTTTGTTAGAAAAAGTAATGTATTTTATCCATAAATCTCCATTTGGTTTGCGGCGTTATAATCAGAAAGCGACAGCTTCCACTCCTCCATTGAAACGTGACGCCAAACACGTTCATCTTATACCTATAAACTTGTCCAAGAACAATCAAACATAGTTTTAAATGTATCCGTAGGAACACTTTTACGTATATTTACTATTATAAATCAACCGGAATATAAACTGATCGATAAAGACGGTAAAAAACACACAGCGCCTTGTCGGGAGAGCGCAGTGCCTACTGTTGACATAAATGAGACACTTCCTGGTTTCCTCTTCTCTGGTCTAATTCATCCAAAATGAAAATCAATACTGTCTCGAGACTGTTGACATCCAGAGGAAGCGATGGGTACCTCATTCATATGCCCTTATAAGGGCATTTTCATGAGGGAGGGGTTCCAAATGAGGCACTCTGTGAAAACCACTTTTTCCAGGACATAAATTCCTCGGGGTTTCGCCTGCCATATCCGTTCTGTTTTACTCACAGACAAATGGTTAACAGTTTTGGAAATGCAGAGTGTTTCCTATCCAATGGTACCAAATATGTGCATATCCTATTTTCTGGGCCTGAATGGGAGGCATTTTACTTTGGGCACGCCAGGCTCTCCAAAACGGTCACCTCATGAGCCGATCCCTAACAAGTTAAGGGGTTTAGAGGCGGGGGGGGGTCGGATGAAGAGGTGTTAAGGTATTTAGAGGCAGGGGGAACTGATGAAGAGGTGTTAAGGTGTCTAGAGGCAGGGGGAATGGATGAAGAGGTGTTATTAAGGTGTCTAGAGGCAGGTGGAACGGATGAACAGTTGTTAATGGGTTTAGAGCCAGGGGGGAACAGATGAAGAGGTGTTAAGGTGTCTAGAGGCAGGGGGGAACGGATGAAGAGATGTTAAGGGGTTTAGAGGCAGGGGGAACGGATTAATAGATGTTAAGGGATTTAGAGGCAGGGGGAACAGATGAATAGATGTTAACTTCTTGGGGATTGCTGGGGGCGCTAGCGCCCCAATCCCGACACTACCAGGTGAAATGCAAGGCGCCAAATTCAAAATCCAAAAGTTGAATTATTAACCTCTTCCAGCTAGGGTCCCATTTTCCGAATTTTCGCCTGTCTGACGTGCCCAAAGTTAAATGCCTACCACTCATGGCCAGAAACTAGGATATTTACATATTTAGTACTATTGGATAGGAAACACTCTGAAGTTTATAAAACCATTAAGATATAGTCTGTGGCTATTCCAGAACAGATTTAGCAGGCAAAAACCAGAGAAATTTCTGTCCGGAATTTATTTTCTTTGGCTCTCCTCTCATTTTGAAGCCCATGTAATATTTTTCTATGGGGAATAGGACCGAGGTTGCAGTACTTATGGCTTCCACTAGATGTCAACAGTCTCTGGAAAGGGTATGGAGGAAAAAGCTCTGACCAGATCCTTAGAGAGAGAGAATTACTACGGGTAGGGAAAATAGGTAAACAGGCGTGCACGTTCACGAGAACGTGAACGCGCCAGCGCGACCAACTTTCTTTTCGTCTTTTAACGTTTCACTTACCGTTCTTGTAAAATATGATCGCTATTATTCATAAAAGAATACATAAGGATGCATTATTAATGATATTTGATTTGTTTGTGAAAAGATGAGAGGTATAATTTGAACGCGATCCCTTCACTGTAAAACGGGCGAGTAGACTGACAATGCTTGGTGGAGTAGCTGAGCGTAGCGTGCCAAAAACAACGGATATTTATGGATATAATTATTTACTTTTTCTAACAAAAGAACCATGGATTATCTTGTTTGGACACTTGGGAAGACCTCAGAAGAAGTTATTTGAAAGGTAAGCGATTTATATTAGCTGTGATATGGATATTTTGAGAACCGAGCTGGATATGAATTTATGCTAATGTGGAAAATATGTGAGGTACTAGCCTCAAACAATCAAATGTAGTGCTTTCGCCGTAAAGCCTTTTTAAAATCTGACAACGCAGTGATATTGCCAAGAAGCAGAGCTTTTGATGGCTATGCAACACTATGCAACACTTGTATATCGAAGTTAAATATTACGAATATGTATTACGAATATGTATTTTGAATTTGGCGCGTTATGTTTGCTCTGAAAACGATCCCGCTAAAGGGATCGGGCGCTAAGGAGGTTAAACATCCACCAATATACAAGTGTTCCATACTCATCAAAAGCTCTGTTTCTTGGCAATATCACAGCGTTGTCAGATTTCAAAAAGGCTTTACGGCGAAAGCAGTACATTTGATTGTTTGAGGGTAGCACCTCACATATTCTTCCCATTACCATAATTTCATAATCCATCACGGCACACACATAACACATTTCACAGCGAAAACAAATCAATTACCTGTTGAAGAACTTTTGCTGAGGTCTTTCTAAGTGTCCAACGAAGACAATCCATGGTTCTTTGTTAGAAAAAGTAATGTATTTTATCCATAAATCTCCATTTGGTTTGCGGCGTTATAATCAGAAAGCGACAGCTTCCACTCCTCCATTGAAAGCGTGACGCAAACACGTTCATCTTATACCTATAAACTTGTCCAAGAACAATCAAACATAGTTTTAAATGTATCCGTAGGAACACTTTTACGTATATTTACTATTATAAATCAACCGGAATATAAACTGATCGATAAAGACGGTAAAAAACACACAGCGCGCCTTGTCGGGAGAGCGCAGTGCCTACTGTTGACATAAATGAGACACTTCCTGGTTTCCTCTTCTCTGGTCTAATTCATCCAAAATGAAAATCAATACTGTCTCGAGACTGTTGACATCCAGAGGAAGCGATGGGTACCTCATTCATATGCCCTTATAAGGGCATTTTCATGAGGGAGGGGTTCCAAATGAGGCACTCTGTGAAAACCACTTTTTCCAGGACATAAATTCCTCGGGGTTTCGCCTGCCATATCCGTTCTGTTTTACTCACAGACAAATGGTTAACAGTTTTGGAAATGCAGAGTGTTTCCTATCCAATGGTACCAAATATGTGCATATCCTATTTTCTGGGCCTGAATGGGAGGCATTTTACTTTGGGCACGCCAGGCTCTCCAAAACGGTCACCTCATGCACCCATCCCCAAGAAGTTGAGGGGTTTAGAGACAGGGGGAACGGATGAAGAGATGTTAAGGGGTTTAGAGACAGGGGGAACGGATTAAGAGGTGTTAAGGGGTTTAGAGGCAGGGGGAACGGATTAAGAGGTGTTAAGGGGTTTAGAGGCGGGGGGCGGATGAAGAGCTGTTAAGGGGTTTAGAGGCGGAGGGGGTGGATGAAGAGGTGTTAAGGTGTCTAGAGACAGGGGGAACGGATAAAGAGCTGTTAAGGGGTTTAGAGGCAGGTGGAACGGATGAACAGTTGTTAATGGGTTTAGAGCCAGGGGGGAACAGATGAAGAGGTGTTAAGGTGTCTAGAGGCAGGGGGAACGGATGGTGAACCTTCGCCCCAGTCTGAGGTCCTGAGCACTCTGGAGCAGGTTTTCATCAAGGATCTCTCTGAGGAAGTAACTGTATTATAAGATTTGCAAAAATGGAGGCGGTTAACAATCACTCAATGGTGCAGAGTTTAGAGCCCAACGAACAGAGTTGGGTCTCAGCTTTTATAGAAAAGTGCAACCTCTTTGTTCTATGTGGCAGTTAGCAGATGTGTGTAAACAGGGGCGGGAACATAGTGTGTAAAAGGTGATTAGTTTGTCTTTGCAGATTAAGATAGCCCGAGGTTGATAGCATGAGGGTTTCAACTATCTAACTGCATTTTCCAAAGATCACACTATAACGTGCTCCTTTCTGTAAGTTTCCACACAGCTGAGTTCCTGCAGATAGTAAAAAGAATGTGTCACATGCTGCAGTCGCACCCAAAAAGCTGTTAGCTATGCGCCCAGTCTTATGACTAAGTCAGAAGACAAGGTTGTATCAGGGAAAAAACACTAGCATATAACATAAACCATTCTCTAAGTATAAAACAGCATAGTATGTCTAATTTGTACTTTTTCCACCACATTTCCTCCTGTTTGAGATTGTCTCAACCTAATGGAAAATTAGTTACAAGCATTTTCATCAAACAAGCATTAACACGAGGGGAAAGAGGGAAAAGGAAAGACTGTCTTAAACTTAGTACATTACAATTGTATATGACCTCCTTTGTCATTTAGTTTCAAACCTTCACATAGTGCAATTCATTCTCAGGGGGGGACAGGAATATATGAATTACACACCAGTACATGCTTCATCCCCACACAAAAGGCAATCGCTTCGTTGACACTGTCCACATTGCCACGGGTCACCCTTAACTTGGAAGCACCATTTACAGAACCCTTGCTATGGGCATGGCATGTGGACATGCTACACCATTAATTGAATGTTTTCACCTCAGTGTTCTGGATTATCATCTTCATCAGACATGTAATCAGGCATAGGGAATAAATCAAGTGTATAGGTTTCTGGAGCATGGCGAGAACAGTGTCAACAGCTTTGCTGCATAATTTCTTAACAAGTCATAATAAGCATTATTGCAAAAGAGATTAAATAATGTAGCCCCCCCAAACACCAAACAATGACTGAACCCATCCAAATGGATTTCAATCATTGGCAACTTAGCCCTCACCGACACGGGGGACCATACAGTATATGGACAGTATGTACTACTTATATTACCAGTATTAACTTTCCTCATTACGGACCCCGTTTATCTCTGTCTTACACTGTCGCGAGTGGCATGTTAATGACAGATCGGTATCTCAATGCATTTTTAACCCTTATGTGGAGTTCATGTTTTTGCTATTCACCCAAGGTCCTGATGGACCAACAACATTATTGTTTTTTTTTAAACAATACAGCCATAACAATTTATGTAAAAATAACGTCATACTTAGATGTTGACATATCAATTACAAGCAATATAGACAGCATACATGGTTAATATTTGCCATTTACCTCTGCTAGATCACATTTATCAATAAAAGCACAATTCTTATTTTTTTAAATAAAATGTGATTTTTGTAAACAAAAAACTATTATAATCAAGAGATGAGTGGAATAAATCATGTTTATCTTTAACAATAGACTATTATCTAAGTAAAAAACAGCATAGTATGTCTAACTGGCAATTTTTCCACCACACCTTCAATGCTGCAGAAATGTTTACATGCCCTTCCCCAGATCTGTGCCTCGACACAATCCTGTCGCGGAGCTCTAAGGACAATTCCTTCGACCTCATGGCTTGGTTTTTGCTCTGACATGCACTGTCAAATGTATCACAACCGTCTGTGATTGTGAGTCCCATAGGGTGGCACACAATTGGCCCAGCGTCGTCCAGGTTTGGCCGGTGTAGGCCGTCATTGTAAATAAGGATTTGTTCTTAACTGACTTGCCTAGTTAAATAAAGGTAAAATAAATAAAATTAAATATACAGCTCCCTGAATGCGGTTTTAGTGCCAGCATCGGTTTGACGGCTACGAAAATGTAGATGAAAACTCTCTCGTTGGTAGTGTGGTCTACAGCTTATCATGAGGTATACCTCAAGACTTCCTTAATATTAGACATTGCGCACCAGCTGTTATTGACAAACAGACACACACCACCACCACTCGTCTTACCAGACGTAGCAGTTATAACTGTATATTATCCATGTTGTCGTTCAACCACAACTCGGGGGAAACATAAGATATTACAGTTTTCTTGTCCCGTTGGTAGGTTAGTCTTAAATGGAGCTCATCCAGTTTATTCTCCAGTGATTGCACGTTGGCCAATAGAACAGATGGTAGAGGCGGGTTACCCACTTGCCAATGAAAACTCACAAGCACCCCGATCTCCGCCCTCTGTACCTCTTTTCTTCACGCGAATGACGGAGATTTGGGGATGATCTCGGAGAAACAGTATATCCTTCGCATCGGACTCGTTAAAGAAAAAAAATCTTTGTCCAGTTCGAGGTGAGTAATTGCTGTAATCACTTTTTCCAGGACATAAATTCCTCGGGGTTTCGCCTGCCATATCCGTTCTGTTTTACTCACAGACAAATGGTTAACAGTTTTGGAAATGCAGAGTGTTTCCTATCCAATGGTACCAAATATGTGCATATCCTATTTTCTGGGCCTGAATGGGAGGCATTTTACTTTGGGCACGCCAGGCTCTCCAAAACGGTCACCTCATGAGCCGATCCCTAACAAGTTAAGGGGTTTAGAGGCGGGGGGGTCGGATGAAGAGGTGTTAAGGTATTTAGAGGCAGGGGGAACTGATGAAGAGGTGTTAAGGTGTCTAGAGGCAGGGGAATGGATGAAGAGGTGTTATTAAGGTGTCTAGAGGCAGGTGGAACGGATGAACAGTTGTTAATGGGTTTAGAGCCAGGGGGGAACAGATGAAGAGGTGTTAAGGTGTCTAGAGGCAGGGGGGAACGGATGAAGAGATGTTAAGGGGTTTAGAGGCAGGGGGAACGGATTAATAGATGTTAAGGGATTTAGAGGCAGGGGGAACAGATGAATAGATGTTAACTTCTTGGGGATTGCTGGGGCGCTAGCGCCCCAATCCCATTACTACCAGGTGAAATGCAAGGCGCCAAATTCAAAATCCAAAAGTTGAATTATTAAACATCCACCAATATACAAGTGTTCCATACTCATCAAAAGCTCTGTTTCTTGGCAATATCACAGCGTTGTCAGATTTCAAAAAGGCTTTACGGCGAAAGCAGTACATTTGATTGTTTGAGGGTAGCACCTCACATATTCTTCCCATTACCATAATTTCATAATCTATCACGGCACACACATAACACATTTCACAGCGAAAACAAATCAATTACCTGTTGAAGAACTTTTGCTGAGGTCTTCCTAAGTGTCCAACGAAGACAATCCATGGTTCTTTTGTTAGAAAAAGTAATGTATTTTATCCATAAATCTCCATTTGGTTTTGCGCGTTATAATCAGAAAGCGACAGCTTCCACTCCTCCATTGAAGCGTGACGCAAACACGTTCATCTTATACCTATAAACTTGTCCAAGAACAATCAAACATAGTTTTAAATGTATCCGTAGGAACACTTTTACGATATATTTACTATTATAAATCAACCGGAATATAAACTGATCGATAAAGACGGTAAAAAACACACAGCGCGCCTTGTCGGGAGAGCGCAGTGCCTACTGTTGACATAAATGAGACACTTCCTGGTTTCCTCTTCTCTGGTCTAATTCATCCAAAATGAAAATCAATACTGTCTCGAGACTGTTGACATCCAGAGGAAGCGATGGGTACCTCATTCATATGCCCTTATAAGGGCATTTTCATGAGGGAGGGGTTCCAAATGAGGCACTCTGTGAAAACCACTTTTTCCAGGACATAAATTCCTCGGGGTTTCGCCTGCCATATCCGTTCTGTTTTACTCACAGACAAATGGTTAACAGTTTTGGAAATGCAGAGTGTTTCCTATCCAATGGTACCAAATATGTGCATATCCTATTTTCTGGGCCTGAATGGGAGGCATTTTACTTTGGGCACGCCAGGCTCTCCAAAACGGTCACCTCATGCACCCATCCCCAAGAAGTTGAGGGGTTTAGAGACAGGGGGAACGGATGAAGAGATGTTAAGGGGTTTAGAGACAGGGGGAACGGATTAAGAGGTGTTAAGGGGTTTAGAGGCAGGGGGAACGGATTAAGAGGTGTTAAGGGGTTTAGAGGCGGGGGGCGGATGAAGAGCTGTTAAGGGGTTTAGAGGCGGAGGGGGTGGATGAAGAGGTGTTAAGGTGTCTAGAGACAGGGGGAACGGATAAAGAGCTGTTAAGGGGTTTAGAGGCAGGTGGAACGGATGAACAGTTGTTAATGGGTTTAGAGCCAGGGGGGAACAGATGAAGAGGTGTTAAGGTGTCTAGAGGCAGGGGGAACGGATGGTGAACCTTCGCCCCAGTCTGAGGTCCTGAGCACTCTGGAGCAGGTTTTCATCAAGGATCTCTCTGAGGAAGTAACTGTATTATAAGATTTGCAAAAATGGAGCGGTTAACAATCACTCAATGGTGCAGAGTTTAGAGCCCAACGAACAGAGTTGGGTCTCAGCTTTTATAGAAAAGTGCAACCTCTTTGTTCTATGTGGCAGTTAGCAGATGTGTGTAAACAGGGGCGGGGAACATAGTGTGTAAAAGGTGATTAGTTTGTCTTTGCAGATTAAGATAGCCCGAGGTTGATAGCATGAGGGTTTCAACTATCTAACTGCATTTTCCAAAGATCACACTATAACGTGCTCCTTTCTGTAAGTTTCCACACAGCTGAGTTCCTGCAGATAGTAAAAAGAATGTGTCACATGCTGCAGTCGCACCCAAAAAGCTGTTAGCTGTACGCCCAGTCTTATGACTAAGTCAGAAGACAAGGTTGTATCAGGGAAAAAAACACTAGCATATAACATAAACCATTCTCTAAGTATAAAACAGCATAGTATGTCTAATTTGTACTTTTTCCACCACATTTCCTCCTGTTTGAGATTGTCTCAACCTAATGGAAAATTAGTTACAAGCATTTTCATCAAACAAGCATTAACACGAGGGGAAAGAGGGAAAAGGAAAGACTGTCTTAAACTTAGTACATTACAATTGTATATGACCTCCTTTGTCATTTAGTTTCAAACCTTCACATAGTGCAATTCATTCTCAGGGGGGGACAGGAATATATGAATTACACACCAGTACATGCTTCATCCCCACACAAAGGCAATCGCCGTTGACACTGTCCACATTGCCACGGGTCACCCTTAACTTGGAAGCACCATTTACAGAACCCTTGCTATGGGCATGGCATGTGGACATGCTACACCATTAATTGAATGTTTTCACCTCAGTGTTCTGGATTATCATCTTCATCAGACATGTAATCAGGCATAGGGAATAAATCAAGTGTATAGGTTTCTGGAGCATGGCGAGAACAGTGTCAACAGCTTTGCTGCATAATTTCTTAACAAGTCATAATAAGCATTATTGCAAAAGAGATTAAATAATGTAGCCCCCCAAACACCAAACAATGACTGAACCCATCCAAATGGATTTCAATCATTGGCAACTTAGCCCTCACCGACACGGGGGACCATACAGTATATGGACAGTATGTACTACTTATATTACCAGTATTAACTTTCCTCATTACGGACCCCGTTTATCTCTGTCTTACGCTGTCGCGAGTGGCATGTTAATGACAGATCGGTATCTCAATGCATTTTTAACCCTTATGTGGAGTTCATGTTTTTGCTATTCACCCAAGGTCCTGATGGACCAACAACATTATTGTTTTTTTAAACAATACAGCCATAACAATTTATGTAAAAATACGTCATACTTAGATGTTGACATATCAATTACAAGCAATATAGACAGCATACATGGTTAATATTTGCCATTTACCTCTGCTAGATCACATTTATCAATAAAAGCACAATTCTTATTTTTAAATAAAATGTGATTTTTGTAAACAAAAAACTATTATAATCAAGAGATGAGTGGAATAAATCATGTTTATCTTTAACAATAGACTATTATCTAAGTAAAAACAGCATAGTATGTCTAACTGGCAATTTTTCCACCACACCTTCAATGCTGCAGAAATGTTTACATGCCCTTCCCCAGATCTGTGCCTCGACACAATCCTGTCAGGAGCTCTAAGGACAATTCCTTCGACCTCATGGCTTGGTTTTGCTCTGACATGCACTGTCAAATGTATCACAACCGTCTGTGATTGTGAGTCCCATAGGGTGGCACACAATTGGCCCAGCGTCGTCCAGGTTTGGCCGGTGTAGGCCGTCATTGTAAATAAGGATTTGTTCTTAACTGACTTGCCTAGTTAAATAAAGGTAAAATAAATAAAATTAAATATACAGCTCCCTGAATGCGGTTTTAGTGCCAGCATCGGTTTGGCGGACTCTACGAAAATGTAGATGAAAACTCTCTCGTTGGTAGTGTGGTCTACAGCTTATCATGAGGTATACCTCAAGACTTCCTTAATATTAGACATTGCGCACCAGCTGTTATTGACAAATAGACACACACCACCACCACTCGTCTTACCAGACGTAGCAGTTATAACTGTATATTATCCATGTTGTCGTTCAACCACAACTCGGGGGAAACATAAGATATTACAGTTTTCTTGTCCCGTTGGTAGGTTAGTCTCAAATGGAGCTCATCCAGTTTATTCTCCAGTGATTGCACGTTGGCCAATAGAACAGATGGTAGAGGCGGGTTACCCACTTGCCAATGAAAACTCACAAGCACCCCGATCTCCGCCCTCTGTACCTCTTTTCTTCACGCGAATGACGGAGATTTGGGGATGATCTCGGAGAAACAGTATATCCTTCGCATCGGACTCGTTAAAGAAAAAAATCTTTGTCCAGTTCGAGGTGAGTAATTGCTGTTCTGATATCCGGAAGCTCTTTTCGATCATAAGTTACAAACAATGTGAAAAAGCACACCAAATAGCACAGTTGGTTAGGAGCCCGTAAAACGGCAGCCATCCACTACGGCGCCGATATCGTTGTTCTGAAGTTCAGAAGACCTTTTTGGTCATAGGAAACGATGGCGGAAACAAAAAATGTGAAGATCAGCGCAAAAAAAACACACAAAATAGCATAATTGGTCAGGAGCCCGTAAAACGGCTGCTATACATCCCAGCGCAATTCTTTCTAGAATGCGCCATTCAGCCTAATTCTGACATTTCTATGAAATTGCACTTAACCAGCCTACTTTGCTTGTAAATAGCCATTGCTATCTGTTGTTTTGTTGTTTTTAAATATGTTATTTTGCCTGTACGTACAGTACCAGTCAAAAGTTTAGACACACCTACTCATTCAAGGGTTTTTCTTATTATTTTTGTATTTTCTACATTGTAGAATAATAGTGAAGACATCAAAACTATGAAATAACACATATGGAATCATGTAGTAACCAAAAAAGTGTTAAACAAATCTAAATATATTTATATTTGAGATTCTTCTAAGTAGCCACCCTTTGCCTTGACGACAGCTTTGCACACTCTTGGCATTCTCTCAACCAGCTTAATGAGGTAGTCACCTGGAATTTCAATTAATAGGTATGCCTTGTTAAAAGTTCATTTGTGGAATTTCTTTCCTTCTTAATGCGTTTGAGCCAATCAGCTGTTTTTTGACAAGGCAGGGGTGGTATAACATTTTCCGACAAGATAGAACTGCCAAGGTGGGCGGAGTTGCAATCTACTGCACAGATAACCTGCAGAGTTCTGTCATACTATCCAGGTCTGTGCCCAAACAATTCAAGCTTCTACTTCTAAAAATCCACCTTTCCAGAAACAAGTCTCTTACCGTTGCCGCTTGTTATAGACCACCTTCTGCCCTCAGCTGTGCCCTGGACACCATATGTGAATTGATTGCCCCCATCTATCTTCAGAGCTCGTAATGTTAGGTGACCTAAACTGGGACATGCTTAACACCCCGGCTGTCCTACAATCTAAGCTAGATGCCCTCAAACTCACACAAATTATCAATGAACCTACCAGGTACAACCCCAAATCCATAGACACGGGCACCCTCATAGATATCATCCTGACCAACCTGCCCTCTAAATACACCTCTGCTGTCTTCAACCAGGATCTCAGCAATCACTGCCTCATTGCTTGCGTCCATAATGGGTCTGCGGTCAAACGACCACCCCGCATCACTGTCAAACGCTCCCTAAAACACTTCAGCGAGCAGGCCTTTATAAACGGCCTGGCCCGGGTATCCTGGAGGGATATTGACCTCATTCCGTCAGTAGAGGATGCATGGTTTTTCTTTAAAAGTGCTTTCCTCACCATCTTAAATAAGTATGCCCCATTCAATAAATGTTGACCCAGGAACAGATATAGCCCTTGGTTCACTCCAGACCTGACTGCCCTTGACCAGCACAAAAACATCCTGTGGCGTACTGCATTAGCTTTGAATAGCCCCCGCGATATGCAACATTTCAGGGAAGTCAGGAACCAATATACACAGTCAGTTAGGAAAGCAAAGGCTAGCTTTTTCAAACAGAAATTTGCATCCTGTAGCACGAACTCCAAAAGGTTCTGGGACACTGTAAAGTCCATGGAGAGTAAGAGCACCTCCTCCCAGCTGCCCACTGCACTGAGGTTAGGAAACATTGTCACCACAGATAAATCCACGATAATTGAGAATTTCAATAAGCATTTTTTCTACGGCTGCCCATGCTTTCCACCTGGCTACCCCTACCCCGGTCAACAGCCCTGCAGCCCCCTAGCAACTTGCCCAAGCCTCCCCCATTTCTACTTCACCCAAATCCAGATAGCTGATGTTGCAATATCTGGACCCCTACAAATCAGCCGGGCTAGACAATCTGGACCCTCTCTTTCTAAAATTATCTGCCAAAATTGTTGCAACCTTACTAGCCTGTTCAACCTCTCTTTGGTATTGTTTGAGATCCCCAAAGATTGGAAAGCTGCCGCGGTCATCCCCCTCTTCAAAGGGGGAGACACTCTAGAGCCAAACTGTTACAGACCTATATCTATCCTACTTTGCCTTTCTAAGGTCTTCGAAAGCCAAGTTAACAAACAGATCACCGACCATTTCGAATTCCACCGTACTTTCTCCGCTATGCAATCTGGTTTCCGAGCTGGTCATGGGTGCACCTCAGCCACGCTCAACTTCCTAAACGATATCATAACCGCCATCGATAAAAGACAATACTGTGCATCCGTATTCATCGACCTGGCCAAGGCTTTCGACTGTGTCAATCACCACATTCTTATTGGCAGACTCAACAGCCTTGGGTTCTCAAATGACTGCCTCGCTTGGTTCACCAACTACTTCTCAGACAGAGTTCAGTGTGTCAAATTGGAGGGCCTGTTGTCTCGACCTCTGGCAGTCTCTATGAGGGTGCCACAGGGTTCAATTCTCGGGCCAACTCTTTTCTCTGTGTACATCATTGATTTCGCTCTTGCTGCTGGTGATTCTCTGATCCACCTCTACGCAGACGACACCATTCTGTATACTTCTGGCCCTTCTTTGGACTACAAATACCTAGGTGTCTGGTTAGACTGTAAACTCTCCTTCCAGACTCACATTAAGCATCTACAATCCAAAATTAAATCTAGAATCGGCTTCCTATTTTGCAACAAAGCATCCTTCACTCATGCTGCCAAACATACCCTCGTAAAACTGACTATCCTACCGATCCTTGACTTCGGCGATGTCATTTACAAAATAGCCTCCAACACTCTACTCAGCAAATTGGATGCAGTCTATCACAGTGCCATCCGTTTTGTCACCAAAGACCCATATACTACCCACCACTGCGACCTGTATGCTCTCGTTGGCTGGCCCTTGCTTCATATTAGCCGCCAAACCCACTGGCTCCAGGTCATCTATAAGTCTTTGCTAGGTAAAGCCCTGCCTTATCTCAGCTCACTGGTCACCATAGCAGCACCCACCCGTAGCACGTGCTCCAGCAGGTATATTTCACTGGTCACCCCTAAAGCCAATTCCTTCTTTGGCCGCCTTTCCTTCCAGTTTTCTGCTGCCAATGACTGGAACGATTTGCCAAAAATCACTGAAGCTGGAGATATCTCCCTCACTAACTTTAAGCATCAGCTGTCAGAGCAGCTCACTGATCATTGCTCCTGTACATAGCCCATATGTAAATATCCCATCCAACTACCTCATCCCCATATTGTTAAGTTTTTTCTACTTTGCACCCCAGTAACTCTACTTGCACATTAATCTTCTGCACATCTAACACTCCAGTGTTTAATTGCTAACTTGTAATTACTTCGCCACTACTGCCTATTTGTTGCCTTAGCTCCCTAATCATACCTCATTTGCACACACTGTATATATATTTTTTCTATTGTGTTATTGATTGTAGATTTGTTTATTTCATGTGTAACTCTGTGCTGTTTGTGTCGCACTGCTTTGCTTTATATTGGACATGTTGCAGTTGTAAATGAGAACGTGTTCTCAACTGGCCTACCTGGTTAAATAAAGAAGATTTAGTAAAATACCAAGTCCATGTTATGGCAAGAACAGCTTAAATAAGCAACGAGAAATGACTGTCCATCATTACTTTAAGACATGAAGGTCAGTCAATCCGGAAAATGTGAAGAACTTTGAACGTTTCTTCAAGTGCAGTCCCAAAAACCATCAAGCGCTATGATGAAACTGGCTCTCATGAGGACCACCACAGCAAAGGAATACCCAGAGTCACCTCTGCTGCAGAGGATAAGTTCATTAAAGTTACCAGCCTCAGAAATTGCATCCCAAACAAATGCTTCACAGAGTTCAATTATCAGACACATCTCAACATCAACTGTTCAAAGGAGACTGCGTGAGCCTTCATGGTCGAATTGCTGCAAAGAAACCACTACTAAAGGACACCAATAAGAATAAGAGACTTGCTTGGGCCAAGAAACACGAGCAATGGACATTAGACCGGTGGAAATCTGTCCTTTGGTCTGATGAGTCCAAATTTGAGATTTTTGGTTCTGACTGCCGTGTATTTGTGAGACGCAGAGTAGGTGAACGGATGATCTCTGCATGTGTGGTTCCCACCGTGAAGCATGGAGGAGGAGGTGTGATAGTGTGGGGTTGCTTTGCTGGTGACACTGTCAGTGATTTATTTAGAATTAAAGGCACACTTAACTACTTAGGGAGTGGTGGGGCCGACACTACCCGGTGAAATGCAAGGCGCCAAATTCAAAATCCAATAGTTGAATTATTAAACATTCATCAATATACAAGTGTTGCATAGTAATCAAAAGCTCTACTTCTTGGCATTATCACAGCGTTGTCAGATTTCAAAAAGGCTTTACGGCGAAAGCACTACATTTGATTGTTTGAGGGTAGCACCTTAGCATAAATTCATAAACCATCACGGTTCACACAAAACACATTTCACAGCGAAAACAAATCCCTTACCTTTTGAACAACTTCTGCTGAGGGCTTCCCAAGTGTCCAACGAAGACAATCCATGGTTCTTTTTTTCGAAAAAGTCATTTATTATATCCATAAATCTCTGTTTGGTTGGTGCATTATGATCAGAAAATACAGCATCCACTCGCCCATTGAACCGTGAAGAGAACTCGTTCAACCTATACCTATACACTTGTCCAAGAACAATCAAACATCATTGATAATGTATCCTTAGGAACACTTTTATGTATATTTAGTATAATATTTCAACCGGATCGTAAACTGGGCGATAGGAAAGGAAAAAACCACAGCGTGCGCAAGCCCGTGAACGCGCATCCTCTTCTGTTTACATCTGGTGACCACTTACCAATTCTTCTTCTATTACCATCCAGAGCAACTAAACATAATCAAAACACTGTCTAGAGACTGTTGACATCCAGTGGAAGCAATAGGTACTGAAATCTTACTCCCTTATATGGTCATTTTCAATAGGGAGGGGTTCAAAATGAGGCAATGTGTCAAATACACTTTTTCCAGGACAGACATTCCTCGGGTTTTGCCTGCTATATCCGTTCTGTTATACTCACAGACAATATTTTAACACTCTTAGAAACTTCAGAATGTTTTCTATCCAATAGTACTGATTATGTGCATATCCTATTTTCTGGGCCTGAGTGGGAGGCATTTTACTTTGAGCATGCCAGACTCTCCAAAACCGTCACCTCGGGAGCTGCTCCCTAAGAAGTTAACCAGCATGGCTACCACAGCAATCTGCTTTGCGCTTAGTGGGACTATAATTTGTTTTTCAACATGACACTGACCCAACATACATCCAGGCTGTCTATGGGCTATTTGACCAAGAAGGAGAGTGACGGAGTGCTGCATCAAATGACCTGGCCTCCACAATCACTTGACCTCAACCCAACTGAGATGGTTTGGGATGAGTTGGACCGCAGAGTGAAGGAAAAGCAGCCAACAAGTGCTCAGCATATGTGGGAACTCCTTCAAGACTGTTGAAAAAGCGTTCCAAGTGAAGATGGTTGAGAGAATGCCAGGAGTGTGCAAAGCTGTCATCAAGGCAAAGGGTAGCTATTTTGAACACTTTTTTGGTTATTACATGATTCCATATGAATTATTTCATAGTTTTGATGTCTTCACTATTATTTTACAATGTAGAAAATATTAAAAATAAAGAAAACCCTTGAATGATTAGGTGTGGCGGTCTATTTATATTTGTTAACAACAGCTGGTGCACGAAATCTAAGGAAGTTTTCATCTATATTCTTCGTAGCTGTCTATTTAACACCACAAAACGATGCTGGCAATAAGACGGCACTCAATGAACTGTATACGGCCATAAGCAAACAGGAAAACGCTCATCCAGAGGTGGCGCTCCTAGTGGCCGGGGACTTTAATACAGGGAAACTTAAATACATTTTTCCTAATTTCTACTAGCATGTTAAATGTACAACCAGAGGGAAAAAAATATAGACCACCTGTACTCTACACACAGAGACGCGTACAAAGCTCTCCCTCACCCTCCATTTGGCAAATCTGACCATAATTCTGTCCTCCTAATTCCTGTTTACAAGCAAACACTAAAGCAGGAAGCACCACAATAAGTGCATTGATGATGTCGTCCCCACAGTGACTGTACGTACATACCCCAACCAGAAGCCATGGATTGCAAGCAACATCCGCACTGAGCTAAAGGGTAGAGCTGCCGCTGTCAAGGAGTGGGACTTTAACCGGGAAGCTTATAAGAAACCATCAAACAGGCAAAGCGTCAATACAGGATTAAGATTAAATCGTACTACACCAGCTCCCACGCTCGTCGGATGTGGCAGGGCTTGCAAACAGACTACAAAGGGAAGCGCAGCCGTGAGCTGCCCAGTGACACGAGCCTGCCGGATGAGCTAAATTACTTCTATCCTCGCTTCAATGTAAGTACTACTGAAACATGCAAGAGAGCATCAGATGTTCAGATGACTGTGATCACTCTCTCCGTAGCTGATGTGAGTAAGACCTTTAAACATGTCAACATTCACAAGGCTGCAGGGCCAGACGGATTACCAGGACGTGTACTCTGAGCATGCACTGACCAAATGGCAAGAGTCTTCACTGACATTTTCAACCTGTCCCTGACTGAGTCTGTAATACCAACATGTTTCAAGCACACCATAGTCCCTGTGCCCAAGAACACTAAGGTAACCTGCCTTAATGACTACCAACCCCTAGCACTCACGTCTGTAGCCATGAAGTGCTATGAAAGGCTGGTCAAGGCTCACATCAACACCATTGTCTCAGAAACTCTAGACACACTCCAATTTGCATACCGCCCCAACAGATCCACAGATGATGCAATTTCTATTGCACTCCACACTGCCCTTTCCCACCTGGACAAAAGGAACACATACGTGAGAATGCTATTCATTGACTTCACTCAGCGTTCAACACCATAGTGCCCTCAAAGCTCATCACTAAGCTAAGGACCCTGGGACTAAACAACTCCCTCTGCAACTGGATCCTGGACTTCCTGACGGGCACCCCCAGGTGGTAAAGGTAGGTAACAACACATCCACCACGCAGATACTTAACACGGGTGTCCCTCAGGGGTGCATGCTCAGCCCCCTCCTGTGCTCCCTATTCACTCATGACTGCATGGCCAGGACGACTCCAACACCATCATTAACTTTGCCGATGACACAACAGTGGCAGGCCTGATCACCGACAACGATGAGACAGCCTATAGGGTGGAGGTCAGAGACCTGACCTAACCTCTCCCTCAACATGATCAAGACAAAAGAGATGATTGTGAACTACAGGAAAAGGAGGACCGAGCTCGCCCCCATTCTCTTCGACGGGGCTGTAGTGGAGTTTGAGAGCTTCAAGTTCCTTGGTGTCCACATCACAAACAAACTATCATGGTCCAAGCACCCCAAGACAGTCGTGTAGCAGGCACGACAAAGCCTATTCCCCCCCAGAAGACTGAAAGGATTTGACATGGGTCCTCAGATCCTTAAAAAGTTCTACAGCTGCACCATTGAGAGTATCCTAACTGGTTGCTTCACTGCCTGGTATGGCAACTGCTCGGCCTCCGACCGTAAGGCACTACAGAGGGTAGTACGTACGGTCCAGTTCATCACTGGGGCCAAACTTCCTGCCAACCAGGACCTCTATACCAGGCGGTGTCAGAGGAAGGCCCTACAAATTGTCAAAGACTCCAGCCAGCCTAGTCAAAGACTGTTCTTTGTTCTACCGCACGGCAAGCAGTACCGGAGCACCAAGTCTACGTTCAAAAGGCTTCTTAACAGCTTCTACCCCCAATCCATAACACTCTTGAATAGCTAATCAAATGGCTACCCAGACTATTTGCATTGCCCCCCTCTTTTACGCTGCTTCTACTCTCTGTTTATTACCTATGCATAGTCACTTTAACTCTACCTACATGTACATATTACCTCAATTACCTCGACTGACCAGTACCACTTTTGACTGGTACTGTATATTGTTTGCTGCAAAAATTAATTGCCTGAATCTTTTCTGAATCTGAAAGACAAACACAGATAGGCTGCGTTTACACAGGCAGCCCAATTCTGATATTTTGCCTAATTGTTTTGCAAAAGTGCTGATCTGATTGGACAAAAGACCAATTTGTGGGAAAAGATCAGAATGTGTAAACGCAGCCATAGAGGAGGCAGTTCAGCAGCTGAAATGTTTTGTAATATCCTCAGCTCCTCTCACTCACTCTCTCATCAAACTAAACCTGCTGTAGCAATGGCCTGGGATGATTCAAGCTGAAATTACAGTAGTTATGAATGAGTGACGGCTTGTGTAGAGTTTTCGACGTATCTCTCGTTTCTTTCTGAGTTATTCTCTAGATCACATTCTATGTTGAGTTTAGCTTTTGTGCAAATCTCCCACTCATTTTTAAGCAAAACAGACCTCAAGTTTGGATTCTGTGTCAACGATCTGATTTCTTTCACAACTTGTCTGTGCGATCTATGAGTGGTGCGTAATGGTTTTCTGGGTGTTTTTCAGGGTGAACCTGGAGAGTGTAACTGTATCAGCCCTCCACATGCAGGAACAGGAGGAACAGGAGGACCGGTGAGTATGGCTAGGTTGTGCGTGTGCGCACACACACATGCATACACATACACACACACACACACACACACAGCTGTCTTTACATTTTTTCACTGTAGGGTGCCAGTGTTTGTTCATGCATATTCATGATCTGCTGATGATGTGCCCTGAATTTGACTACTCCTGCCTTGCAGGGAGCCCCAGGAACACTGGGAGGAAACATGTGGCAGGTCTGGTCTCTCTATCATCTATTAGCCATGTCTTCCTCTTGGCTTCAGTTCACTGGTGTCTATTGGCTGAATATCAATTGAATTTGTTTTTTGTTGTTGGAATAATTAGGCTACAAATGATGCCTGTTGATGTTGTGTGGTTCGCACAGTCTCACTGGATTAAGTGTGTGTGTGTCTGTGTGTGTGTGTGTTCCAGGGGCCTCCGGGACCACCAGGTCCTGCTGGCCCTCCTGGGCCACAGGGCTTCATCGGCATCCCAGGACCCCAGGTAAGAGAGAGGGGGAGCAGGGTGGTGCAGGATGGTGGGGTCACGTCCTATTGAATTGTATTGAATATAATTCAATTAACCCTTTACTACACACAGGGTACAGCAGCAAACCTCCTAATTTTCACTCCCTAGTCCTCTCTATTCATCTTTATCACTCTGTCATTCATCAAAATGAATATACCTTGGCCCTTTCTTTCTCTCTCTCTCTCTTTCTCTCCCTGTCACTTTTCTCTCTATCTATCGTTCTCTCTCTCTTTCTCTCACTCTCTCTCTCTCTTTCTTTCTCTCTCGTTCTCTCTCTTTCTCTTTTTCTTCTCTTCTCACTCTTGTTCCTTATTTTTCTCCACACTGTGTTTCTCCTCTCTTTCTTCCGCCTTCGTCCTTTCTCCTCCCACATTCCTCCTTCCAGGTCCATTATTTCCTCTTCAGGTTTGGCTTCCATAAAGTGTTCTGGCTTGGGCAGCTTGAGGTCATGGCTAGCACAACTCTAAATGCAAATTAAGACCACATTAAAATTGCAAAGGATTTTAAATTAATCTTACATTTCATAATTTAAACATGTTACACAATAGTACAAGTAAAGATGCAAGTACATAAATAACTATTGCATCAATACAATAGCTTAAATCATGTTTATGTAATGAAACTATGCTAATTGTTAACCCTTTGGGGTGTAAATGTATAATGGGAGTTTTTGTTCAATCGTAGCACGGCTTTAAACATTCACTAACTCTTGTGGGAAGCTTTGGGATTGTTGAATATTACTATTGAAGTATGATACTTTAGGAATATTGCTGAGAATATTGATGGTTATAAACTGATTAAAGTATTAATTAAATAGTTATTTAACCATTTAGTAAACTTATTGTAAATGAGAAGATCTTCAAATAAAGTTTTAGGAGAATATTTCCTCTAATTGTAGGGGAAATCTGAAATCTTAATTTTATTCTCAACAGTGTACAAAGGTAAATCAGATGAATGGGAATGCTGAGAGGAGTTTTAAATAACATATGGGTCCCATGTTTCCATTGGAAACAAAGATGTAATATTGGTTCTTAAAGACCAGGCTCAGTTCACTGTGTAAGACAATAGATTGATTCATCTGAATATGATGTTCATGTATTCATCAAGCACCCAACCATAACGTTGTGTGCATAAATCAAATTTGCACTTAAATATCCGGTTGAAATCAAACCACTTTAAAATATATATTTTCACCTCTTGCACAGAGATCCCTGCATGGTCTTTAATCTGGTATTGTGTTTATCTCTCAAAATTAGACAAAACAATCTAATTATTTACACCAAACTATAATCAAACTATTTAAATGAATTTAAATAGTTTTTAAAAACTAGACAACCAAACCAGAAGAGTCTGAACACAAACCAGGAGAGGGAGAACACAGGTGATTGGTTGTTCCTTCAACCTTGAACCTGTGACCCCTCTGACCATTGGTGGAGAGGGATGTGGCAAGCCTGTGATTGGCTAAAACCAGTTGAACCTCAGTTCCTTCTTTCAGGGTATCCCTGGCAACGACGGGGTAACAGGGCAGCCGGGTCTGCCTGGGAAAACTGTAAGTAAACAGACAGCAAGGGGGAGTCACTTCCATTTAAATTCAGACACTTCAGAAAGTGGAAAGAAAGTGAGGGAAAAGTATGCTCATTGTCAATGAATATCAATGATACTTTCTGATTCTATAATTCATTTGCTGAATTGTTTAAATTGAAATGGATTTGACCCCAACCCATGCCAGACATACAGTAGGAGGCGAAGCTAGAGGAGAGTGCTACAGCTTTGTGATTTGGGCGATGAGGGGGGAAGGGGTCTGTGTTGTGACTGGAGCACTCTGGCAGAAGTTCATTGATGATCTGTACAATTTCATCACAAAACTATACAGTAGGCACACTACGACTGAGTGGCAGTTCATAGTGGTAAAGTATACAGTGTGTTTTTATGATGTAGAGGAATGCATGTCCTCACACTTTACTTTCTGTCTTCAAATGCACTTTTTGCCTTTTGGAGAGACTTTAACCATTGATTTGTGACCCAAAAGCATGCACGCCACACACACACACACACTCAGACACACACACATTTTTAATGTAGTGTCATGAAGGCAGTGTGTGTGTGTGTGCAGCCATTAGTTTGATTCAAAGAGATTTGCTGTACTCTGCTGTTCAGCCTTGTTATGCAGAGTACAGTAAGAGCCTGTAGATCTGCTGTTGAAAGGAATGCACTATGAGCTCTAGTTTCATATCACTGCCATCCATCTCAGCTCCCTGCCGCACGCACACACGCACACGCACACACACACACACACACACACACCCTCACCAGAATAATCAATATACCCACAGTGGAAATTTGGCTTCAAACACATCCACGCACACACACGCATCCACGTACATACACACACACACACACACATTATACACACTCCAGAAGTGCTCTAGTCCTAACACCGGTAGACAGGCAGACAGACCAGCAGCTCTCTAGCTCCATTGCCCTGCCTGCATGTTGAGTTTCAGTGGATTTAAACACCTAAAACAGACTCTTCAAACTATTCACTCTTAGCTTAATTCTTAAAGCAGTCTTGGCTTAATCTTAGCTAAGTATAAATGTATCCTTAAAAAACTAACAACTTTGTCAGAAACACAATTTAACAGGCAAGTTATTCGAATGCAAATTAATCCACATCATTAAAAAAAGACAATTTAACAAAAGTGCAGGATATTTAAATAGGAGGATATTGAACGTGAATGTCAGACCGCTCTTTGACAGGTCTTGTTTGATGCGTACAACCTTAGTCTAACAAATCCTGCGTATAATAACAACCATTTGGTTTTAAAAGCCAATTGGTTTTAAAAGTGTTTGAAACCAGGCTAACTGCAATTCACAGGTTATCTCATTGTGTGAAGGGCCCCACTGTTAAAAAGTGGAAGTATTGTACTGTAAGTGGGTTTCCTGGTGTGATTGGAGTGGTACAAATGTTTCAGGCCAACCATGTTGTAAATCAATTAACTTTAAAACTCTAACAATAATCCAGATGAATACCTGGAATTTAATACCAACCTGCTTTGAAAGACTTGCAAAATCTTGTTATTTTGAATGTTTTGTGTCTCCTTGGGCAAATCTTAAATGGTATCCTATTCACTCTAGTGCCCTATGTGACTCTGGCCACTACCTGGGGAATGTAGTGTCATTTGGGACTCCTGAATGGATCGTTCATCGAATTTGCACTGTACTGCAGTTCAACACTTTGGACTGTACTGCAGTTCAACACCGTTTTTACTGTACTGCAGTTCAACACTTTGGACTGTACTGCAGTTCAACACTTTGCACTGTACTGCAGTTCAACACTGTACTGCAGTTCAACACTTTGGACTGTACTGCAGTTCAACACTTTGGACTGTACTGCAGTTCAACACTGTACTGCAGTTCAACACTGTACTGCAGTTCAACACTTTGCATTGTACTGCAGTTCAACACTCTACTGCAGTTCAACACTTTGGACTGTACTGCAGTTCAACACCATTTGCACTGTACTGCAGTTCAACACTTTGCACTGTACTGCAGTTCAACACTGTACTGCAGTTCAACACTTTGGACTGTACTGTAGTTCAACACTGTACTGCAGTTCAACACTTTGGACTGTACTGCAGTTCAACACTTTGCACTGTACTGCAGTTCAACACTTTGGACTGTACTGCAGTTCAACACTTTGGACTGTACTGCAGTTCAACACTTTGCACTGTACTGCAGTTCAACACTCTACTGCAGTTCAACACTTTGGACTGTACTGCAGTTCAACACCATTTGCACTGTACTGCAGTTCAACACAGTACTGCAGTTCAACACTTTGCACTGTACTGCAGTTCAACACTGACTGCAGTTTAACACTTTGGACTGTACTGTAGTTCAACACTGTACTGCAGTTCAACACTTTGGACTGTACTGCAGTTCAACACCATTTGCACTGTACTGCAGTTCAACACAGTACTGCAGTTCAACACTTTGCACTGTACTGCAGTTCAACACTGACTGCAGTTCAACACTTTGGACTGTACTGTAGTTCAACACTGTACTGCAGTTCAACACTTTGGACTGTACTGCAGTTCAACACTTTGCACTGTACTGCAGTACAACACTCTACTGCAGTTCAACACTTTGGACTGCACTGCAGTTCAACACTTTGCACTGTAATGCAGTTCAACACTTTGGACTGTACTGCAGTTCAACACTTTGCACTGTACTGCAGTTCAACACTTTGCACTGTGCTGCAGTTCAACACTTTGGACTGTACTGCAGTTCAACACTTTGCACTGTACTGTAGTTCATCACTTTGGACTGTACTGCAGTTCATCACTTTGGACTGTACATTTTGCATTGGCCCATCCTTAGTGATTAAGGTTAGGATTTGGGGAGGATAAACTGATCCTAGATCAGTGCCTATAGGCAACTTCTACTTGCATCCTTTTACCCTCTCACTCACTGACTCTTCTCTCCCCCTCTGATCCCCCCCTCTCTCACTGACTCTCCTCTCCCCCTCTGATCCCCCTCTCTCACTGCCTCTCCTCTCCCCCTCTGATCCCCCTCTCTCACTGCCTCTCCTCTCCCCCTCTGATTCCCCCCTCTCTCACTGACTCTCCTCTCCCCCTCTGATCCCCCCTCTCTCACTGACTCTCCTCTCCTCCTCTGATCCCCCTCTCTCACTGACTCTCCTCTCCCCTCTGATTCCCCCTCTCTCACTGACTCTCCACTCCCCTCTGATCCCCCTCTCTCACTGACTCTCCTCTCCCCTCTGATCCCCCTCTCTCACTGACTCTCCTCTCCCCGTCTGATCCCCCTCTCTCACTGACTCTCCACTCCCCTCTGATCCCCCTCTCTCACTGACTCTCCACTCCCCCTCTGATCCCCCTCGCTCATTGACTCTCCACTCCCCTCTGATCCCCCTCTCTCACTGACTCTCCACTCCCCTCTGATCCCCCTCTCTCACTGACTCTCCACTCCCCCTCTGATCCCCCTCGCTCATTGACTCTCCTCTCCCCTCTCTCACTGACCCCCTTTCATAGCCCCTCCCCTTACCCTTCCCTCCCTCAGCATCTGAGGCTGCCTCAGGACCAGGACTCCAGTCGAGGAGAGGTAAGACAGGAGGTAGGGAGGTGCACTCTGGAAGTTAGACTTTTATAGTATTGCTCTTGGATTGATATGCATGAGCTGTACTAATGTGATGAAAAATAACACAAATGTGCATGAACTGTGTCCATGCAGTGTACATTCAGCACACACATGTCATGTTATAAATTGTGTGTATGTGTGTGTGTGTGTGTTTCTGTGTGTGTGTGTTTCTGTGTGCATGTGTGTGTGTGTCCTCTGCTACAGGAGGTGTGTGAGGACTGTTCCAAGGGCTTGCCAGGGGTACCAGGCATGGTGGGCACCAAGGGAGAGAAAGGAGACGAGGGCAAGCCTGCCATAGGCCACGCCCCTGACGGCTGTGAGAGGGTGAGAAGCAGGGGGAATGGAACATGGGGGCAGGGGGAAGAAGCACTGGTACCTGACAGGGTTGTTGTCAATTCCAGTCAATTCAGGAAGTAGACTGAAATT
This sequence comes from Brachymystax lenok tsinlingensis, assembly GCA_030435695.1. Classification (NCBI taxonomy): domain Eukaryota; kingdom Metazoa; phylum Chordata; class Actinopteri; order Salmoniformes; family Salmonidae; genus Brachymystax; species Brachymystax lenok. The sequence continues at coordinate 12,425,567 of CM059799.1, forward strand.
CCAATTCGTCGTACTCATGGCCTTTCTCTATGTGTGTTGCAGTGTTTCAGAAACCAAAGACTGCAGAGTGAGGAGGCTGCACAGGCACCTGTACGTCCTCACTGTCTCTAACTCGTGCATTCACATACACACTCGCAACACACGCACGCAACTCACGCACACACACACTGAATAATTGATTTATCTTCTTGTCTATGTAGACCACCTCTAACACCAATGGAGCTAATGGAGGCTGCTCCGGACCAGGAACACCAGGCCACCCAGGAACACCAGGATTACCTGGAATAAGGGGGGAGACGGTAAGTCTGTGTGTGTGTGTGTGTGTGTGTGTGTGTGTGTGTGTGTGTGTGTGTGTGTGTGTGTGTGTGTGTGTGTGTGTGTGTGTGTGTGTGTGTGTGTAAGTGGTGAAATATAGAGAGTTGTGTTGGTGTGTTGAATCTCTAACACAAAGTACCTTTCTGCCTACATTTCCCAGGGTCCTCAGGGGCAAAGGGGACAAGCTGGTGTACCAGGGAATATGGTGAGTTCTACACAAGAGATTGTAGGGCATTATAACACTTCATAAGTGTTTAGTAGAGACATTATAAGCCAGCACAACTGAGTCAAAGCATGGTGTCTGTAAGAAGAACTAGGTGTCTATCAGCTGACCATATAAAATAATAGTTTATTGTCACATAGGTGCAGTGAAATGTGTTGTTTTACAGGGTAAGCCGTAGTAGTACAGCACGACTGGAGCAAATTGGGGTTAAGTGCCTTGCTCAAGGGCACATCGATAGGTTTTTCACCCTGTCGCCTCGGGTATTCAAACCAGCGATCTTTTGGCTACAGGCCCAACGCTCTAACGGCTAGGCTACCTGCCGCCCAAGTATCCAAGAGATTAGTGACACCCGGAACAACTGTATTTTGATCCACAGTACAACATGAAAAACCCCATAAAGAGAAAGAAAATGGCACTGATGCAGCTATCCAGGAAGTATCAAACACGGTGGGATAGGTGAAAGCAAGGCACCATGTACATAGCTTTCACCCATCCAGTCATGTTCAGAACAGTGATTTCTTCCAACAAAGGGAGGTCAGAGACACATTTTCAAGTAGGATGGCTGCATTTCCACAGTGTTGGACCAGGGCCACAGTGTTTACGTGGCCTGTGTGTCTTGTAAAACTTCATCATTGAGGGATCAAGCAGAGCGAAGGAACTTCGTGTTGATACTTTACATGTGATGTCGTACAACACTCTAGTGGCGCGTCCTAGAACTACATAGTTCTTGATGTCATTTAGTCAGTTGTTAACTATTTCCATAAGTATCCTTTTAGCAATAGTATCCCTTTAGCTAGTATCCCTTTAACAATAGTATCCTTTTAGCTATAGTATCCCTTTAGCTATAGTATCCCTTTAGCTATAGTATCCCTTTAGCTATAGTATCCCTAGTATCCTTTAGCTATAGCTAGTATCCTTTAGCTATAGTATCTAGTATCCTTTTAGCTATAGTATCCCTTTAGCAATAGTATCCTTTTAGGGATACACTAGCTATAGTATCCCTTTAGCTATAGTATCCTTTAGCAATAGTATCCTTTTAGGGATACACTAGCTATAGTATCCCTTTAGCTATAGTATCCCTTTAGCTATAGTATCCCTTTAGCTATAGTATCCCTTTAGCTATAGTATCCCTTTAGCTATAGTATCCCTTTAGCTATAGTATCCTTTAGCTATAGTATCCTTTTAGCTATAGTATCCCTTTAGCAATAGTATCCTTTTAGCTATAGTATCCCTTTAGCTATAGTATCCCTTTAGCAATAGTATCCTTTTAGCAATAGTATCCTTTAGCTATAGTATCCTTTTAGCTATAGTATCCCTTTAGCTATAGTATCCTTTTAGCTATAGTATCCCTTTAGCAATAGTATCCTTTTAGGGATACACTAGCTATAGTATCCCTTTAGCTATAGTATCCTTTTAGGGATACACTAGCTATAGTATCCCTTTAGCTATAGTATCCCTTTTAGCTATAGTATCCTTTAGCTATAGTATCCCTTTAGCTATAGTATCCTTTAGCTATAGTATCCTTTAGCTATAGTATCCCTTTAGCTATAGTATCCCTTTAGCTATAGTATCCTTTAGCTATAGTATCCTTTAGCTATAGTATCCCTTTAGCTATAGTATCCCTTTAGCTATAGTATCCCTTTAGCTATAGTATCCTTTAGCTATAGTATCCCTTTAGCTATAGTATCCCTTTAGCTATAGTATCCTTTAGCTATAGTATCCTTTAGCTATAGTATCCCTTTAGCTATAGTATCCCTTTAGCTATAGTATCCTTTAGCTATAGTATCCCTTTAGCTATAGTATCCTTTAGCTATAGTATCCTTTAGCTATAGTATCCTTTAGCTATAGTATCCTTTAGCTATAGTATCCCTTTAGCTATAGTATCCCTTTAGCTATAGTATCCTTTAGCTATAGTATCCTTTAGCTATAGTATCCCTTTAGCTATAGTATCCTTTAGCTATAGTATCCCTTTAGCTATAGTATCCTTTTTAGCTATAGTATCCCTTTAGCTATAGTATCCTTTAGCTATAGTATCCGTTAGCTATAGTATCCTTTTAGCTATAGTATCCCTTTAGCTATAGTATCCCTTTAGCTATAGTATCCCTTTAGCTATAGTATCCTTTTAGCTATAGTATCCTTTTAGCTATAGTATCCCTTTAGCTATAGTATCCCTTTAGCTATAGTATCCCTTTAGCTATAGTATCCTTTTAGCTATAGTATCCCTTTAGCTATAGTATCCCTTTAGCTATAGTATCCTTTTAGCAATAGTATCCCTTTAGCAATAGTATCCCTTTAGCAATAGTATCCCTTTAGCAATAGTATCCTTTTAGCTATAGTATCCCTTTAACTATTGTATCATTTTAGCTATAGTATCCCTTTAGCTATAGTTTCCCTTTAGCTATAGTATCATTTTAGCTATAGTATCCCTTTAGCTATAGTATCCCTTTAGCTATAGTATCCCTTTAGCTATAGTATCCCTTTAGCAATAGTATCCCTTTAGATATAGTATCCTTTTAGCTATAGTATCCTTTTAGCTATAGTATCCCTTTAGCAATAGTATCCTTTTAGCTATAGTATCCCTTTAGCTATAGTATCCTTTTAGCTATAGTATCATTTTAGCTATAGTATCCCTTTAGCTATAGTATCCTTTTAGCTATAGTATCCCTTTAGCTATAGTATCATTTTAGCTAGAGTATCCTTTTATCTATAGTATCCCTTTAGCTATAGTATCCCTTTAGCAATAGTATCCCTTTAGCAATAGTATCCTTTTAGCTATAGTATCCCTTTAACTACTTAGGGAGTGGTGGGGCGCCCCACTCCCGACACTACCCGGTGAAATGCAAGGCACCAAATTCAAAATCCAAAAGTTGAATTATTAAACATTCATCAATATACAAGTGTTGTATAGTCATCAAAAGCTCTGCTTCTTGGCAATATCACAGCGCTGTCAGATTTTAAAAAGGCTTCACGGCGAAAGCACAACATTTGATTGTTTGAGGGTAGCACCTCCAATATTTTACCATTAGCATAAATTCATAAACCATCACGGTTCACACAAAATACATTTCACAGCGAAAACAAACCCCTTACCTTTTGAAGAACTTCTGCTGGCGGCTTCCCAAGTGTCCAACGAAGACAATCCATGGTTCTTTTGTTAGAAAAAGTCATTTATTATATCTATAAATCTCTGTTTGGTTGGTGCGTAATGTTCAGAAAATCCAACGTCGATTCGCCCATAGAACCGGGAAGAGAACGCGTTCAAATATACCTATAAACTTTTCTTAAACAAATCAAATACCAGTTAAAATGCACCCTTAGCTATCCTTTTATGAATACGAGCGATCATATTTCACTCGGATGGTCACCTAAACGTTATATAAGTAAAATAAAGTGGGGCGCGCAGCCAGACTAGCACACGAGAAAACTTGTTGACATCTCAGCTACCTTGGCTATTTCCTGTACCTATTCTTCCTGCTTCCTCCAATCTCTCTGAGGCTTTATATATAGACTGTTGACATCTAGTGGAAGCCATAGGTACTGAAATCTGGGTTTTCAGGTTTTAGCCTGCTATTTCTGTTCTGTTACACTCACAGACATTATGTTAACACTTTTAGAAACGTCAGAGTGTTTCCTATCCAATAGTACTAATCATGTGCATATCCTATTTTCTGGGCCTGAGGGGGAGGCATTTTACTTTGGGTACGCCAGACTCTCCAAAACCGTCACATTGGGATCCGCTCCCTAAGAAGTTAACTATTGTATCATTTTAGCTATAGTATCCCTTTAGCTATAGTATCCCTTTAGCTATAGTATCCCTTTAGCAATAGTATCCTTTTAGCTATAGTATCCCTTTAGCTATAGTATCCTTTTAGCTGTAGTATCCCTTTAGATATAGTATCCTTTTAGCTATTGTATCCCTTTAGCTATAGTATCCCTTTAGCAATAGTATCCTTTTAGCAATAGTATCCTTTTAGCTATAGTATCCTTTTAGCTATAGTATCCCTTTAGCTATAGTATCCGTTTAACTATAGTATCCTTTTAGCTATAGTATCCCTTTAGCTATAGTATCCTTTTAGCTATAGTATCCCTTTAGCTATAGTATCCCTTTAGCTATAGTATCCCTTTAGCTATAGTATCCTTTAGCTATAGTATCCCTTTAGCTATAGTATCCCTTTAGCTATAGTATCCCTTTAGCTATAGTATCCTTTTAGCTATAGTATCCCTTTAGCTATAGTATCATTTTAGCTATAGTATCCCTTTAGCTATAGTATCCTTTTAGCTATAGTATCCCTTTAGCTATAGTATCCCTTTAGCTATAGTATCCTTTTAGCTATAGTATCCCTTTAGATATAGTATCCTTTTAGCTATAGTATCCCTTTAGCTATAGTATCCCTTTAGCAATAGTATCCCTTTAGCAATAGTATCCTTTTAGCTATAGTATCCCTTTTAGCTATAGTATCCCTTTAGCTATAGTATCCCTTTAGCTATAGTATCCTTTTAGCTATAGTATCCCTTTAGCTATAGTATCCTTTTAGCTATAGTATCCCTTTAGCTATAGTATCCATTTAGCTATAGTATCCTTTTAGCTATAGTATCCTTTAGCTATAGTATCCCTTTAGCTATAGTATCATTTTAGCTATAGTATCCTTTAGCTATAGTATCCTTTAGCTATAGTATCCTTTTAGCTATAGTATCCTTTAGCTATAGTATCCTTTTAGCTATAGTATCCCTTTAGCTATAGTATCCCATTTAGCTATAGTATCCTTTAGCTATAGTATCCCTTTAGCTATAGTATCACTTTAGCTATAGTATCCTTTTAACTATAGTATCCCTTTAGTTGCTATAGTATCCTTTTTAGCTATATAGTATCCCTTAGCTATAGTATCCTTTAGCTATAGTATCCCTTTTTAGTATCCTAGCTATAGTTTTTTAGCTATAGTATCCCTTTAGCTATAGTATCCCTTTAGCTATAGTATCCTAATCAAATATATAAATATTAGGACGAGCAGTGTCGGAGTGGCATTGACTAGAATACAGTAGGAGACAGAAGAATACAGTATATACATGTTAAATGAGTAAAACAGTATGCAAACATTTATTAAAGTGACCAGTGTTCCATTATTAAAGTGACCAGTGATTCCATGTCTATGTACATAGGGCATCAGCCTCTAAGGTGCAAGGTTGAGTAACCGGTTAGTACCCAGCTAGTGACAGTGACTAAGTTTAGGGCAGGTTACTTGGTAGAGGCTGGCTAGTGATGGCTTGTCTGATGGTCCTGAGATAGGAACTGTTTTTCAGTCTCTCGGTCCCATCTTTGATCCCTTTAGCAATAGTATCCCTTTTAGGTTGGAGGAGTAACCCAGTGTCTACAACCCTAATGGTTAGCATATCAGAACTCAGAACCGTTGTTTTAGATGCCCATCTCATTGCCTGTTTCTCCTCTACAGGGTCCTCCTGGTTTTCCTGGTCCTCAAGGCTCATCTGGACTACCTGTGAGTTTACAATATATACTACTCTCATTCTACACCTATACTACACCAACACTACACCTATACTACACATATAGTATACTACACCTATACTACACTTATACTACACCTATACTACACATATAATAGCTATATACTACACCTATACTACACATATCTATACACACCAATACTACACCTATACTACACATATACTACACCTATAATATACCAATACCACACATATACTACACATGCTCTATACTACAACTATACTACACCTATACTACAACAATACTACACATATACTACACATACAGTATACTACACATATACTACATGTATACTACACAAATACTACACCTATACTACACATACACATATACTACACGTACACTATACCTATACTACATCCATGCTACACATACAGTGTACTACAACTGTACTACACCTATGCTACACCTACCTATACTGCACCTACCTATACTACATCTATATTCACCTATACTACACCTAACTATACTACACTTTACTGCACCTACCTATACTACACCTATATCCACCTATACTACACCTATGCTACACCTACCTGTACTACACCTATACTGCACCTACCTATACTACACCTACCTGTACTACACCTACATTCACCTATACAGCACTTATACTATGACTATATTCACCTATACAGCACCTACCTATACTACACCTATATTACACCTACCTATACTACACCTATGCTACACCTACCTACACTACACATGCCTATATTACACCTAGACTACACCTACCTATACTACACCTGTATTCACCTATACTGCACCTACCTATACTACACCTATATTCACCTATCAATCTGGAAAATTTGAAGAACTTTGAAAGTTTCTTCAAGTGCGATCACAAAAACCATCAAGCACTATGATGAAACTGGCTCTCGTGAGGACCGCCACAGGAAAGGAAGACCCAGAGTCACCTCTGCTGCAGAGGATACGTTCATTAGAGTTACCAGCCTCAGAAATTGCAGCCCAAATAAATGCTTCACAGAGTTCAAGTAACAGACACATCTCAACATCAACTGTTCAGGGGAGACTGCGTGAATCAGGCCTTCATGGTCAAATTGCTGCAAAGAAACAACTACTAAAGGACACCAATAAGAAGAAGAGACTTGCTTGGGCCAAGAAACACGAGCAATAGACATCAGATCGGTGAAAAGCCGGTCTGCTGAGTCCATATTTTATATTTTTGGTCCCAACCGTGTGTCTTTGTGAGACGAAGAGTAGGTGAATGGATGATCTCTGCATGTGAGGTTCCCACCGTGAAGCATGGAAGAGGAGGTGTGATGGTGTGGGGGTGCTTTTCTGGTGACACTGTCTGTGATTTATTTAGAATTCAAGGCACGCTTGACCAGCAACGCTACCACAGCATTCTGCAGCGATACGCCATCCCGCCTGGTTTCCGCTTAGTGGGACTATCATTTGTTTTTCAACAGGACAATGAACCAACACACCTCCAGGCTGTGTAAGGGCAATTTGACCAAAAAGAAGAGTGATGAAGGGCTGCATCAGATGACCTGCCCTCCACAATCACCCGACCTCAACCCAATTGAGATGGTTTGGGATGAGTGAAGGAAAAGCGTGCAACAAGTGCTCAGCATATGTGGGAATTCCTTCAAGACTGTTGGTAAAGCATTCCAGGTGATGCTGGCTGAGAGAGTGCCAAGAGTGTGCAAATCTGTCATCAAGGCAAAGGGTGGCTACTTTGAAGAATCTAAAATATAACATATATTTTGATTTGTTTAAAACGGCCCCTTTTTTGAAATTTCCGCCTAAAATGACATACCCAAATCTAACTGCCTGTAGCTCAGGACCTGAAGCAAAGATATGCATATTATTGATGCCATTTGAAAGGAAACTCTTTGAAGTTTGTGGAAATGTGAAATTAATATAGGAGAATATAACACATTAGATATGGTAAAAGAGAATACAAAGAACATTTCTCAGTTTTTTGGTATATTTTTTTGTACCATCGTGTTTTAAATGCAAGATAAAGGCCATAATGTATTATTCCAGCGCAGGCGTGATTTTGATTTTGGCCACTAGATGCAGAAGTGTATTTGCAACGTTTTAGACTGATCCAATGAACCATCGCATATCTGTTCAAAATGTTGTATCACGACTGCCCAAATGTGCCTAATTGGTTTATTAATACATTTTCAAGTTCATAACTGTGCACTCTCCTCAAACAATATCATGGTATTCTTTCACTGTAATAGCTACTGTAAATTGGACAGTGCAGTTAGATTAACAAGCATTTAAGCTTTCTGCCCATATCACATATGTCTATGTCCTGGGAAATGTTCATGTTCCTTACAACATCATGTTATTCACATTAGCCTACATTAGCTTAACCGTCCCGTGGGGACACCGATCCTGTAGATGTATTTAACACTTTTTTGGTTACTACATGATTCCATATGTGTTACTTCATAGTTTGGATGTCTTCACTATTATCCTACAATGTAGAAAATAGTAAAAATAAAGAAAAACCCTTGATTAGGTGTGTCCAAAGGTTTCACTGATACTGTACCTATACTATATCTATACTGCACCTGTACTACATCTATACTACACCTACCTACACTACACCTACCAATACTACACCAAAACTACACCTATACTACATCTATACTACACCTATACTACACCTACCAATACTACACCAAAACTACACCTATACTACATCTATACTACACCTACCAATACCACACCTATACTATACCCATACTACACCTACCAATACTACACCTATACTACACCTATACAACACCTATACTACACCTACCTATACTACACCTATACTACACATATACTGCACCTATATTACACCTACCTATACTACACCTACTTATACTACACCTGTACTACACCCACCTATACTACACCTACCTATACTACACATATACTACACCTGCCTATACTACACCAATACTACACCTACCTATACTACACCTATACTACATCTACCTATGTCTTCACTATTATCCTACAATGTAGAAAATAGTAAAAATAAAGAAAAACCCTTGAATGATTAGGTGTGTCCAAAGGTTTCACTGATACTGTACCTATACTATATCTATACTGCACCTGTACTACATCTATACTACACCTACCTACACTACACCTACCAATACTACACCAAAACTACACCTATACTACATCTATACTACACCTACCAATACTACACCTATACTACACATACCAATACTACACCAAAACTACACCTATACTACACCTAACAATACCACACCTATACTACACCTACCTATACTACACCTACCGATACTACACCAAAACTACACCTATACTACATCTATACTACACCTACCAATACCACACCTATACTACACCTATACTACACCCATACTACACCTACCAATACTACACCTATACTACACCTATACAACACCTATACTACACCTACCTATACTACACATATACTGCACCTATATTACACCTACCTAGACGACACCTACTTATACTACACCTGTACTACACCCACCTATACTACACATACCTATACTACACCTGCCTATACTACACCAATACTACACCTACCTATACTACACCTATACTACATCTACCTATACTACACCTACATATACTACACCTATACTACACCTATACTACACCTACCTATACTACACCTATACTACTCTGCCTTTCGTTCTTGCGATCTCTCTCTCTCTCTCTCTCTCTCTCTCTCTCTCTCTCTCCATATCTCTCTTCTACTTTGAAACACCATCACTACTGAACGCGAATCTTCCTGCTATCTCCATCTCTCCAGCTTTTTAATGAAAGTTATTTCAGATGATAACATATATTTTGATTTGTTTAAAACCTCTTAAGGATCCGCCCCTTTTTTCAGTTTTAGCCTAAAATGACATACCCAAATCTAACTGCCTGTAGCTCAGGACCTAAAGCAAAGATATGCATATTCTTGATACCATTTGAAAGGAAACACTTTGAAGTTTGTGGAAATGTGGGAGAGGGGGTGACAGATAGAAAGAAGCTGAGAGAGGGGGTGATGGATAGCAAGAAGCTGAGAGAGGGGGGTGACAGATAGAAAGGGGCTGAGAGGGGGGTGATGGATAGAAAGAGGCTGAGAGAGGGGGTGACAGATGGTAGAAGATTACACAAAGGGGAAAAAAATACTATATACCTATACTACACCTAAACTACACCTACCTATACTACACCTATTCTACACCTACCTATACTACACCTATACTACACCTACCTATACTACACCTATACTACACCTACATATACTACACCTATACTACACCTACCTATACTACACCTATACTGCACCTGCCTATACTACACCTATACTACACCTATTCTACACCTACCTATACTACACCTATACTACACCTACCTATACTACACCTATACTACACCTACCTATACTACTCATACCTATACTACACCTATTTTACACCTACCTATACTACACCTACATTACACCTATACTACACCTACTTATACTACACCTACCTATACTACACCTATACTACACTGTCTATACTACACCTATACTACACCTACATATACTACACCTATAATACACCTACCTATACTACACCTATACTACACCTACCTATACTACACCTATACTACACCTAAACTACACCTACCTATACTACACCTATTCTACACCTACCTATACTACACCTATACTACACCTACCTATACTACACCTATACTACACCTACATATACTACACCTATACTACACCTACCTATACTACACCTATACTGCACCTGCCTATACTACACCTATACTACACCTATTCTACACCTACCTATACTACACCTATACTACACCTACCTATACTACACCTATACTACACCTACCTATACTACTCATACCTATACTACACCTATTTTACACCTACCTATACTACACCTACATTACACCTATACTACACCTACGTATACTACACCTACCTATACTACACCTATACTACACTGTCTATACTACACCTATACTACACCTACATATACTACACCTATAATACACCTACCTATACTACACCTATACTACACCTATACTACACTACACCTATACTACACCTGTACTACACCTACCTATACTACACCTACCTATACTACACCTACCTATACTACACCTATACTGCACCTACCTATACTACACCTACCTATACTACAGCTACCTATACTATACTTTCGTTCTTGTGATCTCTCTCTCACTCTTTCTTTCTCTCTCCATATCTCTCTTCTACTTTGAAACACCATCACAACTGAACGCAAATCTTCCTGCTATCTCCATCTCTCCAGCTTTTGAATGAAAGTTATTTCAGATGAGGACAATTCTATTGTCTCGCCTGTTCATCAATTATTTCCTCTGTGAAAGTGAAGGAGAGTGGTAGTACCATGCAGACAGCACACCAATCCCCCTGATATCACTCCATTGTTTTAGCAGAATGGAAGTTGAAATGGTTGATTCCAGCATTTAATCCATTTTAAAATGTTAGGGAGTGTTTAATTCCAAGTGTGTGTATATGTGTGTGTGTGTGGTGGGGTGTGTGTGTCTCTGCCACACTCCTTTCTGTTGAATTTTATCTGATTAAATAGTAGCAGCTGTGAAAGATGGATTTTTCATCGTAATGAAACTCTGCTGCATTGATAAGACATTCAGCTGAATCTATAACAGGGATTTGAATGGCTTTGTGCTGTTAGTAGTCTTATAGAATAGGAGAGACAGAGAGATGGAAGGAAGATAGAAAGAGGCTTGGGGGGTGACAGATAGCAAAGGGCTGAGAGCGGGGGGTGACAGATAGCAAGGGGCTGAGAGAGGGGGGTGACAGATAGCAAGTGATGGATCGGTGGATCGAAAGAGGCTGAGAGAGGGGGTGACAGATGGTAAGGGGCTGAGAGAGGGGGGGTGACAGATAGAAAGAGGCTGAGAGAGTGGGTGACAGATAGAAAGAGTCTGAGACAGGGTGGGTGACAGATAGCAAAGGGCTGAGAGAGCGGGCGTGACAGACAGAAAGAGGCTGGGGGGTGACGGATGAAAAGATCCTTGTTTTTTCCCTCATTTATTCTCTTGTCTTTTTTCCGCAAATTTTTCCTCACCTCTCTCCCTCACCTCTCCTCTCTCTCCATACCTCTCTCCTCTCCTCTCTCTCCATACCTCTCTCCTCTCCTCACCTCTCCTCTATCCATACCTCTCTCCTCTCTCGCCTTACTTCTCACCTGTCCTCTCTTCATACCTCTCTCCTCTCTCTCCATACCTCTCTCCTCTCTCTCCATACCTCTCACCTCTCCTCTCTCCCTCTACCCTTCTCTCCTGATCCCCATCTCCCCAGGGTCAGCAGGGTGAGAGAGGGGCAGCAGGACCACCAGGTGTTAAGGGTGAAATGGTGAGTGACATCTCTCCTCATCAATACATGATAGATAAAGTTTAATAGATGACAGATAAAGATATATTTTACTTTTATTTCTTCATCTTTATGGTCTCTCTCAGGGCCCTCCAGGGACTAATGGATACCCAGGTTCTATGGGACCCCCTGGACTTCCTGTAAGACAGAACTTGTTTCATCACGTTTACATGAATGAACATTTTGGGAACATATTGGCTGCTTTGCTGATTGGTGGAAAGATGGATGGATAGATGGATGGATGGATTTTGACTTGATTGATTGATTTATTGATTGATTGACAGGGCCTGAAGGGCGAGCGGGGGACCCCAGGTGCTGCAGGAACGAAGGGAGAATCGGTAAACATTAACATACAGGGTTGTCATATATTTAACATTGATGTGATTTCCCCTCATTTGAATAATCTAAGAAACCTATGGCATTTGAACAGAATAGCTGTAGCAGTTGACATAGTGAGTTGATAACTATGCATCTGTTGGGTTTTTATTTCATTACTTCAGTGAGAGTGAGATAATGTCTTACCCCCACCCTCTCTCCTGCAGGGTCCACCAGGCAACCCAGGATACCAGGGACAGGCTGGAGTAGCGGTCCGTAACCTCATCCTCTTTATCCCTTGTCCCTATAACCCATCATCCATAACCTCATCCCCTCTATCCCCACATCTTAGTCCCTCGTCCCTTTAACCTATCATCCATAATCTCATCCCCTCTATCCCCACATCTTTATCCCTCATCCCTTTAACCTATCATCCATAGCCTCATCCCCTCTATCCCCACATCTTTATCCCTCGTCCCTTTAACCTATCATCCATAATCTCATCCCCTCTATCCCCTCATCTTCATCTCTCGTCTCTATAACCTATCATCCATAATCTCATCCCCTCGATCGCCTCATTTTTATTCCTCGTCCTCATCCATAACATAATCCATATCCTGCATCTTTAGGACTAAAAAGCATAATCTTGCACTCTCTTTGTCCACAGGGACCCAAAGGAGAGGCTGGACTGGCAGGGTCCGACGGACCAAAAGGAGATCAGGTATATTACAATGAAATATGCAATCTAAATATACAGTACATTCCAAATGCTTTGTTCAAACAACACACACACACAGACCAATGTGTTCTCTCGTTATTTGTAGGGCTCCCAAGGGCAACCAGGCTTCCCAGGGACAACGGTAAGTGAAAGATTCATCTCATCTACTTTATGGCTCTCTTAGTTAAATATCTATTGGCATGTGATGTGCCCCATCACTTACCTCTTGATACTAAATGTTAACTTTGTAGGGCCCCCCTGGTCCCCCTGGGAAACAAGGAAGAGAAGGATCACCTGGACCCAAGGCTGACAAGGTAGAGCAGCTTATCATACTCGTTTTTTCCTATTTATGTTTCTACTTAATGGTGAGGATATTGTTATTTCTCTCTCTCTCTCTCTCTCTCTCTCTCTCTCTCTCTCTCTCTCTCTCTCTCTCTCTCTCTCTGTCTCTCACTCTCTCTCTGTGTCTTTCTCTCTTTCTCTCTCTCTCAGGGTAACGATGGAGCACAAGGTCCACAGGGCCCATCTGGACCTCCAGGTTCTCCTGGGTCTCCTGGCTTGCAGGTGAGTGTGTCTATGTGTCAGTTTGCGTTATCACGAGATATATATATTTTTTACAATTTCATGGACGATGGGTTTTAAAGAATGCTCTCACCTCACTGCCTTTCTTCCTGTGGGTCCAAAGGGACCTCCTGGGTTTGAGGGATTGGATGGTAAAGATGGGAAACCAGGGATGAGGGTAAGAGAAGATTCAGACATACTACATGATACTGTAGGTAGTATTGTTAGTCTATGGATGTGTTGAATTGACCCCCTCTCTCACTCCCTCTCCCTCTCTCTCTCTTTCTCTTTCTCTCTCCCTCTCTCGCTTTCTTGCTCTCCCAGGGAGAGCCAGGGCTTCCAGGGGCGGCAGGACACAAAGGAATGCCGGTAAGTGCCATTTGACCTTTACATGAACCCTACATATGACCTCAGTGACCTCTCCCCCCAACCGGGACCTTGTCTCATATCATATACAGTTAGATAGACATCACTGCTGTGACATCACTTATGTGACATCACTGGCTTGTCATCAATGTGTGAATCACTACATTCACAATGAGCCTAAATGGAGCAGGTGACTTGTATCGGTTCATCTATCATACATCACCCACTGATGTCACCTCACATACCAGTAAACGCACGTATGTCACAGAGCTTACTGTACGTGCCAATCACTGGTCTTATCAGCACTCGTGGTCTGTTGCTCTATGAAAGTGGGCCAGAATTATTGGGTTCTGACTGTCACAGCTGATCTACTCTGCACAATGTTTACTGTTTGGTATGCTAAATATACCTTCTTGTTTTTGCAAAGTAATACAAATGTCTCACACAGTTCAAAACAATGAGGAAAGGAAAGAGGGCCTTTTGTGTCAATCATGCTACTTTCTGTCTATGTCAGTGTTTCTGCGTGGGCCTTTGAGAGGGCAGGTGTTCAAATCAGTGTGAGATTTCAAAGTGATATGTTTTGAAAACTGTGTTTTGAGATGTGATGTGTGTCGTGTTGAAAGCTGTGTGTGAGATGCGATGTTTGTTTTGTTTATCTTTGATCCCTCTGCTCTCAGGGTTTCAAAGGGAAGCATGGACATGTTGGCTTCCCTGGACAGAAGGTGAGTTAACTGCTACTCTTTTCAGTTTGTCTGTATGATGCCTGCTACCATACAGAACACCAATACAGATTATGAGCACATTGTTATGGATACTGGATACTCACCCCTCTCCATCCGTCTTCCTCCTCTCTTCAGGGTGATGCTGGACCTGTTGGCCCACCGGGTTCAACTGGTAGACCAGGACTTGAGGTAAGTCAAACCAAATGTTGCATGCACCTGCTCAATTCATGTTGTTTGATGTTTGAATTATGTTCATATGGAATTAATGAATGAGAACCATTTCAAATAACAACACCAATTGAATGAAGGATTTTGTCACAATATGTGTCAAACTGAGAGCAACCTTTGACCTTTTGCAGGGTGATGCTGGAACCCCAGGGCCTCAGGGTCGACCCGGTCCCCCAGGACATCTTGTGAGTACATGAACTTTAACCTCTCACCTACAGTCACCTACAGAATTATTGCCACCTTGATAATGATGAGCAAAAACACATTTACTAAATAAATAATACAAATAATGACCTCTATTGTCTGCTCGCAAACATGCTCAAATGTTATTATGTTACACTAGTTGGACAATTGCTCAGAGTAAGAGACTTTGTTTAACAAGTAATAATATATATATTTTTAAATATAGATTTCAAAATGATTGGCACACCTAAAAGATTATTTTAAATAAAATCAAACAAAATCAAATCTGCCTTAACATTCTACTTTTGCAGTCAAATGACCAAATCACCCACTAGTGGCCTCCTGGGTGGAATGTTATTCATATTTTTCTAATTTCTTAATTAATAAACATTATTGGAACAAAAATGCTGAAAATTCAGTTTTGTGATATTTCAGTATTCTGCAATGTATATAACGAGTAATATTGGGATACAAACTCAAAATGGAATACATTTCAACTCTAAATCTGAAATGGTACATGTGTCTTCTTTTTAAGCCCATAACCATGTGTGTGAGGTGAATACTTTTGTTTCAAAGTAGATTTGTTTAAGACCACCAAGGAACACTGCGTGACCCTGATTTTGTCCTGTGCAGTAAAGTTCATCTCAGTTTAGGGAACTGTATTGTGTCCTGTATTGACCTTCATAAATATAACAATGAGTACAAAAACTCAGTCAGGAAGTTAAAGCTTGGTCGCAAATGGGTCTTCCAAATGGACAATGACCCCAAGCATACTTCCAAAGTTGCGGCAAAATGGCTTAAGGACAATAAAGTCAAGGTATTGGAGTGGCCATCACAAAGCCCTGACCTCAATCCTATAGAACATTTGTGGGCAGAACTGAAAAAGCGTGTGCGAGCAAGGAGGCCTACAAACCTGACTCGGTTACACCAGCTCTGTCAGGAGGAATGGGCCAATATTTACCCAACTTATTGTGGGAGACTTGTGGAAGGCTAACTGACACGTTTGACCCAAGTTAAACAATTTAAAGGCATGCTACCAAATACTAATTGAGTGTATGTAAACTTCTGACCCACTGGGAATGTGATGAAAGAAATAAAAAGCTGAAAGAAATAATTCTCTCTACTATTATTCTGACATTTCGCATTCTTAAAATAAAGTGGTGATCCTAACTGACCTAAGACAGGGAATTGTTACTAGGATTAAATGTCAGGAATTGTGAAAAACTGAGTTTAAATGTATTTGGCTAAGGTGTATGTAAACCTCCAACTTCAAATGTAGTTTAAAAAAAGTTTAAAACCACTGGAACAGTTGTACACTTGGAAAAAGACACGTGTATCTTGTCCCCACACACAGTGAGACTGATGGTTCAGGAGGCAAAGGAAAATCTAAGGGCCAAAGTTGCAGAATTACAGAATTTGGTCACATGTTGGGGTCACCAAGTCTCCAAATCTAAGATTAACCTTTATTTAACAAGGCAAGTCAGTTAAGAACAAATTCTTATTTACAATGACTGCCTACCCCGGACAAACCCTAACCCGGACGATGCTGGGCCAATTGTGTGCTGCCCTATTGGACTCCCAATCAAGTTTGTTTGTGATACAGCCTGGAATCAAACCAGGGTCTGTAGTGATGCCTCTAGCACTGGGATGCAGTGCCTTAGACCGCTGCACCACTCGGGAGCTCCAAAAGGCTCTTTGGAAGCGAGTAACCACCACATGTAAAGGCCTGGAGTTTGATAAAGGACATTGTCACTTGGATTGGAACCGGGTTGACTGCAGCTCAGTGTTCAACACCATAATGCCCTCAAAGCTCATCACTAAGCTAAGGACCCTGGGACAAAACACCTCTCTCTACAATTGGATCCTGGACTTCCTGACGGGCTGCCCCCCAGGTGGTATGGGTAGGTAACAACAGATCCGCCACGCTAATCCTCAACATGGGGGCCCCTCAGGGGTGTGTGCTCAGTCCCCTGTACTCCACTCATGACTGCAAGGCCAGGCACGGCTCCAACACCATCATTAACTTTGCCGATGACACAACAACGAGACAGCCTATAGGGAGGAGGTCAGAGACCTGGCCGTGTGGTTCCAGGACAACAACCTCTCCCTCAACATGATCAAGACAAAGGAGATGATTATGGACTACAGGAAAATGAGGACCGAGCACGCCCCCATTCTCATTGACGGGGCTGTAGTGGAGCAGGTTGAGAGCTTCAAGTTCCTTGGTGTCCACATCCCCAACAAACTAACATGGTCCAAGCACACCAAGACAGTCGTGAAGAGGGCACGACAAAACCTGTTCCCCCTCAGGAGACTGAAAAGATTTGGCATGGGTCCTCAGATCCTCAAAAGGTTCTACAGCTGCACCATTGAGAGCATCCTGACGGGTTGCATCACTGCCTGGTATGTTAACTGCTCGGCCTCCGACCGCAAGGCACTACAGAGGGTAGTGCGTACGGCCCAGTACATTCAGGCCCTATATACCAGGCGGTGTCAGAGGAAGGCCCTACAAATTGTCAAAGACTCCAGCCACCCTAGTCATAGACTGTTCTCTCTGCTACCGCACGGCAAGCGGTACCGGAGCGCCAAGTCTAGGTCCAAGAAGCTTCTAAACAGCTTCTACCCCCAAGCCATAAGACTCCTGAACAGCTAATCAAATGGCTACCCAAACTATTTGCATTGCCCCCTCTCTCTTTTTGCTGCTGCTTCTCTCTGTTATTATCTATTTATAGTCACTTTAATAACTCTACCTACATGTACATATTACCTCAATTACCTCGACTAACCGGTACCCCCGCACATTGACTCTGTACCGGTACCCCCTGTATATAGCCTCGCTATTGTTTTTTTAAACTGCTGCTCTTTAATTATTTGTTACTTTTATTTCTTATTTGTTCATGGTATTTTTCTTAAAACTGCATTGTTAGTTAAGGTCTTGTAAGTAAGCATTTCACTGTAAGGTCTACACCTGTTGTATTCGACGCATGTGGCAAATCAAAATCTTATTAGATTTTTTGGGTGCTATGATCAGGTTAGTCGAAAATAGAGGTCTTTTGGACAACTAAACCAGCGGTGGGTTTGGCGTCGAAAGAAGGATGCAGTGGACGCAAAAAATAACCTCATACCTACTGTAAAATATGGTGGTGGATCTTTGATGTTATTGGGCTGTTTTGCATCCACTGGTCCTGGGGCCCTTGTTAAGGACAACAGCATCATGAACTTTACCCAGTACCAGGACATTTTAGCCAAAAACCTGGTTGCCTCTGCCATGAGGCTGAACATTGGGTGCAAGTGAATCTTCCAGCAAGACAATGACCCCAAGCACACATCAAAATCCACAAAGAAATTGTTATTTGTCCACAAAATCAGCCTCCACACTTGAACCCCAGTTGAACCTCCAGACTTGAACCCCAACCTGTTGTTTGAATTGACGAGGGCAGTCCGTGAGACCAAAGGATATCAAGGATCTGGAAATATTCTGTATGGAGGAAGGTTCTAAGATCCTTCCCAATGTGTTCTCAAATCTCATAAAAAATAGAAAAAGGCTCAGTGCTATTTTCCTACCAAGAGGAGGGTACACAATGTATTGAAAACAGGGGTGCCAATAATTTTGATACCTATCTTTTTTAGAGAAAAAAAGCAATTGTATTGGTATAAAATAATATAATTTCCCTTTTTGGGGGGGCATTCAATAAAGCTCAGTATTTGTATTTTTTATTTCATAGTCTTTTTTGCTGATCTTTATCAAGGGTGCCAATAGTTTTGTAGGTGAATGTATATGACTCTTGGTTTGTATTATATTCAGTGTGTTCGTTAATAAGGTTTGTGTTATATTCAGTGTGTTTGTTTGTAAGGTTTGTGTTGTTGTATTCAGTGTGTTTGTTAATAAGGTTTGTGTTGTATTCAGTGTGTATTCGTTTATAAGGTTTGTGTTGTTGTATTTAGTGTGTTCATTAGTAAGGTTTGTATTGTTGTATTCAGTGTGCTCGTTAATAAGGTTTGTGTTGTATTCAGTGTATATTCGTTAGTAAGGTTTGTGTTGTATTCAGTGTATATTCGTTAGTAAGGTTTGTGTTGTATTCAGTGTGCTTGTTAGTAAGGCTTGTATTGTTGTATTCAGTGTGTTCGTTAATAAGGTTTGTATTGTTGTATTCAGTGTGTTCGTTAATAAGGTTTGTATCTGTATATGTAGCTAACAGCTATACATTTTATTGGTAGGGCACTGCAGGAGCAGCGGGACCCCCAGGCCCAGCAGGCCCAGCTGGAGTGGTGAGAGGAAATATTATCATCATGAATATGTCTATTTTATTCTAATGTAGAAGGAACACATAGCATCTGCATCAAACCCTGATTTATATGCATGATTAAATGAACTGTTAGCGTTGTGTTCTGTCAGTGTTATTTCTCAGATAAGGTTACTCATCACACTGTGTCTCTGTTATTTGTCTCTCTCTTTTCTCTCTCTCACTCCCCTCTCTCTCTCTGCTCTCCTGTCTCTCTCTCCTCTCCTCTCCCCCTCTCTCTCTCTCTCTCTCTCTCTCTCTATTTCTCTTCACCCTCTCTCTCTCTTTCTTCTCTCTTCTCTCTCTATCACTCTCTCTCTTCTTTATCTGTGTCTCTCTCTCTTCTCTCTCTCTCTCTCTCTCTCTCTCTCTCTCTCTCTTCCCTTGCTCTCTCTCTCTAGGGTATACAGGGTGAGAAGGGCCAGGCAGGAGACAGAGGGCTACCAGGGATAGTTGGGCCAGCCGGACCCCCTGGCCATCCTGGAATGCAGGTCAGTACACACGCTCCTATTGTTTCAACACGTATACTGTAGATATTGAACAGGATAGATATGCATGTCATGGGGATGTCTTGATGATACATCTTCTTTCTATTTCCCTCTTCTCTCTCCTTCCTTCTGTCTCTCAGGGAGAACCAGGCAGTGATGGAGCAGCGGGTAAAGATGTGAGTAATTATTCTGATGTGGTGTTTGTCATCATTACAGAAACATGCATTCTGTGCCTTCCAGTAAATATGGTTTAAAGGTTTTCATGTACATGTAGCTAGCTGTGTTGTGAGTATACAGCCTCGTTATCTCTCTGATCTGCATTCACAGGGAGCACCTGGTCTGCCAGGAGACAATGGACAATGTGGTACAAAGGTAAGAGTCACTGCTGTGTGTGTGTGTGTGTGTGTGTGTGTGTGTGTGTGTGTGTGTGTGTGTGTGTGTGTGTGTGTGTGTGTGTGTGTGTGTGTGTGTGTGTGTGTGTGTGTGTGTGCCTGTGTGTGCCCGTGTGTGTGTGTGTGTGTGTGCCCGTGTGTGTATGCGAGGAATACTATAGTAAACTGTAAATACTAATATCTGCAAAAATGCTATAGTAAAAAACAACCATATATTAAAGTACGCAAAATATTACAGTTTTTGAACTATAGTAATACTACAATATTTATACCATAATAAAATATAGTAATACTACAATATTTATACCATAGTAAACTATAGTAATACTACAATATTTATACCATAGTAAACTATAGTAATTATTCATGTGGGCTGGTTACCTCAGATATGGCCTCCACTACCAAAGAGGATTATGGGAGGGTAGTCCAGGGGCTGAGGGCTGTTGTCCTGGCCAGGATCCTGTTCTGAACACTCTCTGTTAGTTCTGGCTTATTCAGCAAACTCTCTGAACTCAGACATCAGACATCAGTTGTGTCCCAAATAGCACCCATTCCCTATGTGCCCTGTTTAAAAGTTGTGCACTATAAAGTGGATAGGGTGCCATTTGGGACTTACACATCATTGGATGAAACTCATTTTGGCATGATTCTCCACATTCACCTCAAATACCCTACTTTCCCTGGAAATACCTCATACTACTAACTTAGCCCTCCTGTCCCTCTACACTGAAATCCTCTACACTAGATACAGCACAGTAACTGAAGTCTTCTACACTAGATACAGTACAGTAACTGTAGTCCTCTACACTAGATACAGTACAGTAACTGAAGTCTTCTACACTAGATACAGTACAGTAACTGTAGTCCTCTACACTCGATACAGTACAGTAACTGTAGTCCTCTACACTAGATACAGTACAGTAACTGAAGTCCTCTACACTAGATACAGTACAGTAACTGTAGTCCTCTACACTAGATACAGCACAGTAACTGAAGTCTTCTACACTAGATACAGTACAGTAACTGTAGTCCTCTACACTAGATACAGTACAGTAACTGTAGTCCTCTACACTAGATACAGTACAGTAACTGAAGTCATCTACACTAGATACAGTACAGTAACTGTAGTCCTCTACACTAGATACAGTACAGTAACTGAAGTCCTCTACACTAGATACAGTACAGTAACTGAAGTCCTCTACACTAGATACAGTACAGTAACTGTAGTCCTCTACACTAGATACAGTACAGTAATTGTAGTCCTCTACACCAGATACAGTACAGTAACTGAAGTCTTCTACACTAGATACAGTACAGTAACTGTAGTCCTCTACACTAGATACAGTACAGTAACTGAAGTCCTCTACACTAGATACAGTACAGTAACTGTAGTCCTCTACACTAGATACAGTACAGTAACTGTAGTCCTCTACAGTAGATACAGTACAGTAACTGAAGTCTTCTACACTAGATACAGTACAGTAACTGTAGTCCTCTACACTAGATACAGTACAGTAACTGAAGTCTTCTACACTAGATACAGTACAGTAACTGAAGTCCTCTACACTAGATACAGTACATTAACTGAAGTCCTCTACACTAGATACAGTACAGTAACTGTAGTCCTCTACACTAGATACAGTACAGTAACTGTAGTCCTCTACACTAGATACAGTACAGTAACTGTAGTCCTCTACACTAGATACAGTACAGTAACCAATATAGTTATTCTCTCTCCCCTGGATAATGCTATTTACTGTGGGAGCAGAGACATGAGATGAGGTGATTTGTCATTGTGACAGGAAGGCTTTGTCATGGCTTTTAACTATAGTTGTACAGATTACAGAGGAGAAGCTCTTCTTCCTCTTCTTCTGCTCTCTATTTCATCAGTCGGGTCCAGTGTCCGGTGGTGACGTGTAAACGTTAGCCCTCCGTAATAGCCAGCTTTGTTTCACATAAATCACAAATGTCTGTCTCAGGGTGTTGTTTACAGTCTGTGGGCTAGGCTCCATACAGAGTGTATTTACTGAGACTGGGAGGCTGTGCGTCCCACATGGCACCCTATTCCCTATGGGCCAAAAGTAGTGTACTACATCGGGAATAGGGTGCCATTTGGGAACTGATCCTGTGTCTGTGTTTTTATTGTGTCGAAGGAGGTAAGGAAGGAATATGCTAGAGGCTGGGTAGGGCCCGATTACAATCTAAAGTGGACACTGCCCCCTTGTTGACTCTCCTTCAAGGGTCTGACGGGAATAGGTTCAAATAAAATTGTATTAGTCACATGCGCAGAATGCGACAGGTGTAGCTCTTACAGTGAAATGCTTACTAACCAACAATGCAGTTTCAAAAAAATATGGATAAGAGTAAGAGATAAAAGTAATAAGTAATTAAAGAGCAGCAGTAAAATAACAAAAGCGAGACTATATACAAGGGGGTACCGGTACAGAGTCAATGTGCGGGGGCACCGGTTAGTTGAGGTAATATGTGCATGTACAGTTGAAGTCAGAAGTTTACATACACTTAGGTTGGAGTCCTTAAAACTTGTTTTTCAACCACTCCACAAATTTCTTGTTAACAAACTATAGTTTTGGCAAGTTGGTTAGGACTACTTTGTGCATGACACAAGTAATTTTTACAAGAACTGTTTACAGACAGATTATTTCACTTATAATTCGCTGTATCACAATTCCAGTGGGTCAGAAGTTTACATACACTAAGTTGACTGTGCCTTTAAACAGCTTGAAAAATTCCAGAAAATTATGTCATGGCTTTAGAAGCTTCTGATAGGCTAATTGACATAATTTGAGTCAATTGGAGGTGTATCTGTGGATGTATTTCAAGGCCTCCCTTCAAACTCAGTGCCTCTTTGCTTGACATCAGGGGAAAATCAAAAGAAATCAGCCAAGACCTCAGAAAAAAAATTGTAGACCTTCACAAGTCTGGTTCATCCTTGGGAGCAAATAAAGTTAAACAATTTAAAGGCAATGCTACCAAATACTAATTGAGTGTATGTACACGTCTGACCCACTGGGAATGTGATGAAAGAAATAAAAGCTGAAATAAATCATTCTCTCTACAATTATTCTGACATTTCACATTCTTAAAATATAGCGGTGATCCTAACTGACCTAAAACAGGGAATTGTTACTAGGATTAAATGTCGAAAATTGTGAAAAACTGAGTTTAAACGTATTTGGCTAAGGTGTACGTAAACTTCCGACTTCAACTGTAGGTAGAGTTATTAAAGTGACTATGCATAGATTACAACAGAGAGTAGCAGTTGGGTATAAAAGGGGGGCATTGCAAATAGTGTGGGTAACCATTTGATTAGATGTTCAGGAGTCTTATGGCTTGGGGGTAGAATCTGTTTAGAAGCCTCTTGGACCTAAACTTGGTGCTCCGGTACCGATTGCATTGCGGTAGCAGAGAGAACAGTCTATGACTAGGGTGGCTGGAGTCTTGGTATAGACACCGCCTGGTATAGAGGTCCTGGATGGCAGGAAGCTTCACCCCAGTAATGTACTGGGCTGTTCCCCTCTGTAGTGCCTTGTTGTCGGAGGCAGAACGGTTGCCATACCAGGCAGTGATGCAACCAGTCAGGATGCTCTCAATGGTGCAGCTGTAGAACCTTTTGAGGATCTGAGGACCCATGCCAAATCATTTCAGTCCCCTGAGGGGGAATAGGTTTTGTTGTTTTGTTGTGCCCTCTTCACGACTGTCTTGGTGTGCTTGGACCATGTAAGTTTGTTGGTGATGTGGACACCAAGGAACTTGAAGCTCTCAACCTGTTCCACTGCAGCACCGTCGATGAGAATGGGGGCATGCTCGGTCCTCTTTTTCCTGTAGTCCACAATCATCTCCTTTGTCTTGATCACGTTGAGAGAGAGGTTGTTGTTCTGGCACCACACGGCCAGGTCTCTGACCTCCTCCCTATAGGCTGTCTCGTCGTTGTCGGTGATCAGGCCTACAACTGTTGTGTCATCGGCAAATTTAATGATGGTGTTGGAGTCGTGCTTGGCCGTGCAGTCATGAGTGAACAGGGAGTACAGGAGGGGACTGAGCACGCACCCCTGAGGGGTTGGTGGAAACAGTTTGATAGAAGTTAGATTGTTGAAGATACATGAATGTCATTGTGCAGGAGTTCATCTTTTCAATCTTCAATATTAAACACTCTTGTCGGTGGTCGCACAGTACTCTTCAGTGGTTGGATGTCTGACTAACACTCTACCTCTCACCCCTCTTCTCTCTTCTTCTCTTCTCTCCTCTTTTCTGACTCTCTCTCCCGCTCTCTCTCTCTCAGGGTGAGCCAGGTGCCCCAGGTCAGAGGGGCACCCCAGGGGAGCGAGGTCGCCCCCGGACCCCCTGGCGGAGGGGGGTACTCCTCCAAGGCTGATACCCCAGTGATGGGCCCAGTAGGACCCAGGGGAGAGAGGGGCACCCCCTGGCTCACCAGGCCTTTCAGGGTCCCCTGGACCTCCAGGAATACCAGGCAACGAGGTGAGACCTTAGCTACTAGGGTGAATTGCATCGATTATGAATTGATTACTAGTTATGTTCGTGTTTGTTAATCAATGTCTAATGGAACACTAAACCAACAGTTTGATCAAAAGACTAAAACCCAAAAGTGGTGGTTAGGTCTTCTCTCACTTTCTTTTTCTCTCTCTCTCTCTCTCTCTCTCTCTCTCTCACTATCTTTCTCTATCTCTCTCCTCTCTCTCCTCTCTCTTTCTCTCTCTATCTCTCTCTCTCTCTCTCTCTCTCTCTCTCTCTCTCTCCCTCTCTAATCCACAGCCTGTGGTCAACTATGACAACATCAAGGACTTCATTCGCCAGCAGGTCATCAAGATATTTGATGGTGAGAACATGGTCTTCTTTTCGTTTTGGTTTATCACCAATACTTTGCATCTGGCCGTATTTCCTAAATGAGCAGCGGCAGAGAATGGAAACAGCTTTATTGATTATTAGGTGGTTTATCAACTGGAGTTGTACTGTATCCCCCTACAGAGAGGATGGCCTACTTCATGTCTCGTATGCAGCAGCCACAAGAAGTATCATCCCCCGGTCGTCCTGGCCCCCCAAGGAAGGATGGTAACCCAGGTAGAAATGGGACTCCAGGGGCCCCGGGTCAGCCAGGACAGATAGGCAGAGAGGGTCGCCAAGGAGTCCTGGGACCACAGGGTGAGTCTAGACTTCACTTGATTCCTTTTGTCGTAAGGCCTGAATACCACGGTCATGATAAATACATAGGAGATGATAAACAGTTATGACAAGTCATGTCAGCTTAGCGTAACATAAAGGTTAGCTACTCTCTCAAGTGATGTCCTTTGTCGTGTCTGCAGGTCCACGAGGTCTGAAGGGAGAGAAAGGTGACAAGGGTGTAGGGGAGATGGGTGACAGTGGACCCCCAGGAGCGCCAGGTAAGACGCCACATCAGCCTGTCGAAATGTTTAACTCTCCACTATCCTGCCAAAGCTCCATTAAGTTAGATCTTTCAACTGCTCTGCTCTTTTATAATCACTGTGTATCCAGTTCTTCAATTATGTTCTCTGTCTCTTCATCCCCGCACCCCAGGTGTCCCGGGCCCCCCAGGCTATGGCAAGATGGGCCCCAGCGGCCCCGTGGGTCAGCAGGGGGTCCCAGGAGTCTCAGGAACCCCTGGACAGCCGGGCCAGAAGGGCAGGGAGGGCCGGTGTAACCCCTCGGACTGTATGAGCCAACCAATAGAGTGGAACCCTAAGGGCCCTCCCGTCAAGGGCCCCTACTAGAGAAAGAGAGAGATTATTGAAGAGGAGAGGAGGAGAGGAGACACAGAGAGAGAAGATGGAGAGATTGAAGAAACCAACCCAAAGACCAGAAGGCACTAGAGACAGAAGTGGAGGGGTGAAGAGAGAGAGAAGAGAAAACAGAAGACCAGTCAATCAACAAATCATCCCAGGAAAACAAGTGAACACTGAGGCACCCATAGTTGATGTGGTCCTCTTCATCCATCCCTTATTCATCAAAATGTTTGCCAGTTAGCTTTCCACCTCACCGCCTGTGTAGAAAATATATACAGATGTAGGATCTTAATTTGAGCCAGTTTGTTAAAGCAGGAAAATAATCCTGCAGCAACAGGAAATGTTAATTATTATGTAGATTATAATTAATGGGTGTTTTTGTAGTGGTTGATACATTTTCCTAATGGAAAATCAAGTATTACATTTCTAAGTGGAAATTACAAATGTTAGAAGCCTTTTTAAACTACACATTTTAAATGTTCTGCATTGTAGGAAAGTTCATCCTGCAACAGGGTGATCAAATGAAGATTCTACATCTGTATGTGTAGGACCCTATTTTAACTGAAGACTTGGTACTGGCTGAAGTGGCTTTGATAAAGGAGATAATGTGGACACCGCTATCCTGCCTCTCTACTCTCGGTCTTATCTGTTCTGTTCATTCCTTCAAAATTTCCCAACTTTAGCTCTCAGTTCATTCTATAAGTTAAACATGCTTTGTTTGATAATACCAGCAAGAGCAAATCCAGCCTTCCAAAAACTACCTGCAAACTCTTCCTCATCATCACTATCACCCTCATCTTTATTCTGATTATAAAACGTGCCCGTTGGGAGTATTAGACAGTTGCTTTGTGCTGTTCTGCTTTGATCTTGCTTCTCTCTAGCAATAGAAACAGAATGAATAGAACTAACATGGCACTCCCATTCCAAATGTTCTTTATTCTTTATGCATGCTATGTTGCTTATGTTATTTCTATGCTTGAATATACACCATCACTTGAATGATGTCTGATGCTTTAACAGATCTGTACGCTATATAATGGTCTTCTCACCTTCTCTTCCCTGATTGTGTGAGAAGAACATAATCTCCACCTTCCCAGAGTGCCTGTTTTGTAAATATTTATATTTATATAATGGCTTTTTATACCTTTTGTATTTTGGAATTGACGTCAGCATGGCTTACGGTGTGTTTGTTATGGTCAACTGTCATGTATCCACTACCAGTGTGTTTTTTTTATATATTTTAAAGGGAGTAATTTGTTCTGTAAAACAAATTATTTATGAGGGAATTGTGCCTTTTGTATAAAAGCAGATTGGATTTATATATGGTGGTATTATAATGCTTTGGAAGGTATTTTCATGCGTGTCTTATAAAGTATAGGAGTACATGTTCAACTGTAGCATTTTCAAATCTGCCTCAAAAATCCCTTTTCTTGTCTATCTATTAACCAGTGTCTTACCACACTACCAAACTTATTTTTCACAACAGATGAACTTGAAAAGGATAATTTTCTCCTTGAGTACACCACTGGTGTACCCAGGATTTTCATAAATCCTGGTTGAAAGACTCCCAGAATCAGGAGGGGATTTGCAGGAAATCTGTGAATGTTCCAAACAGAATTTTTGGAAAACTTGGTGATTTTGGGAAAGTTACCATAATTTTGCGATCCTAAGCGGAAGTACATTCTTTATGACCACTAAGAGTTTTCAATGTCATTATCAAACATAAGACAACTTGTATGTCTCCTGCCTTGTATGTTGTGCTGTTTTGTAGTTTGACGTGTCATATATACACTACAGGGTGTCACCAACCGCTAGCTATGTAATGGATATCACCAGGTTTAGAATCATATAGACATTCTGAGTTGTTATTGGAGTTTGTTCCTGAACATGTGACCTGTCCAGAGTATTTCCTGGTCAGGAATAACTACTGACCCTAGCTATACTAAATACCCAGACAATAACATATCTCCCCTCTTCATTCCTAGCTTTTACACACATCTTGTTGAAACAACAGCACTGTTTCCCTTCTATTCTCAGTAGATCTGATTGTTTCGGTACTTTTTATTAAGCCATGCTGTGTAAAGAGATGTTTTTTTTTTTATCAAAACTTTTCTGAAAAAGCTAATAAATTTTGCAAAGCAGACATGTTGTTGATCAACAGATCAGAGACATCCAAGTATATAATGTGACTAGTTCACTGTGGTGTTGCCATACCATCAATGTGCACAGTGCTTTCCTTGGAATGCCTTTCCTTGGTTCTCTGATTGAAAGCATACTAAGGATAAAACGTTAACTGGCACTTTATTTAAATGATTCTGCTTTTCAAGTAAGCAGATTGCGCAAGCTGTTATTGCATAAACTCCAAGCCACCTGCGAGAGACTATTATGTGAATGAGTCCAAGTAGAATACCTTTCAAGTGGAAGGCTTTCACGAAAGCTTGACTTCCGCAGCTTTGAGAGCGTGAGCTGGTATTACTCCCAGAAGGATAGGGATGGATAAACAGCAAAGGATAGAGAAGTGGGATGTGTTGGCCGACACTTTACATGGTATAGGCCTTATACCAGAATACCTACCACTGGGATAATGTGGTGTGTCATTATCCTCTAGTCTAGGCAGACTACATGCAGCACCTCAAACACTTAACTTTTAGAATTTTCTTGGAAAATAGTTGGCCACCAACTTACCAGCACTGACTGGACTGGAGTATGGCAAGAAGACCAAGAAAGTCTAGACTCTACCCATTAAACCATCTCTAAACCCACTGGAATAATGACCATGTCAATTTAGTACAATAACTGTTTCTATTCAGAGATCCAACGGTTCCCACATGGTAGGGAAGAACGTTCAGGTTTTACAAAACTTTCTTCTTTATTGTTTTGGAATTGGTTGACCTGAACAACAAGGGAAAAAAAGAAATGAAACGTCTTTACAGATTAATCATATAAAGAACAATAAATAGATTGTTTCTGTTAATGAAAATAATCTGTCCTGTTTGCTGTTAGAATGTTGACATCATTGATTGACTCTGTGGAAGTTAGTTGACAGTGGCGTAGAAAGATTGATTAGTGGAACTGATCTGTTTGGAAAAGCAGTCATTTGAACTTTTCAACTTTATTGCTGATTAGGTTCATTAATACAGGGGTTGTTTTGGTTGGTTCATATTCTAACCCATCCTCTTTTTTCACTACATAAAATCAACAAACATTTACAAAGATGTACAGCACTGAATTATGGGAAATAGATGGGAGTGCTCATCAGGATGTGCTGTTGCCATGCAACTAGAGGAAGAGATCAAGGCTAAAGAAAATGAGGCAAAGGTAGAAAGGGGCGGTAATGTACATGTGAGATAAAAAAGGGGTTTCACTATTTCACTCAAGCATACAGGCGAGAAGTTTAGCGATACATCTTACAACGGTACAGAATGGAGTGTAGATTTTGATCTTAATCTTTTATTGGTACTTTTGTGTACACTTGTAAGCCACTTGTTGTTTGGTGGGGGTTGGAGGGGGTCATATGCTTGCCTTATCTGCTTCAAAACATATTTAAATATTAATATTTCAGGTATAAAACAATAGCATTTAAAGTGACCATGGTATATAAAATAAAAAAGCACCAATCATTAGACACAAAGTCTCTAGTCCTCCCAGTCCAGGGGCTAAGGCTGCTGCTGATGACATTATCAATGACGTCACTGGATATGATTCTGATGTCACTACGTCGCTCCCATGATGCGTTCAAGACAACTGGGAACCCGACAAAAATAATGACGTCAGTGATCTTCAGGTTGGAAAGTCGAATCTCTAGAAAGAGGCCTGAGTTTCCGAGTTGGAATTCCGAGTTGGATGACCGTTTTTTTCCAGTCGGAGCTCGTTTTATTTCTGAGTTCCCAGATGTCTTGAACGCACTGAAGTCGGAAGTCGGAGATTTCAGAGTTCCGAGCACCCAGTTGTTTTGAACGCATCATTCTCTTTTCCTCTGTGGTGGGGGGTGGGGCAGTTGGACGTGACTGACATTGACATCAGCCAATCCCGAACCAGAGATTGTAAATTCAGAGGGGTGAGTGGCTGTCGTCATGGTGATTTAAAGTAGATGGGCGTGGTGTATGTTGCAAACAGTCTCCAAACAGTAAAACTGAAGGTCGTCAGTTTAGGATTCAGAGGGTCAATGTCAGTCACGATAGTATTGCCCCCACTCCTCGCTCTCGTTGGTATCCAATAAAGAAGAGTTCTCTCTCTCCTCTATCCCTGCTTCTCTCTCTTCTGTCTCTCTCTTTCTCCCTGGTGTTGTGGGGCTCTTGATGGAGAGGTCTCAGGTTAGACTCCGGGGCCCTTGACCCTGGCGGAGTCCTGTAGTCTGGGGGAGGTGTAGGCCGAGGCAGCTAGGCAGGCTGCAGCCTCACAGAACCCTGGAAGACCAGTGGGGCCCGCCTTACCAGGACGACCAGCCTCTCCTGCCGAGCCCTGGGGGCCTCGCTCACCAGGCTTACCGTTTCGAGCCACGCCGTCAATACCAGGGGGACCTGAGGAAGAGTGACTTCCTGAGGTAAGTTGATACTTTTTTTGGTAATATTTTTTGTAATTATTTTGTACAATAAACTAAAACATACATAGACAAAACAATAGACAATTTAACATTTCCATACATACATTTATTTCCACAAACATAATGATATCACACTTGCTCAGACCCACATTTTCCCACCGTATCAACACTCATTGCTGTCTAATGCTTGTAAAACTCTGCCCCATATAATTTAAAATTGTATTTTTTTTCAATATTTAAATAATAAAGCATGCCATGACTTGAAATATTCAGATAGACGTATTAAAAGTAAACTTACATTGTAAAACTTTTGGACTTTACAGCATTCCCAGAAGGCATGAATTATTGAGTCATTATTAGTTTTACACTAAAGACATGACTCTGCAGTTGTAGTGTAGAATTTGTTAATTTTGTTTTTTGTATAATAAATTCTATACATTTAGATTATTTTATGCTGGATTAAGAGTACATTTTTGTTAACTGTAATTGTGTTCATTATGTTTCAACACTCCCTCCATCTTGTGCCAATATCCATTCTTTTTAAGTCTTGGTTCCAATCAATTTTTTTTTTTCTAAGACATTGTCATTGTGATAGACTTTCTGCAAGGTGTTGTATATCTTACCTATCATATGAGCATCTGTTTCTGACTCAAATAGGATTTCTTCAACATTGCTCTGATGTCCAAAAGCGTTCAGGTTGATATTTTGTGATATAAAACGTTTAAATTGCCTTTTTTTAAATCGAACATTCATTTAAATAGGCAAGTCAGTTAAAAAACAAATTCCTATTTTACAATTATGGCTTACCCCGGCCAAACCCTCCTCTAACCCAGACAACTGTGTGCTGCCCTATGGGACTCCTGATCACCACCGGTTGTGCTACAGCCCGGAATCAAACCAAGGTCTGTAGTGACACCTCTAGCACTGACATGCGGTGCCTTAGACCAATGCGCCACTTGGGAGCCCAATATCATATTTGAAAATGTCTACATTAGTCAGTCCAATATAGTTTTTTCATTCTGTCATTGAAATAATTGTATTTCCTATTACTCTGTCATTTACAGTTTCTATGCCTTTGGTTTTCCATGTGGGCCAATTTATCGGTGAAGCTATCGAAGGATATTTTGGTTATTGTAGAATTCATTTAATTTTCTTTAATGTTGTTATACTGTTCTTAACTATGAAGTTGCTCCATCCTTTGAAAAAAAAGCACGTGAAAGGATTCTGGGGATGAGCATGCACATCTTCAATATGTACCCATTGTTCAAGTTTAGTGCATTTAACTACATGTTGCAAGTAAAAGCCTTGGGTGGCGAGTTGACACAATTCCATGCCTGGAAGGTTAAAACTTTCCTATTTATTCTATGAGTTTTATTTTTTTGGTCCACTTAAAGGATTGCTGTAGATCATGAGTTATTATATTTATTTTTCCTATTGCCATTATTTCAGTTTTTTCCACTTTAATTTTATATCCTGAGACTTTAAAGTATTCCAAAAATGTTTTTAACAAGGGCAGCATTGAGTTTTCAATATTAGTGAGGTATAGTATATCAGGAGATCATCGTCAAATCAGTTTAATTGATATTAATGTTTATCAATACTGATACCTGTTACGTTTGTGTCCTGTCTAATTCTTTCTGCCAGCAGTTCAATTGCCAGTTTAAACAGGAGGGGGAGAGAGGACATCCCTGTCTTGTGCCCCTTTCTACATGCTGTATAACCACAGTTTCTACATACTGTATAACCACAGTCTATATATACTGTATAACCACAGTTTCTACATACTGTATAACCACAGTTTCTACATACTGTATAACCACAGTCTATACATACTGTATAACCACAGTCTATACATACTGTATAACCACAGTTTCTACATACTGTATAACCACAGTCTATACATGCTGTATAACCACAGTCTATACATACTGTATAACCACAGTTTCTACATACTGTATAACCACAGTTTCTACATACTGTATAACCACAGTCTCTACATACTCTATAACCACAGTTTCTACATACTGTATAACCACAGTTTTGTCGGTACAAAATGGAGCTGCTCAAACCCCATGCGTCCAGCGGTACGCACATGCACCTCCACCTGCACACCTTTATAGCAACTGGATAGGCGTGTACAGGACGGTCACTGCTGAGTGTGTGTGTGTGTGTGTGTGTGTGTGTGTGTGTGTGTGTGTGTGTGTGTGTGTGTGTGGTGCTCCTGGGGTCTCACCTGGTATTCCTGGGGGTCCTGGCTGGCCAGCATGTGGTTTACCAGGATCTCCTCTGTCTCCCTTTGCTCCTCTCTTTCCTGAAAGAGAGAAAGATGGAGGGATGGAGAGGGGGCAGTGGTATTAATCTGTTATATTACTCTTTGAGTTATCCGTGTCTCGTTTTATCTGGAAGTCACCAATTTCAGTTTCTACCTTTTAGTCCGGTGTTGCCGATCTGTCCAGAGGCTCCAAACATGCCAGGGATACCGCGGGCGCCGGTGAGGCCGTGTGGGCCCTGAGCACCGGGTGATCCTGGGGGTCCAGGAGGACCAGGGGGACCCATGACACCGGCTCCACCCAGTACGGCACGCTTAGCACTCACCGCTACAGCCGCCAGACGCTCTGGATGAGGAGGATAGAGGATGTATATTAGCTATAGTACGTATATAGTAAATGTTTTACCTGGATACAGTAGACTCAGTAGATTTATAATGTTGTGACCTCTTACCTTGCAGCATCTTCAGAACCACCTCAATGATGTGCTGGTCTGATGCATCCCGTCCCTGTAGAGGAGCAGGGAGAGGGAGAGAGAGTGAAAGATGGATGATAGGACAGTAGATGTTAGATGGAGGAAAAGAATGTAGAGTGGAGGAAAGAAAAAACCAACCAATCATCAAGCAATCAGTCAGGCAGTCAGTCACTAGCATTCTCTATTGAGTGTAATCACACCACTATCTCACTAATCTGTGTTGTTATGTCAAAGCTGGTTAGGACTCACTGCTGCCCCCCCAATGCCTGGCATGCCTGGTACTCCTCTCTCCCCATTGAGGCCGCGAGGCCCGGGCAGTCCTCCTGGTCCCTGGTCTCCTGGTTTGCCTGAGTCTCCTGTGGGGCCATTGAACCCTGTCTCTCCCCTCACTCCTTGCTGTGGAGGAAAGAGTGACAGATGAGACCCAAAGTGACAACACTGTTTGATAGATTAGAATTAACTAGATTCAACTATCTTCAACTACCTTTGAGTAGGTTCAACTAACTTCTACTAGTTTCAAATAGCTTAGACTAGCTTCAAATATCTTCTACTAACATTGACTAGCTTCAAATAGCATCAACTAGCTTCAAATAGCATCAACTAGCTTTGACTAGCTTCAACTAGCTTTAACTAGCTTCAGCTAGCATTGACTAGCTTTGACTAGCTTCAACAGGCTTCCACTAGCTTTGAATAGATTCAGCTAGTTTCAAGTTGCTTATATTAGCTTTGACTAGCTTCAACTACTGCGACATCACACTAGCTTCAACCAGCTTCAATTCGTTTTGACTATCTTTAACTAGCTTTGACTAGCTTCCATCTACTATGAATGAGGTGCGATTGGGAGTAACCCCAGTGATGTTCTTACCTGTCCTTTGGGTCCAGGCTCACCACCCAAACCCTGCCGGAGGAGTAGAGACAGACAGACAGGTCAGTCCACTAGGTAGAAGTTTCCCCTTAGACTCAATCATTCCTCTTCCAGAATGTGGCATCCCCCTTTATGATGCCTTTTCTCTTCCGTCCCATCCTGATAAAGCCACTCACCTTCTCTCCTTTCTCCCCAGCCAAGCCTTCTACACCAGGATCACCCTGAAAGAGGAGAGAGTGAGAAAAAAATCTATTGATCATTGGCTATTACAAAGAATGCCTATTCCAATTGCATCATACAGGAGTCCTTCTGGATACTTCATTATGTGGCTATGGCATTGGTTTAAATCACAGGCTTACTGCTACTCACAAAGTCTCCCTTCGCCCCAACTTTTCCTTGGAATCCCTGTGTAAAGAAAAATGAGTCACACAGTAAATACAGTCAAATACATAATACATTATAATAAAGAGCAAGGCCAATATATTGATCCAGCTAAGGACTGCAGGAGACACAGCACACAGTAAGAAAGATGTAGTTTAGATGTAGTAGGCATGGGAGATGATGACTCTAGTACTATCATTTATATTGCTAAGGCTCTGTGTGGGACAACTGCAGCAACTTGATGAGTCTGGAGGATTTGTGGGTCAACACTGCCACCAACAGGCCATTTAGGTAACTGCATGATCACTTGTGTATGATATCGACAGGAATGCATCCTCATTGTGGCTTCGACGTTGAAACGAACACACACATGCACTCGCACGGACACACACAAACAATATGTCTCGATACAGACACATCCGTAAACTCACAGATGCAAGAGCACACACATATATTTTACACACAGGTACACACAAAGATTATGGGGATTTTTCACACACACATGCAAACACACACATGTGCGCACGCGCACACACGCCACACACACACACACACACACACACACACACACACACACACACACCTTGTCTCCCTTGGTTCCTGAGATGCCTTGAGCCCCTGGGACACCCATAGGCCCTCTCATACCCTTGTTGCCCTGCAGACACACAACAACACTTAGATTATTATTGTCCTGGCTAGATGTGTGTTTACTTGTTGTTTTAAAAGTGATCTCCTGTTAGGAACCAAAGTTAGAGAACCACAGATTTAGCCAAAAGTACATGTTTCTGCTGAGATGTGCAGAATTGACTTACAGCCTTGCCGACAATACCCTGTGGCCCTACAGCTCCCCTCTGGCCTCTGTCACCCTGAGGGAGAGAGAGAGAGAGAGAGACAGAGAGAGAGAGAGAGAGAGAGAGAGAGAGAGAGAGAGAGAGACAGACAGACAGACAGAGGATGTGAAACTCTGAATGAACTGTTATTTAGAAACAATTGTGTTTTTGTGGGATTCAAAAACTCCATAGCACTTGTCATAGTTATGGTGACATGTTAAAGTTATGGTGACTTGTTATAGCTATGGTGACTTGTTATAGTTATGGTGACTTGTTATAGTTATGGTGACTTGTGATGGGAGAAGCTACCTTAGGTCCAGGAACACCCTCCATACCAGCTTCACCAGGAAGACCAGGCTCACCCTGAGTGAGAAAGAGAGAGAGAGACCCCAATAACTACCGTGGGATATGCTTCAACAGCAACCTTGGGAATATCCTCTGCATTATCATTAACAGCAGACTTGTACATTTCCTCAGTGAAAACAATGTACTGAGCAAATGTCAAATTGGCTTTTTACCAAATTATCGTACGACAGACCACATATTCACCCTGCACACCCTAATTGACAAACAAACAAAACAAAGCAATGTCTTCTCATGCTTTGTTGACTTCAAAAAAGCCTTTGACTGAATTTGGCATGAGGGTCTGCTATACAAATTGATTGAAAGTGGTGTTGGGGGAAAAACACACAACATTATAAAATCTATGTACACAAACAACAAGTCTGCGGTTAAAATTGGCAAAAAACACACACATTTGTTTCCACAGGGCCGTGGGGTGAGACAGGGATGCAGCTTAAGCCCCACACTCTTCAACGTATAAATCAACAAAATTGGCGAGGGCACTAGAACAGTCAGCAGAACCCGGCCTCACCCTACTAGAATCTGAAGTCAAATGTCTACTGTTTGCTGATGATCTGGCGCTTCTGTCACCAACCAAGGAGGGTCTACAGCAGCAACTAGATCTTCTGCACAGATTCTGTCAGACCTGGACCCTGACAGTAAATCTCAGTAAGACCAAAACAATGGTGTTCCAAAAAAGGTCCAGTTGCCAGGACTACAAAACCATTCCATCTAGGCACCGTTGCCCTAGAGCACACAAAAAAACTATACATACCTTGGCCTAAACATCAGCGCCACAGGTAACTTCCACAAAGCTGTGAACGATCTGAGAGACAAGGCAAGAAGGGCATTCTGTGCCATCAAAAGGAACATAAAATTCGACATACCAATTAGGATATGGCTAAAAATACTTGATTCAGTTATAGAACCCATTGCCCTTTATGGTTGTGAGGTCTGGGTCCACTCACCAACCAAGAATACACAAAATGAGACAAACACCAAATTGAGACTCTGCATGCAGAATTCTGAAAAGATATCATCAGTGTACATTACAACGTAAAACACCAAATAATGCACGCAGAGCAGAATTAGGTCAATATCCGCTAATTATCAAAATCCAGAAAAAAATACGTTAAATTCTACAACCACCTAAAAAAGAAGCGATTCCCAAACCTTCCATAACAAAGCCATCACCTACAAAGAGATGAGCCTGGAGAAGAGTCCCCTAAGCAAGCTGGTCCCGGGGCTCTATTCACAAACACAAACACACCCCACAGAGCCCCAGGACAGCAACACAATTAGACCCAACCAAATCATGAGAAAACAAAAAGATAATTACTTGACACATTAGAAAGAATTCACACAAAAAAAAAATTAAGGAAAGCTTTAACTATGTACAGACTCAGTGAGCATAGCCTTGCTATTGAGAAAGGCCACCGTAGGCAGACCTGGCTCTCAAGAGAAGACAGGCTATGTGCACACTGCCCACAAAATGAGGTGGAAACTGAGCTGCATTTCCTAACCTCCTGCCTAAATGTATGACCATATTAGAGACACATATTTCCCTCAAATTACACAGATCCACAAAGAAAAAGAAAACAAACTCAATTTTGATAAACTCCCATATCTGTTGGGTGAAATACCACAGTGTGCCATCACAGCAGCAAGATCTGTGACCTGTTGCCACATGAAAAGGGCAACCAGTGAAGAACAAACACCATTGTAAATACAACCCATATTTATGTATATTTATTTTTGCTTTTGTACTTTAACCATTTGTACATCATTACAACAATGTATAAATATACATAATATGACATTTGAAATGTCTTTATTCTTTAGGAGCTTCTATGAGTCTAATGTTTACTGTTCATTTGTATTGTTTATTTCACTTTTGTTTATTATCTACTTCAGTTGCTTTGGCAATGTTAACATATGTTTCCCATGCCAATAAAGCCCCTTGAATTGAATTAAATTGAATTGAGAGGTTAACAAAGAGTCACAATAACAATCTGTAGTCTGGTGTGTGGAAAACAAACATACTGTACATATGGGCAGGTGGCCTACCTGAGGTCCTGGGGCACCAGACATTCCAACATGACCTCTGGGACCAGGCTCTCCCTGAAAGGAAACAGAACATTAAGTGGTTATCAGTTGAGGGAGTAGCTTCCTTTGTCTTAGTTTGTGTCTTAGTTTGTATTGTTCTGTATTATTGTGCTGAAGCAGTAGGACAAAAATCAGGGGGGAGACGGTCACAGCCTTACCTTGCCTCCAGGTCCACCCTTGGTTCCGGGGCTGCCAGGCAAACCCTATGAGAGAGACAAGGCCAAAGAGTAGGTCAAAGGTCAAATAAAGTGACCCCTTATTCTATGTTTCTACTTTACAGGTGATTGTCTTCAAAGTTTTCATGTACATGTAGTTAGCTGTGTTGTGAGTATACAGCCTCGTTATCTGACTAATCTGCATCCACAGGGAGCACCTGGTCTGCCAGGAGACAATGTGGTACAAAGGTAAGAGTCACTGCTGTGTGTGTGTGTGTGTGTGTGTGTGTGTGTGTGTGTGTGTGTGTGTGTGTGTGTGTGTGTGTGTGTGTGTGTGTGTGTGTGTGTGTGTGTGCGCGTGCATGCGTGCGTGTGTGGCTAAGTAGGTGATAAACTAAGTGCCAGTGTTAAAAGTGTGGCTGGGTTAATGTCACACTTTGATAGTGTGTATCATTGAACTCCCACTCTCCATTACCTTTCTCTCTCTCTCACTCACACACACACACACACACACACCGCACACACACGCACACACACATTTGTTATGAGGAATCACCCGCCGGTGGAGAGAAGCAGCAATTTAAAGGTGGTTTAAATTCCAAAATGGCTTGAGCCTATTTTGTTCTTTCTGTTTTTTGTGGTTCTGTGCAGGTGGGGGGTTGGGGGGGTTTATGGGGGTGAGAAGACTCACCCTTTGCGTGTTCTGGGTTCTTAGAGCTTGTTTACATGGACTAACTGAGGTTAATCACTCTCTCTCTCTT
Organism: Brachymystax lenok tsinlingensis; assembly: GCA_030435695.1. Taxonomy (NCBI): domain Eukaryota; kingdom Metazoa; phylum Chordata; class Actinopteri; order Salmoniformes; family Salmonidae; genus Brachymystax; species Brachymystax lenok. The sequence goes on from CM059799.1 coordinate 12,464,793, forward strand.
TCTATCTCCTCTCTCTCTCTTTCTATCTCTCTCTCTCTCTCTCTCTCTCTTTCTCACTCACATAATCATAAATAATGATGGGATAATTATAGTGGATATTAGATGGTGGTCTCTCTCTCTCTCTCTCTCTCTCTCTCTCTCTCACAAAAACACAGCAATGTACGCACACTCACACACACGCACACAACACATACAGTTGATACTAAATGTGTTACTAACTGCTGTTCCCTGGTGACCGGGACCACCAGGCCTCCCAGCCTGCCCTGGGGAACCCTGCAAAGAGAGGAAGAAGAAGAGACTCATCATTATCATCACTATCATCATAACTATCATCAACACCACCATCATCACAATCATTATCATCATCATCATCACTATCATCATCATCAACATCACTATCAGCAACATCATCATCATTATCATCATAACTACCATCAACACCACCCTCATCCCAATCACCATCATCCTCATCATCATCATCATCATTGTTACCATCCCTATCATCAACAGTATCATCATCACTATCATCAACATTATCATCATCAAATATTTTTTTTTATTTTTTATTTTTTTTCCTACTGTATTATTGACTGTATGTTTGTTTACTCCAATGTGTAACTCTGTGTTGTTGTATGTGTCGAACTGCTTTGCTTAATCTTGGCAAGGTCGCAGTTGTAAATGAGAACTTGTTCTCAACTTGCCTACCTGGTTAAATAAAGGTGAAATAAAAATAAATAAAAATAAAAACACCACCGTCATCACTATCATCATCATCATCATCAACATAATTATCATCATCACAATCATCAACCTCATCAACATCATGATCACTATCATCATCATTATCATCAACACCACCATCATCCCTATCATCATCAACACAATCATCATCATTACCATCACTAAAATCAACAGTATCATCATCACTATCATCAACAGCATCATCATCATCATCACTATCATCAATATTATCATCATCACTATAACCACCATCATCATCACTATCATCATCAACACCACCATCATCATCATCGTTACCATCACTATCTTCAACAGAATCATCATCGTCATCATCAACACCACCATCATCATCATCATCGTTACCATCCCTATCATCAACAGAATCATCATCATCATTACTATCAGCATCATCATCATCATTACTATCATCAGCATCATCATCACTATCATCAACATTATCATCATCACTATCACCATCATCATCATCAACACCACCATCATCACTCATCAACATCATCAACATCATCATCATCACCATCAACATCATTATTGTCATCAAAATCATCATCACCATCATCATCATCATCATCATCATCAACATAATTATCATCATTAACAAAAATATCATCATCATCATCATCATTATCACCATCATCATCACTATCATCATTCCTATCATCATCATTACCATCACTAAAATCAACAGTATCATCATCATCATCATCATCATCATCATCATCATCATCACAATCATTACTATCATCAACATCATCATCATCATCATCACTATCATCAATATTATCATCATCATCACCACCACCACCATCATCATCACTAACACAACCATCATCATCATCATCATCATCATTATCATCATCACTATCACCACCATCATCATCACTATCATCACTAACATCATCACCACCATCATCATCATCACTATCATCAACACCACCATCACCATCATCACTATCATCATCACTATCATCAATATCATCATCATCATGATCATCATCATCATCACTATCATCAACACAACAATCACCATGATCACTATCATCAACATCACTATCATCAACATCATCATCATCACTTCCATCAATATTATCATCATCACTATCACCACCACCATTATCATCATCACAATCATCATCATTACTATCATCAACATCATCATCATCATCTCTATCATCAATATTATCATCATCACTATCACCACCACCATTATCATCATCACAATCATCATCATTACTATCATCAACATCATCATCATCATCTCTATCATCAATATTATCATCATCACTATCACCACCATCATCATCATCATCATCATCATCACTATCATCATCATCAACACCATCATCATCAACACCATCATCATCATCAACAACATCATCATCATCACTATCATAATCATCACTATCATCAACATCATCATCATCATCACTTTCATCAATATTATCATCATCACTATCACCACCACCATTATCATCATCATCATCGTTACCATCACTATATTCAACAGAATCATCATCGTCATCATCATCAACATCATCATCACTATCATCATAACTACCATCAACACCATCATCATCATCATCATCATCACCGTTACCATCCCTATCATCAACATCATCATCACTATCATCAACAGAATCATCATCATCATCATCATTACTATCATCATCATCATCATCATCATCATCATCATCACTATCATCATCATCATCAACACCACAATCATCACTCATCAACATCATCATCATCAGCATCACTATCATCATCATCAGCATCACTATCATTAACATCAACACCACCATCATCATCATCGTCACTATCATCATCATCATCATCATCATCACTATCATCAACGTCATCATCATCACTATCATCAACATCATCATCACTGTCACCATTATCATCAACACCACCATCTTCACTATCATCATCAACATCCTTATCATCATCACAATCATCATCATCATCATCATCACCATCATCACTATAATCAACATCATCAACACTATCATCATCATCATCATCATCATCATCATCATCATCATCGTCACTATCATCATCATCATCATCATCATCATCATCACTATCATCAACAACATCATCATCATCATCACTATCATCAACATCATCATCACTGTCACCATTATCATCAACAACACCATCTTCACTATCATCATCAACATCCTTATCATCATCACAATCATCATCATCATCACCAGCATCATCACTATCATCAACATCATCATCATCATCATCATCATCATCATCATCACTATCATCATTATCTTCAACACCCCCATCATCACTCATCATCATCACTATCATCAACATCATCATCATAATCACTATCATCATTATCATCAACACCACCAGCTTCACTATCATCATCAACACAAATATAATAATCAAAATCATCAACCTCATCAATACCATTACATTCATCGTCATTAATATCATTGCTATTATCATTATCATCAACGCCACAATCATCATTACCATCACTATCATCAACAGTTTCATCATGACTGTCATCAACAGCATCATCATCATCATCATCATCATCATTATCATCAACATCATCATCATTGTCATCATCATCATCACTATCATCAAGACCACCATCATCACAATCATTATCATCAACATTATCATCATCACTATCACCACAATCATCATCATCATCATCATCATCATCATCATCACTATCATCATTATCATCAACACCACCATCACCACTCATCAACATTATCATCATCATCACCACCATCATCAACTTCTTAATCATCAGCAACACCACCAGCATCACTATCAGCATCAGCACAATCATCATCATTACCATCACTATCATCAACAGTGTCATCATCACTATCATCATCTGCATCAACATCATCATCACTATCATCACTATCATCAAGACCACCATCATCACAATCATCATCATCACTATCATCAACATTATCATCATCACTATAACCACAATCATCATCATCATCATCATCATCATCACTATCATCAACACCACCATCATCATCACCACCATCATCACTCATGAACATCATCATCATCATCAACATCATCATCACTATCATCATTATCATCAACATCACTATCATCATTATCATCAACACCACCATCATCATCATAATCTTCACTATCATCAACATCATCATCATCATCATCATCTTCACTATCATCAACATCATCATCTTCACTATCATCAACATCATCATCATCATCACTCATCATCAACATCATCATCATCATCATCATCATCATCATCCCTATCTTCACAATTATCAACCTCATCACAACAATCATCATCATCATCACCACCATCATCACTCATGAACATCATCATCCCTATCTTCACAATTATCAACCTCATCGACATCATCATCACTAACATCATTATCATCAACATCATCATCATCACCATCATCAACTTCTTAATCATCAGCAACACCACCATCATCACAATCACCATCAACACAATCATCATCATTACCATCACTATCATCAACAGTATCATCATCACTATCATCATCTGCATCAACATCATCATCACTATCATCACTATCATCAATACCATCATCATCACAATCATCATCATCACTATCAACAACATTATCATCATCACTATCACCACAATCATCAACATCACTATCATCATTATCATCAACACCACCATCATCATCACCACCATCATCACTCATGAACATCATCTTCCCTATCGTCACAATTATCAACCTCATCGACATCATCATCATCATCATCATCACTAACATCATTATCATCAACATCATCATCATCATCATCACTATAATCAACAACACCACCATCATCACTATCAGCATCAACACAATCATCATCATTACCATCACTATCATCAACAGTATCATCATCACTATCATCATCTGCATCAACATCATCATCACTATCATCACTATCATCAAGACCACCATCATCACAATCATCATCATCACTATCAACAACGTTATCATCATCACTATCACCACAATCATCATCACTATCATCATTATCATCAACACCACCATCATCATCACCACCATCATCACTCATGAACATCATCATCATCATCATCATCACTATCATCAACTTCTTAAGCATCAGCAACACCACCATCATCACTATCAGCATCAACACAATCATCATCATTACCATCACTATCATCAACAGTATCATCATCACTATCATCATCTGCATCATCATCATCATCATCATCATCACCATCACTATCATCAACATCAGCATCATAATCGTCATCATCATCATCATCATCATCAATATCACTATCATCATTATCATCAACACTCCCATCATCACTATCATCATCATCATTAGCATCATTATCATCACTATCCTCATCATCATTATCATCATCATCCCTATCATCAACATCATCCTCCTTATAAACATCATCGTCACCATCATCATCATCATCATCATCAACGTCATCGTCATTATCTTCATCATCACAATCATTGTCATCATCACTTTCATCAACATTATTATCACTATCACCACATCACTGTCAACACTATCAACACTATCATCCTCATTATCATTATCCTTAACATCATTATCATCAATATCATCATTATCATCAACAGTATCATCATCATCGACATCATTATAATCAACATCATCATCCTCACTATCGTCATCACCATCACCATCATCACCATTAATCCAGGTAGGATCCAGGGACAGGCGCATATACTGAATATACGCCAGGCCTTACCTTGATTCCAGGGATGCCAGGAGTGCCATCCTTTCCGTCGATACCAGGCAGACCCTGAAACACCAGACAGGAGTTAACATGATACTGTACGGCTAACCATATCTCCAACACAGTTATTACTACACAGTAGATATGTGTGATATATCAAAGTAATAGCAGATACCAGACCATAGTGTGACCAGCAGACTGTGTTATATCGTAATAATAGCAGATACCAGACCATAATGTGAACAGCAGACTGTGTTATATTGTAGTAATAGAAGATAACATACCATAGTGTGAACAGCAGACTGTGTTATATCATAGTAATAGCAGATACCAGACCATAGTGTGAACAGCAGACTGTGTTATATCGTAGTAATAGAAGATAACAGAACATAGTGTGATTATAGAAGTGTGAAGTTAGTTTGTTCACTCACGTTCTCTCCCTTCTTGCCAACAGCTCCTTGTGGGCCCATGATACCTCGACCACCCTGTAAGAAACATCATCATCATCATCAACACCTCTATCACAATCATCATCATCCGTGTGATTGTGTTAGAGACTGATGAGAAGATGGATAGCTGTTAGGTAAAATACTCACTAAATCTCCTTTCTCCCCAGCCTCTCCAGGTGGTCCCTGGGGTCCCTCCTCACCCTACAGAGGAGAGACAAACACTGATCAGATTGATCAATTAGACCCATCAACTCACAATGTCAAATATCAGTCTCCTGGATACTTACTGGGGGTCCAGGTTGGCCAACTGGTCCATTGATGCCCTTATAACCACGAGGGCCCTGCGAGAGACAGGAAATTAGAAGTCGTCACTTCCTGCTCATTGGCATTTCAGGAAGTAGATGAAAGACAATTAATGGTAATACATGGCTAGCCACTTGTGTGTGTCTACTCTTACAAGAAACTCTGAAGTTACAATTCAGCCTACATAGTTACACAGGGTTTGGTAGTCTATGTCTGAAGGTAGACTGTCTGAAGGTAGTCTGTGTCTGTAGGTAGACGGTGTCTGAAGGTAAGCTGTGTCTGAAGGTAAGCTGTGTCTGAAGGTAAGCTGTGTCTGAAGGTAAGCTGTGTCTGAAGGTAAGCTGTGTCTGAAGGTAAGGTGTGTCTAAAGGTAGACTATGTCTGAAGGTAGACTGTGTCTGAAGGTAGTCTATGTCTGAAGGTAAGCTGTGTCTGAAGGTAGACTATGTCTGAAGGTAGACTGTGTCTGAAGGTAGTCTATGTCTGAAGGTAGTCTATGTCTGAAGGTAAGCTGTGTCTGAAGGTAGACTGTGTCTGAAGGTAAGCTGTGTCTGAAGGTAGTCTATGTCTGAAGGTAGTCTATGTCTGAAGGTAGTCTATGTCTAAAGGTAGACTATGTCTGAAGGTAGTCTATGTCTAAAGGTAGACTGTGTCTGAAGGTAGTCTATGTCTGAAGGTAGTCTATGTCTGAAGGTAGTCTATGTCTAAAGGTAGACTGTGTCTGAAGGTAGTCTATGTCTAAAGGTAGACTGTGTCTGAAGGTAGTCTATGTCTGAAGGTAAGCTGTGTCTGAAGGTAGACTGTGTCTGAAGGTAAGCTGTGTCTGAAGGTAGACTATGTCTAAAAGTAGACTATGTCTGAAGGTAGACTGTGTCTGAAGGTAGACTGTGTCTGAAGGTAGACTGTGTCTCAAGGTAAGCTGTGTCTGAAGGTAGTCTATGTCTGAAGGTAAGCTGTGTCTGAAGGTAGACTATGTCTAAAAGTAGACTTTGTCTGAAGGTAGTCTATGTCTGAAGGTAAGCTGTGTCTGAAGGTAGTCTATGTCTAAAGGTAGACTATGTCTGAAGGTAGTCTATGTCTAAAGGTAGACTGTGTCTGAAGGTAGTCTATGTCTGAAGGTAAGCTGTGTCTGAAGGTAGACTGTGTCTGAAGGTAAGCTGTGTCTGAAGGTAGACTATGTCTGAAGGTAAGCTGTGTCTGAAGGTAGACTGTGTCTGAAGGTAAGCTGTGTCTGAAGGTAGACTATGTCTGAAGGTAAGCTGTGTCTGAAGGTAGACTGTGTCTGAAGGTAGACTGTGTCTGAAGGTAGACTGTGTCTGAAGGTAAGCTGTGTCTGAAGGTAGTCTATGTCTGAAGGTAGTCTATGTCTGAAGGTAGTCTATGTCTGAAGGTAGTCTATGTCTAAAGGTAGACTGTGTCTGAAGGAAGTCCATGTCTGAAGGTAGACTGTGTCTGAAGGTAAGCTGTGTCTGAAGGTAAGCTGTGTCTGAAGGTAAGCTGTGTCTGAAGGTAGACTATGTCTGAAGGTAAGCTGTGTCTGAAGGTAGACTGTGTCTGAAGGTAAGCTGTGTCTGAAGGTAGACTGTGTCTGAAGGTAAGCTGTGTCTGAAGGTAGACTATGTCTGAAGGTAAGCTGTGTCTGAAGGTAGACTGTGTCTGAAGGTAAGCTGTGTCTGAAGGTAGTCTATGTCTGAAGGTAGACTGTGTTCTGAAGGTAAGTTGTGTCTGAAGGAAGTCCGTGTCTGAAGGTAGACTGTGTCTGAAGGTAAGCTGTGTCTGAAGGTAGTCTATGTCTGAAGGTAGTCTATGTCTGAAGGTAGTCTATGTCTAAAGGTAGACTATGTCTGAAGGTAGTCTATGTCTAAAGGTAGACTGTGTCTCAAGGTAAGCTGTGTCTGAAGGTAGACTGTGTCTGAAGGTAAGCTGTGTCTGAAGGTAAACTGTGTCTGAAGGTAAGCTGTGTCTGAAGGTAGTCTATGTCTGAAGGTAGACTGTGTTCTGAAGGTAAGTTGTGTCTGAAGGAAGTCCATGTCTGAAGGTAGACTGTGTCTGAAGGTAAGCTGTCCCTGAAGGTAGTCTATGTCTGAAGGTAGTCTATGTCTATCTTTCAGAAGGAGATAGCAGTACTTTAACAAGTGTAACACATCTTCACAGGTTGTTGTTCTTTGATTTATTATCATTTGCTTCAGTGTCTATGGGGCATGCTAACGAGCGCAACAATGCTAACAACTGTGATAAAAGGATGATTTGTACTTAGCGCTACACACCAACAGCCAGCCATTCTGCTTGGCACCTAGCCTGGGCGCTAACTTGACTAACACAGCTAATGCTAACGCTAAGATGGATGGCCTTCCTGGATCATTAACTACAGATGGAGGAACAGTGGTCCCAGACAACCCTTTCTCATTAGAGAACAAGACAGAGAGAGAGAGAGAAAGAGCATGTGAGAGAGAAGAGAGAGAGGCAGGGAGGGAGCAAGTGAGAGAGAGGAGAGAGTTTGGATTCTTTCCAAATTTCCCCTTAGAAGGTAACAGATAGTGTTTATTATGCAGATAGAAACAAACCAGGGGAGGAGGTGGTGGATGGAGAGTGTGGTAAAGGAGGTAGAGAGGCGTGTTGTAACTTACCGCCTCTGCCTTGGGGCCCATCATTCCTGGGTAACCCCTCAATCCCATAGGACCCTATGAGGGAGAGAAAGAGAGAGTTGAAATAAAGGACGTTTTGTCAACGTTGCATGAGTAAAAGTGGCTTAACATCTGTATTTTATTCTCACAACATTCTAACAACATATGTTCTCTGACCATATTGCTGTACTATAATGTTTACATAACATTGTTAACATAGATAAAGGTCATTACCGTGGGTCCTGGGATTCCCTGCTCACCAGATATGCCGACCTCTCCCTTCGTACCCTGAGAAAGAGAGAGAAACAGACAGACAGACAGACAGACAGACAGACAGACAGACAGAGAGAGAGAGAGAGAGAGACAGACAGACAGACAGACAGACAGACAGACAGACAGACAGACAGACAGACAGACAGACAGAGAGAGAGAGATACAAAGACAGAAATAAATTAAAAGTGTGACAATAACATAACTAAAAGTGTTTCATGCATGTATCTATTGTGAGCTGTAACTTCTGCTACTACATAACTCCTCAATAAATAACAACCAACTGAAAACAGTAGAATGAAGTGTTCTCTGTATGATGGCCATGGAGTGTTCTCTGTATGACGGCCATGGAGTGTTCTCTGTCTGATGGTCAGGGAGTGTTCTCTGTCTGATGGCCATGGAGTGTTCTCTGTATGACGGTCAGGGAGTGTTCTCTGTATGATGGTCAGGAAGTGTTCTCTGTGTGATTAACAGGGAGTGTTCTCTGTATGATGGCCAGGGAGTGTTCTCTGTGTGATGGTCAGGAAGTGTTCTCTGTATAATGGCTAGGGAGTGTTCTCTGAGTGATGGCCAGGGAGTGTTCGCTGTATGAATGCCAGGGAGTGTTCTCTTTCTGATGGCCTAGGAGTGTTCTCTGTATGATGACCAGGGAGTGTTCTCTGAGTGATGACCATGGGAGTGTTCTCTGTATTATGGCCAGGGAGTGTTCTCTGTATGATGGACAGGGAGTGTTCTCTGAGTGATGACCAGGGAGTGTTCTCTGAATGATGGTCAGGGAGTGTTCTCTGTATGATGGTCAGGGAGTATTCTCTGTATGATGGCCAGGGAGTGTTCTCTGAGTGATGACCAGGGAGTGTTCTCTGAATGAATGCCAGGGAGTGTTCTCTGTATGATGGCCAGGGAGTGTTCTCTGCATGATGGCCTGGGAGTGTTTTCTGTCTGATGGCCTGGGAGTGTTTTCTGTCTGATGGCCAGGGAGTGTTATTTGTATGATGGCCATGGAGTGTTCTCTGTATGATGGTCAGGGAGTGTTCTCTGTATGATGGTCGGGGAGTGTTCTCTGAGTGATGACCATGGGAGTGTTCTTTGTATTATGGCCAGGGAGTGTTCTCTGTATGATGGCCAGGGAGTGTTCTCTGAGTGATGACCAGCGAGTGTTCTCTGAATGATGGTCAGGGAGTGTTCTCTGTATGATGGTCAGGGAGTGTTCTCTGTATCATGGCCAGGGAGTGTTCTCTGTATCATGGCCAGGGAGTGTTCTCTGAGTGATGACCAGGGAGTGTTCTCTGAATGAATGCCAGGGAGTGTTCTCTGTATGATGGCCAGGGAGTGTTCTCTGCATGATGGCCTGGGAGTGTTTTCTGTCTGATGGCCTGGGAGTGTTTTCTGTCTGATGGCCAGGGAGTGTTATTTGTATGATGGCCATGGAGTGTTCTCTGTATGATGGTCAGGGAGTGTTCTCTGTATGATGGTCGGGGAGTGTTCTCTGTTTGATGGCCTGGGAGTGTTATCTGTATGATGGCCAGGGAGTGTTCTCTGTGTGAATAACAGGGAGTGTTATCTGTTTGATGGACAGGGAGTGTTCTCTGTATGATGGTCAGGAAATGTTCTCTGTGTGATTAACAGGGAGTGTTATCTGTATGATGGCCAGGGAGTGTTCTCTGTGTGATTAACAGGGAGTGTTATCTGTTTGATGGCCAGGGAGTGTTCTCTGTATAATGGCTAGGGAGTGTTCTCTGAGTGATGGCCAGGGAGTGTTTGCTGTATGAATGCCAGGGAGTGTTCTCTTTCTGATGGCCTAGGAGTGTTCTCTGTATGATGACCAGGGAGTGTTCTCTGAGTGATGACCATGGGAGTGTTCTTTGTATTATGGCCAGGGAGTGTTCTCTGTATGATGGCCAGGGAGTGTTCTCTGAGTGATGACCAGCGAGTGTTCTCTGAATGATGGTCAGGGAGTGTTCTCTGTATGATGGTCAGGGAGTGTTCTCTGTATCATGGCCAGGGAGTGTTCTCTGAGTGATGACCAGGGAGTGTTCTCTGAATGAATGCCAGGGAGTGTTCTCTGTATGATGGCCAGGGAGTGTTCTCTGCATGATGGCCTGGGAGTGTTTTCTGTCTGATGGCCAGGGAGTGTTATTTGTATGATGGCCATGGAGTGTTCTCTGTATGATGGTCAGGGAGTGTTCTCTGTATGATGGTCGGGGAGTGTTCTCTGTTTGATGGCCTGGGAGTGTTATCTGTATGATGGCCAGGGAGTGTTCTCTGTGTGAATAACAGGGAGTGTTATCTGTTTGATGGACAGGGAGTGTTCTCTGTATGATGGTCAGGAAATGTTCTCTGTGTGATTAACAGGGAGTGTTCTCTGTATGATGGCCAGGGAGTGTTCTCTGTGTGATTAACAGGGAGTGTTATCTGTTTGATGGCCAGGGAGTGTTCTCTGTATAATGGCTAGGGAGTGTTCTCTGAGTGATGGCCAGGGAGTGTTTGCTGTATGAATGCCAGGGAGTGTTCTCTTTCTGATGGCCTAGGAGTGTTCTCTGTATGATGACCAGGGAGTGTTCTCTGAGTGATGACCATGGGAGTGTTCTTTGTATTATGGCCAGGGAGTGTTCTCTGTATGATTGCCAGGGAGTGTTCTCTGAGTGATGACCAGCGAGTGTTCTCTGAATGATGGTCAGGGAGTGTTCTCTGTATGATGGTCAGGGAGTGTTCTCTGTATCATGGCCAGGGAGTGTTCTCTGAGTGATGACCAGGGAGTGTTCTCTGAATGAATGCCAGGGAGTGTTCTCTGTATGATGGCCAGGGAGTGTTCTCTGCATGATGGCCTGGGAGTGTTCTCTGCATGATGGCCTGGGAGTGTTTTCTGTCTGATGGCCTGGGAGTGTTTTCTGTCTGACGGCCAGGGAGTGTTATTTGTATGATGGCCATGGAGTGTTCTCTGTATGATGGTCGGGGAGTGTTCTCTGTATGATGGCCTGGGAGTGTTATCTGTATGATGGCCAGGGAGTGTTCTCTGTGTGAATAACAGGGAGTGTTATCTGTTTGATGGCCAGGGAGTGTTCTCTGTATGATGGCCAGGGAGTGTCTCTGTCTAACTGAGCAGTGATCAGCAAAGACAGACTGAGACAGACAGCCGGACAGACAGTCAGACAGTCAGACAGACAGGGTCCAGATCAGGTGCTAAACCCTCCTGGCTGAAAGAGTGTCTCAGGTTCAACTGGGGCTCATTAGTTCTGCTTAATGCACCAGACAAAGTCGGCCACTCCAACTCCTATTCTCTTATCCACTCCACATGTACCTGGCTCTCAACCATCCCTTTCATCTGGGCTCGCTGCGTGCTGCCTGGCTGCCCAGGCCAGGCCTGACTAATCACACCCAGATTAGTGCCAGTTGTGCCTCAGGGGGCTTCATTAGCACTAAGCCTGCTTCTTCTACTGTTCGGTATGGAATGTGTGTGTGTGTTTTATTGGAAGTATGAAAATGATTGCTTTTCACACCCCTGAAGTATTGTAAGATATTATTTTCAAATATAAATGCCTCAGATAGATCCAGGATCAAAACACAGATAGACTGGCACATAAAGAAACAGACAGTCTGCCTGTCAGGTAGACAGACTCTTTAGGACTCACAAGTTTCCCAATGCTGCCAGGCTCTCCCAGCACACCAGCACGACCTTTGTGTCCCTAGAACAGAACAGTTGTTAGTTTACAGATATAACAGCCAATCAATCATGAACTATGTTATGATGATGACTCACATACCTTGACCCCCTGCAGTCCCTGGGGACCCTTAGGCCCTGCTGGGCAGTTGATTGGACACTGGGGTGAGCGAGAGAGAGAGAGAGAGAGAGAGAGAGAGAGAGAGAGAGAGAGAGAGAGAGAGAGAGAGAGAGAGAGAGAGAGAGAAGATGAAGGGTAGAGGGGAAGGAGAGTGAGAAGAACACCAAAGTCTAAATTCTAAGTATAATTTAGTTTGTTTCTCAGCCAAAATCGAACAAAGTGGCCAATTGATCAGTGTGCTAACTCTCTTTTTCTATGGTTGTCAAATCCCCAGCAGGGCATCACTTTATGAGGGACTTGGATTAAGGAGAAGACTCAGGGAGGGATGAAAGAGGGACATGAATGAAGGGAGAGAGAGGGGATCGAAGGAGGGCTGGGAATCCTCTTTCGGTGTTAGATGAAAGGAGAGAGAGGGATGAGAGCAAGAGTGTAAACCGTCTCAGTGACAAGGCCACTATCTCTAATGAGAGATAAGGAGGAGAACAGAGAGGAATTGATCTCCCCTATGTTGGGCACCATTTCCCCTATGTAGGGCACTCAGCATAAGACTTGACTTAGGACTTAGGACTTAGAGATTTAGTGACAGCGAACCGGAAGGTTCTGTGTCTATCTATCACAAGCTATAACAAGATTGCCAGGATCTCTAGGTTTTAGGATGGATCCTACAGGCTTTGGGCTAGTAGCTTACTGCTCTGTAAGGCTTGCTTAGGGTCAACCAGCCATGGGAAAGGAGCTATCCAAGGGGCAAGGCCAGAAGGCTGCAACAGGCTAGAACAGGTACAAAGAGAAGAGATAAACGATGAGGATAGGTGGAGGTGTGGAGGGATCTTACCTGGAAGTCTGCACTGCCCTCCTCTCCTCCCAAGAACTTCCCTGGAGGACCCTGGAGACAGATTGAGAAGGGGGGAGAAAGAAAGAAAGAAAGAAAGAAAGAAAGAAAGAAAGAAAGAAAGAAAGAAAGAAAGAAAGAAAGAGGAAGGAAGGTAGACAAATACAGATAGTTTGTTTAACGCAGTGCTGAGGCAGCTGTTCTCAGTGTGTGTATATTGAAATAGAGTAAAATATGTCTCCCTGTGCTGATGTATGCAAGGAGCAGTGAGATGAGACAGGGGAGACAGATCTAATGGGAATATATTTACTCTGCAACACCGGTAAACCAAAACAAATAGACTGCCCATGGCTGGGAGCATCACTCCATGAGGCTGCTCCCCACCTGAAATCACTCATGGGGAAAGATACTGTATACCTTGTAGAATAGACTGGGGAGCTAAGATACATACACTGCACTATGTACAGTGGATGTTTCATTGAGCTGCTCTGGTACACTTACAGGTGAGAATGTACTGGTCATCTGGACTGGGATTACTGGGTTATTGCTGGAACACTGGTTTCTTGCTTGCAACTAATCATTGTTATTTTGCGCTAAGTTACTGGTTTCTTGGTGATTTTAAGTAACTGGTTTCTAGTGCTAGGTGTGTCCTTGCTGGATTTTACTAATACTAGGTGTTTGTTTACTGGGTTCTTGCTGGTTCTAGGTGTGTACTTACTGGTATTTACTAGTTCTAAGTGTTTATTTACAGGGTTCTTGCTGGTTCTAGGTGTGTACTTACTGGTATTTACTAGTTCTAAGTGTTTATTTACAGGGTTCTTGCTGGTTCTGGATGTGTACTTACTGGGATTTACTAGTTCTAGGTGTTTATTTACAGGGTTCTTGCTGGTTCTAGGTGTGTACTTACTGGTATTTACTAGTTCTAAGTGTTTATTTACAGGGTTCTTGCTGGTTCTAGGTGTAAACTTACTGGTTTTCCTGGGGGTCCTGGAATTCCTGGAGGTCCAGGTGCTCCCAATATGCCCTGAGAGAAGAGGGAGGAAGAGGAGGGTGGGAATTAGATGAGAGATGAAGATTAGGTAACATATTACATAACGTGTGTGCTATCAGACATAAGACAACCACGGTCTTCTTCTTCTTCGACAACAATGGTGAGGGTCTTACCGTAGGTCCAGTCTGTCCAATCTCACCGGGAAGGCCGATTGGGCCTGGGGCCCCCTAAAGAAAAATTGAAAGAGAGAGAGAGAGAGAGAGAGAGAAAGATAGAAAGAGAGAGAGAGCGAGAGAGCACATATTCTGTCAGACCTGGGCCCTAACAGTAAATCTCAGTCAGACAAAAATAATGGTGTTCCAAAAAAGCACAAAAACCACTATTACAAATTCCACCTAGACACCGTTTCCCTAGAGCACACAAACAACTATACATACATCGGCCAAAACATCAGCACCACAGGTAACTTCCATAAAGCTGTGAACGATCTGAGAGACAAGGCAAGTAGGGCCTTCTATGCCATCGAAAGGAACATAAAATTCAACATACCAATTAGGATCTGGCTAAAAATACTTGAATCAGTTATAGAACCCATTGCCCTTTATGGTTGTGAGGTCTGGGGTCCGCTCACCAACCAAGAATTCACAAAATGGGACAAACACCTAATTGAGACTCTGCATGCAGAATTCTGCAAAACGCAGAATGTGTACAACGCAGAAGACCAAATAATGCAGAAGCAGAATTAGGCCGATACCCGCTAATGATCAAAATCCAGAAAAGAGCCGTTAAATTCTACATCGATTCCCAAACGTTCCATAACAAAGCCATCACCTAAAGAGAAATGAACATGGAGAAGAGCCCCCCTAAGCAAGCTGGTCACAAACACAAACACACCCACAGAGCCCCAGGACAGCAAAACAATTAGAACCAACCAAACAAAAAGATAATTACTTGACACATTGGAAAGAGTTTACAAACAAACAGAGCAAACTAGAATGCTATTTGGCCCTAAACAGAGAGTACACAGCGGCAGAATACCTGACCACTGTGACTGACCCAATAGCCTTGCTATTGAGAAAGGCCACCAAAGGCAGACCTGGCTCTCAAGAGAAGACACTGCCCACAAAATGAGGTGGAAACTGAGTTGCACTTCCTAACCTCCTGCCAAATGCATGACCATATTAGAGACACATATTTCCCTCAAATTACACAGATCCACAAAGAATTAGAAAACAAACCCAATTTTGATTAACTCCCATATCTACTGGGTGAAATACCACAGTGTACCATCAGAGCAGCAAGATGTGAGACCTGTTGCCACAAGATAATTTATTTTACCTTTTGTACTTTTAAGTATTTGCATGTTATTACAACACTGCATATAGACATAATATGACACTTGAAATGTATTATTTTGTGTATTATCTATTTCACTTTCTTTGGAAATGTTAACATGTGTTTCCCATGCCAATAAAGCCCTTAAATTGAAATTGAATTGAGAGAGAGAGAGTGAGACAGAGAGTGAGAGGAGTGAGTGAGAGAGAGAGAGGAGAGAGAGAGCGGGAGGGGGGGAGTGAGAGAGAGAGAGAGAGAGAGAGAGAGAGAGAGAGAGAGAGAGAGAGAGGAGGTAATTCATCCTTCTGGCAGAAGAGGATACACTACCAGTGTAATTCAGTTCAGAATAATATTATGACTTATGACTTGTTATTTTTTTCAAAATAAGTCTTTAATTCTTTATAATCAACAAATAACGACTTACAGCCAGTCCAGGCAGTCCGGGTCCCTACAGAGAGGGATGGAGAGAGGGAAAGGGGGATTAGAGATGAGTTAAGTCTAAGTGTAATCATATAATCACAAACAAATTTGCATAATGAGTCATGTATGATTTGTTTAAACAATTATCTTCTGTTAATTCAATTAAGAGCATCTGTGTCTACGGAGGCAGAACACAATACAGACAGCGAGAATCAAGCTAACCCTGACTGAGAGAAAACAATCCATGTGTGTTCAATGTGCCATAATAGGTGATGAAATTAAATGTAAACAAAGAAATGAACATAATTCAGTGATTTACCCATGCATATCACTGACTGACTCCACTCAATGTAGTCTGTCTAGTAGTCTGTCAAATATAGCTACACAGCACCACCTAGTGGTATCTTCTATAACTATATGTAGTCTTCCTCAACCTACGAGGAAGACTTAATTCTTAACCCCAGATCTAGGATCAGATTACCCTGACTCCAAAACATTAGAAGAACGGACTTGAACCCACTATACCAACCTGGTCCTAGAGCATTTCATATTGTTCTGTATGTAAATCCAAGACACTCCATTTAGTATGATATTTTACATTTGGTATGGTTACATAAGACAGATGGTTACTTAAAGCTAAAATGAAAGAAGGGTGGTTGGTCGAGGTGGATGGGTGGGCGTATAACGCAAACATCTTGCAACCCAAAAGTTGCGAGTTGGAATCTCATCAAGGACAACTTTAGCATTTTGCGTGCTTAGTCTCCTCCTGTACTCCCTGTTCACCCATGACTGCGTGTCCAAATACGACAAATATACACACACTTTTCTGACGACACAATAGTGGTAGACCTGATCACCGACAACGATGAGACAGCCTATAGGGAGGAGGTCAGAGACTGTCAGTGTGGTGCTAGTACAACAACCTCTCCCTCAATGTGAGCAAGACAAAGGAGCTGATCGTGGACTACAGGAAAAGGAGGGCCGAACAGGCCCCCATTAACATAGAAGGGCTGTAGTGGAGCAGGTTGAGAGTTTCAAGTTCCTTGGTGTCCACATCACCAACGAACTATCATGGTCCAAAC
The DNA here is from genome assembly GCA_030435695.1 of Brachymystax lenok tsinlingensis. Classification (NCBI taxonomy): domain Eukaryota; kingdom Metazoa; phylum Chordata; class Actinopteri; order Salmoniformes; family Salmonidae; genus Brachymystax; species Brachymystax lenok. The sequence continues at coordinate 12,482,384 of CM059799.1, forward strand.
ACACCAAGACAGTCGTGAAGAGGGCACAACAACAAATCTTCCCCCTCAGGAGACTGAAAAGATGTGGCATGGGTCCCCAGATCCTCAAAAAGTTATACAGCTGCACCTTTGAGAGCATCCTGACCGGTTGCATCACCGCCTGGTATGGCAGCTGCTTGGTATCTGACCGTAAGGTGCTATAGAAGGTTGTGCGTACAGCCCAGTGCATCACTGGGGCCAAGCTTCCTGCCATCCAGGACCTATATACTAGTGTAGGTGTCAGAGGAAGACCCAAACAATTGTCAAAAACTCCAGTCACCAAAGTCATAGACTGTTCTCTCTGCTACAGCACGGAAAGTGGTACCGGAGCGCCAATTCTAGGTCCAAAAGGCTCCTTAACAGCTTCTACCCCCAAGCCATAAGACTGCTGAACAATTAATCAAATGGCCATCCGGACTATTTACATTGTAAGCATTTCACAGTAAGGTCTACACCAGTTGTATTCAGCGCATGTGACAAATACAATTTGATTTGATTTGAGCTAATTTACTTTTCAACTACTTACTACTTTTTAGCTACTTTGCAACTACCTAGCATGTTAGATAACCCTTCACCTAACCCTAACCTTAACCCTTTAACCTAACTCCCACACCTAACCCTAACCTTAACCCTTTAACCTAACTCCCACACCTAACCCTAACCTTAACCCTTTAACCTAACTCCCACACCTAACCCTAACCTTAACCCTTTAACCTAACTCCCACACCTAACCCTAACCTTAACCCTTTAACCTAACTCCCACACCTAACCTTAACCCTTTAACCTAACTCCCACACCTAACCTTAACCTTAACCCTTTAACCTAACTCCCACACCTAACCCTAACCTTAACCCTTTAACCTAACTCCCACACCTAACCCTAACCTTAACCCTTTAACCTAACTCCCACACCTAACCCTAACCTTAATTTTTAACCTAACTCCCACACCTAACCTTAACCCTTTAACCTAATTTCACACTTAACCTTAACCTTAATTTTTAATTTAATTTCCACTTAATTTTAATTTAATTTTTAATTCTAATTCTACACTTAATTTAATTTTTAATTCTAATTTCTACACTCTAATTTTAATTTAATTTTTAATTTAATTTCCACACTCTAATTTTAATTTAATTTTTAATTCTAATTTCCACTCTAATTTCTAATTTAATTTTTAATTCTAACTCCCACACCTAATTTAATTTTTAATTTAATTTACACCTAATTTTAATTTAATTTTTAACCTAATTTACACCTAATTTTAATTTAATTTTTAATTTAATTTCTACACTTAATTTTAACCTTAATTTTTAATTTAATTTCCCACACTAATTCTAACCTTAACCCTTTAACCTAACTCCCACACCTAACCTTAACCCTTTAACCTAACTCCCACACCTAACCCTAACCTTAATTTTTAATTTAACTCCCACACCTAACCCTAACCTTAACCCTTTAACCTAACTCCCACACCTAACTCTAACCTTAACCCTTTAACCTAACTCCCACACCTAACTCTAACCTTAACCCTTTAACCTAACTCCCACACCTAACCTTAACCTTAACCCTTTAACCTAACTCCCACACCTAACCTTAACCTTAACCCTTTAACCTAACTCCTACACTTAACCCTAGAATTCATAACATATCATATGTTTTTGCAAATTCATAACATATTGTATGTTTTGCAAATTTGTAACATATTGTACATTTTGCAAATTCATAACATATAATGCAAATTTTTATTTGCAGCATGTCATACAAAGTGGATGATGGAAATAATTAATACATACCATACAAAGCGTAACATTTAATACCAAATGCTCTGAGACTAGGTTGACTGTACAGTCCTGGCCAATAGTTTTGAGAATGACGCAAAATTTATTTTCACAAAGTCTGCTGCCTCAGTTTGTATGATGCCAATTTGCCTATACTCCAGAATGTCATGAAGAGTGATCAGATGAATTGCAATTAATTGCAAAGTCCCTCTTTGCCATGCAAATGAACAAAACATCAATATTTTGGGTCCAAGGCCAGGAAACTCCCCAGACCTTAATCGCATTGAGAACTTGTAGTCAATCCTCAAGAGGCGGGTGGACAAACAAAAACCCACAAATTCTGACAAACTCCAAGCACTGATTATGCAAGAATGGGCTGCCATCAGTCAGGATGTGGCCCAGAAGTTAATTGACAGCATGCCAGAGCGGATTGCAGAGGTCTTGAAAAAGAAGGGTCAACACTGCAAATATTGACTCTTTGCATCAACTTCATGCAATTGTCAATAAAAGCCTTTGACATTTATGAAATGCTTGTAATTATACTTCAGTATTCCATAGTAACATCTGACAAAAATATCTAAAGACACTGAAGCAGCAAACTTTGTGGAAATTAATATTTGTGTCATTCTCAAAACTTTTGGCCACGACTGTACATGACTGGTGGAAGAGACTAGTGATAACATTGTAGAATCAGCTGCCAAAAGCTGTGACGACAGTGTTATGTAGCCCTTATGAATAGCGTCCAGACTGGAGTCCCCCTCCTCCCCTATACCTCTGTACTCGTAGTTAGGTCAGGCGGTCAGGAAAACTCTGGGCCCTACTTATGATGGAGGGTTAGGCCCTGTGGGTTTGTAGTGATCAGGTTATGTGTAGCCTGCACTGAACAGTGTTCAGGTTCTGTTGAGTCTGTTAGTACGTACAGTGGGTCCAGGTTCACCACCAGGTCCAGACTGGCCCTGTAGAAAACAACAACAAACAACAACAACAACATGAGGGTTTATTCTCTCACAGTTCACTGCAGACATCCAATGTAGATTCCCATTGGCTGATTACTATGACCTGACATAGCCTGGTTGAGAGCCTGTTTCTGCTTTGGTAACACAATGTTAGTGTTGTTGAGTGTTGAAACAGACTGGCACATAGGCTAGTAGTCTAGATGTCATTCCAGTTCATTTCTGGTAGGTTTTCAATCAACCAGAGCAGAGCAAAGAGAGGATTTGGAAAAGGTGTTCGTGAGGAAAAGAAGGAAGGTACTTTAGACCAGTGGGCCTCAACTGGTTTTGCCTCGGGACCCAAATTGAACCAGTCTCAGTTGCAACCAAATATTTGTTTCTCAATTTATTTTTACCGAACTGCATTCTGGAAAAAAAATTGATGCTATATTGATAGAGATTAAATAATGTTAAAAAGTAGGTTCATTATAATTTCTACATGCTTTCTACCTGGTTTAAGTTGTTTGTTAAGACTGGAGTCTTTTTTCATAAAAAATAAATAAATGTTTTACTCAGACACTACTGAGCCGTGACCCAAATTTGAGAATCATTGCTGTAGACTATTCGAGACGCGCGATCTTACTTTAGGTCCAGGGTTCCCGATAGGACCGCGGTCTCCCTTTGCTCCCATCAAACCCTGAAGAGATGGAGTGATTGAGAGAGAGAGCGAGGGTAAAGAAGAAACAAAAATATTAGTTTGAAATTAGTCTCATACAACAAGTGCAGGTTGGGATTGCTGCGTGAGACCTAAATTCCCATTATAACAATGGAACAGTGGTCTGATTGGATTTGACACTTCCAGGTAATCAGCGGGGAAAACAAATCCCTGTGGAATGTCTCTCAGCGTGTGACTGTGAGACCAGCAGATTGAGTTCCTAGTCCCTTGTTTAGAGCGAAGCCATTTCCTTAAAACATTCATTACAACATGAAGCTCAGTCTATCTAGCTAGGTTAAAATATATGAATGCATCAGGATATACATCAAAGCTTTTCTTTCCTGGAGGTTTATCCAAACACGCACTGTTTCTCTCTCTCTCTCTCTCTCTCTCTCTCACTCTCTCACTCTCTCCTTCTTCACAATCTCATCTATTTTCATTATCTTTTTGTAACTCTCTCTCACACACTCAGCATCTAATAGATAGAAGACTTACGTCGATGCCGTTCTCTCCGGGAAGTCCATCTGGACCAGGCTCACCTGGGTCCCCCTTCAACCCCTATAAACAGAGACACAGCCATGGTCAGGTATATACACACACATCAGAGATGTTGTCATATCGAGTAAGGTGCACGAACACCTTTGAACATGCATACACAGTAACTTACTGGTGGGCCAGGAGGTCCAGGAGGTCCTTTTTCCCCCTGTGAAGAGAGAGGAACGAAAATGTTAACAATTTGTTCATACATTGTATGTTTGCTACTTTCAGAAACTGATGAATGAAAGTCAGTTTATGTAGAAGACGTTGAAGTCTTTGTGCTCTATTCAATCCGCATCGAGGAAGTTCAGTATTACAGCGTAAATGAACTTTAAAGGCAATGTTCACACATGTTTTATTTAACTAGGCTCAGTTAAGAACAAATTCTTATTTAAAATGACAGCCTAGGAACAGTGGGTTAACTGCCTTGTTCAGGGACAGAACGACAGATTTTTACCTTGTCAGCTCGGGGATTCAATTTAGCAACCTTTCGGTTACTGGCCCAACACTCTAACCACTAGGCTACCTACCGCCACTGCATTCACGGTAAGCGCTGCATGTCGGCTCATCGATACAGGTTGAATAGAATCCCTTGATATAGAAGTCCTTGATGACAGCCCCTTGTTGATCTGGAGGGATTGGTGGAACCTCCACTGACCCTACCAGAAGGCTATGGCTGCATCTCAATACTCCAGAGTGACTTCCTTACCTAATCTCCTTTCCTCAATCAGAACAAATTTTTACTTTAAGTGCTGGATAAGTGAAATCAAATTCCTAGTAGGCAACCTCCATATGGCTTCCATCTAGCCAATGTTTCAAGTCAGGGATAAGACAGATCATGTAAGGAGAGGAGACAAGGAGAGGATACAAGGAGAGGAAGCCACTTTAGACTATTGAGTTGCATCCTAGGTAGTGACATCAACCTTTTGCGTATTCACCAATCCAGTTCGCCCCACATATCTGCAAGGGTCCGTTTGTCACACGTGGAGAGGAGGATGGGGGAAAATGTTTATTTTAAAATCCAGCCATGATTGACAGCTCATGGTTACTCCGCCCTCAAGGTGGAGTTAGGGAACTTTCCAATCATGATAGGACTAGGTAGGTAAATATAGTGGAAACTAGGTGGAGCTATTGCTGACACCTAACCTAGTCCACTCACGTCTGCAAAGGAGAGTGAACAAGGGCACGGGGGAGTGAACAACTTTTTTGGAATGATATGCAGCCAGCTACTGTTGGCCAGAATTGGGTTTCACAGCACTCCCATTACATCCCACCCTTTGGTGACATCACATGTCATAGTAGATAAATATATGACCCTGGGGCCCTTTCCATTCCAAGTTCCAACCCAGAAGAGGTGATCCATGTTTCCATCAAACATCAACCTGCCAGTCCATAGCCTTCCATTAGTTGGAAAGAGAATGAGCCTCTATGTCCAACTCAGCGAGGGCATTGACCTATCCTAAACCATTCACGTTAACAGTATATCTATGTGGCTTTGGGGGAGAAACAGCTCTCCTACTAATCGCATTGGATACAAGCCTACCTTGTAACATCACATTCCTTTTGAATCATATAGGCCTAGGCTCACACCTTAGTGTTTCTTCCCTTCTCCATTCATGGTCTAATTCTGTATTCTCAACATGTTTTCAGAACCTGGCTTTGCTTAGACTGAGAATGCCTCAAAGGTATCACATTACCGCAATATTAGCCCAAACCCCTCTCTCGGGATGGAGGGAAAGCTCCCGACTCAAAGACCTCTCTCACTGTGGGAAATAGAGCTCTTTTGTGCCGCTCTCTGGTGGTACAACCGCGTTACTACCACAGCGTGCTCCATTAGGTACAATGCCCGTCTTTGTGACAACCTGTTGGTGCTGGGCGAAGCGGAGGGGATACTCACATCAATGCCATCGGACCCGGGGGTGCCAGAGGGGCCAGGTGGACCGGGATTGCCTTGAGGTCCTGAAGGACCATTCTGGAAGAAATTAGGACAAAATTGAAGATTTAGAAATGTGCAGAGGTTTTTTAGAGAATTATTTGATCTTAGAATGCATCACTTCTTGGCATTCATTCAATTGGATACCTGTTATTTTCATACTGTCAAGTTTTGGGATTTCTGTAACATTTTATTGTAAGCTTTTTGATAATGGAGACATGGCTAGTTTTGGAGAGGTGCTAATTTATGAAGGCACAACAATGTCAGGCAATCACACATTATCAAGTGTCATCATATTTCAATTGCACTTCATGTGAATAAAATCCTATAAACAAGCCCAAATCATCATAAACACAAAGTAAATGAATCACCTAGAAACATCACCCCTACCCTTCACATTTTTACATAAACCATGTCACACCAATTCAAATCGAATACCACTGGTAGCCTATATGGAACGATTTAAAAACATGTATAAAACTATACATGAAAAAAAATAGGGTTGATGAATGAGGTTCTCTTTTCTGATATGGAAGTGAAAATTATCCCACATCCTGTATTGATCCCACATCCTGTATTTGTCATGTGGCTGGGAATGTTTACCAAGACCCTCTCCCATCCCATCCCTTTCTTTTGGGAATGCAGCTTTCTTCAATCGATTTCAGTTCGCTTCAACCAGCCACAACACAGAATCCTCATACATTGTAAAAATCTATTCCAGAAGTGCCAATCATTCAGAAAAAAAAGGTTGGGAATTCCACACAATGATCCTGTTTGTTCAGACAGATCCACTGGTATCTTTCGATTGGAGAGCAGGTGGGTGTGATTTAATGGAGGGTATCATCAGGTCCGTCGTTCTGTGTGTGTGTGTGTATGTGAGTGTTTGAATAGTGGGCTTCGCAGTAAAGAGACTGGGTTTCTTGAATACATGGCGTGTGTGTGTGTGTGTGTCCAGACGAATTCCAGTTTTGAATCTAGCCCTCTAGGGTTCTCTCCTGAATCTCCTTTTTGGCAAAAATTGTAAATCGGTCCATATTTTGTATGCACTCCAACTGTTGTTCGGGGATAACCGTCCATATGAAAAAGGAGACGGTTCCATTCTTCATCCATATTCAGGAAGAATAGTCGTCCACAGAATCAAGGGCCATAGTCCAAAGTAGGAAGATACATGAACAATGCCACATTACACAATACACCCAGTACACAGCTGATCTTCATCCAACTCTAGACTCCTTATCACAATGACGAGAATGATAATGAAACACTCAAGCTCTGAAACACCCAAATTGTCTTTTCCAACCACCCCTAGCCAGTGTGACAACAAAACCAAAGCAAGCACAGCAGTTCCCCTAGCAGCCCCCTTTTACCTCCACCCCCAGTCCCTCTCTTCAGGGGACCCCTCTCCCACCATACCCCAGCCAGAGCCACCCTAATGTGGGTACAGTCCTAACCTCCCCTGTCCACTCCACTCACCACTTGGGCCAGAGCTAGGCACAGAGTCTGCAGGATGACCCAGCTCTTCAAAACTGCCGAGAGTCCAGACATGATCCCTCTCTCCGCTCCCTCTCTCTCTCTTCAGTACTAAATCCTCTCTTCTATCGCTTTCTCCCTCTCCCCTGTCCTCTCCTTTGAGCCGGGGACAGAAACGGTAGGGAATCCAAAGGGGGATGTGCGCAGCCCCAAAACTTCCACCTAGAAAAAGTGGTGTCAAGGAATGGTTGGATGGAGGAATGGGTGGGATGAGAGAGAGGTGTAACCCAGCCCTACAGCCTGCCTCAGTGGACATTTGGACTTCCTGAAAGCCCCCTACACTAACACAGAGACACACACCGAAACATACACACCACGCAGAGACACACATAGAGACACACACACACACAGAGACACACAGAGGCACACACACACATTCACCTCACAGCTCATTGCCATGGTGGGTGGGGGCTGACACAGCTGCACTTATGAATAATGTATCCCCATAGACAGGTTCCCACAATCTCATTGGACAAACACAGCTGCTGCTCATGAATATGCACAGCCAGGTTCCCACATACTGATTGGACACAGCTGCTACCTAGCAGAAGGGGAGTTCCTGAGTGACCGAAACGTGAGTGTTGTGCCCCAACCTACAGGAACTCTCCCACTACCGGCCCATAAGCAATATGCTAGAAACTCCACCTTGCCTTCTGATAGGCTTGCTTGAATTTCTGCCATATTTCTTACATCTATCCACTTCTTTCAGATCAACAGTGCTTAGGAGCTAGGGGTTGTTCTAGACAAGCTTAATGCAATTCAAAGATTTCCCTCTTTCTCACAATTTGTGTGTGTGTGTGTGTTCTACCCTATGCCAGCCTTTCACATGGGAGTGTCGTGTCTCTCACAATTTTCTCAGTGAGTTTTTTCTGTGATAGACTGACTGAATGCATGCGCTTGAGCAGATCACTTTTGTTAAGTCAGTGACCAACGCCTTCCCAAGTGTGTTGCATTATGGGGATTTGTCAGACTTGTGCCTACATGACGACTGCATGAACAAAAACCATGTGATCAAAGGTTATGAAGTTTGACTGCAGTCGATTGCATATTTCTGCAGCTGCTCTTCACCGACTTCGTGACTGAAAGAGGAACCAACTTTGCCGCGATTCATGTATAAAGGCTAAAGCAACCGACTGTAGATGAAAGTCGAGGAGTTAAGTTGGGGGAGGTGCATCTGCAACAGCTGAAAGTCAGACACTAATGTGGTTTTTCAACAGCAAGTCTCAGAACAACACAAGTTGGACAATTTTTTTATACTGTACTGCAGCTCGAACGCACCCATATGTTGTAGAGATGCTGTCCTATTACTTCTTACATTAAGGAGATGGTATTTCACATCTTGATCTTATCTAGTCTGCTCTCTCCTTTGATGAAATGCTTCACATATTCAGTTCACATATTATTCCAGAGTTGGTACAGTGGTTGGATAGTGCCTAACCCTATGCTGGTGGTGTGTTTTGGAATAACATCTTAGAAAAGAATGATATTGAAGGACAATAATATGTTCTTTCCTCTAGAGTAAATAATCCTATGTAAACAAGAATAAACATGTAACATTCAATAGTAATGAGGTCAAAAGTGACAGCTATTGTGGATGAAACCCAATTTGAGAGTAGAGTTAGTGCGCCAGAGCAAAGTGCACACATAATACCAAAATGTCACAAATGTAAAGTTCAGGAGTAATAGTGAATATAAAGAAATAAACCACAGCAGTAAGACATGTGAACGGTAATGCTCCGCAAAGACATTGTTTAATCTTATGCATGATGCACAAGTTCATGTTTATCTCAAGTTAGGATCAACCCTACAATACTTGACAGAAAGATGTAGGCTGATGCATTTAACAGGGCAGAAACCAATCCATTTTACAATCACATCAAATCAAGCTTTATTTATACAGCACATTTCAGACATGGAATGCAACACAATGTGCTTCACAGAAAAAAACGAATGAAAACAATGAAAATAAAAGCTGAAATATTTACTACACAAGAAACATAGCAAACAACATAACAAGAAAAACTGAATTACTAAAAATGCTTCACCCAGATAGTAAAACATGTCCTTGCTTGCTATTTTCCGTATTTCCTATGCCAAAGGCTTTCAATTCATACCGCCAGCAGGCAAGTGGAGTTTACCATTCACGAGGCGATTTGCATTATTGGTGGGAAGCCCCCACCCCACTCATATGACCGCCCTTGGCAAGCTGCTTTTGCATTTCTGGCATTTAGCCTCCACTCAGAGGACAGCTATAAACCCTAGGCAACCCATCTAACCATGATTTAATTTGAAAGACAATAGCAAGGGATTTCTCTCATCTCAAATTCGGCCTGCCAACTTCCAGCTAACCATAGCCAGTCAGAGGCTGCAAGCTATTTTTGTTGTGATTTTAATTAGCTTTTATTTATTTGCCAAATTAAAAACACAATACAACCACACATGTGGATATGATGCATTTACAATCATTGAGGATGACACAAAAAAGTGATACACCTAACAATTTACAATTTAAGAAGATTAATGATATATTGATTATGCACAAAAATAGCCTACATTTTCGCCATTGATTTAATATACTATATATTTGAGGCAATTGCTGCTCCCTAAGTAGTTAACTAGCAAACATGCTCAAATGTTATTATGTTACACTAGTTGGACAATTGCTCAGAGAAAGAGACTTTGTTTAAAAACTACTTAGGAAGCAGCGCCCCACTCCCGACACTACCCGGTGAAATGTGAGGCGCCAAATTCAAAATCCAAAAGTTGAATTATTAAACATTCATCAATATACAAGTGTTGCATAGTCATCAAAAGCTCTGCTTCTTGGCAATATCACAGCGTTGTCAGATTTCAAAAAGGCTTTACGGCGAAAGCACAACATTTGATTGTTTGAGGGTAGCACCTCCAATATTTTTCTGCATTAGCATAAATTCATAAACCATCGCGGTTCACACAAAACACATTTCACAGCGAAAACAGATGTTGGAGCATTACCGAATGCTCTCGGACTCATTCCTCTACTCCACGAACTGGGGCAGCTGCTCCTGCTGACTCCATGGTTTGGGTGTGTGATTCTGTCAAGTAGTGGTTCCGTAGTGGAAAGGAGTCAGGCGCAGGAGGTTGAGATATGTGTGAAAAGGTAATTTAATAAAGCCACCAGTCAATAGTACAACACACGCTGGTGAGGCAATTACCCACACGATCAAAAATAATGGGCGAACAAACAACCCGGGAAACAACGAGAACCAAAATATACCAGCTCTCAGTACACAGACTGGGAAACTACAATGAACACTGACAATCACGCACAGGGGGGAAAGAGGGGAAGGAAGGAATATATGCAGGAGCGTGATTGGGAGATAATTAACAACAGGTAATTAACTACTGATGTGTCGTGAAATGGTGTTGTTTGATAAAGGCATTGTCTGTATAGTTTTTTTGGCCTTTTCCCCCAAGGGGCTAGTGGTGAGGACAGGTAAACCCCATACTATTGCGGAGGACTTAATTCTTCCTGCTGCCGCGGATCTGGCTGGGACAATGCTGGGGGAAAAGGCCAAAAAAACTATACAGACAATGCCTTTATCAAACAACACCATTTCACGACACATCAGTAGTTAATTACCTGTTGTTAATTATCTCCCAATCACGCTCCTGCATATATTCACGGGCAGGGTGTAGTGGTGTATATCAATGACATTCTGATATACTCCGCTACACGCGACGAGCATGGGTCTTTGGGGCGCAAGGTGCTTGGACGACTGCTGGAGCATGACCTGTACGCCAAGGCTGAGAAATGCTTGTTCTTCCAGCAGGCCGTCTCCTTCCTAGGGTATCGCATTTCCATGTCTGGGGTGGAGATGGAGAGTGACCGCATTGCAACCATGCAGAATTGGCCGACTCCCACCACGGTAAAGGAGGTGCAGCGATTTTTGGGGTTTGCCAATTACTACCGGAGATTTATCCTGGGTTTTGGTCAGGTGGCTGCTCCCATTACTTCACTGCTGAAGGGAGGTCCGGTGAGTCTGCAGTGGTCAGTGGAGGCGGACAGGGCTTTTGGGCACCTGAGGGCTTTGTTCACCTCGGCTCTCGTGCTGGCTCACCCGGATCCTTCTTTGGCGTTCACAGTAGAGGTGGACGCGTCCGAGGCTGAGATAGGAGCCGTGCTCTCCCAGCACTCAGGCACGCCACCGAAGCTCCGTCCCTGTGCTTTCTTCTCGAAGAAGCTTAGCCCGGCGGACCGGGAGCTGTTGGCTGTGGTCAGGGCCCTGAAAGATGTGGAGACACTGGCTTGAGGGGGCTAAACACCCTTTCTTCATCTGGACTGACCACCGCAACCTGGAGTACATCCGGGCAGCGAGGAGGCTGAATCCTCGTCAAGCAAAGTGGGCCATGTTCTTTACTCGTTTTGTGTTTGCCATGTCTTACAGACCCGATTCCCAGAATAAGAAGGCAGACGCGCTGTCCCGGCTGTATGACACAGAGGAGCGGTCCATGGATCAGACTCCCATACTCCCGGTTCCTGCCTGGTAGCGCCGGTCGTACGTACAGAGCCCACTCCCCCCCAGTGACCCGTTGGGCGTCTGTACGTTCCGTCTGCGGTCCGTGACTAGTTGATCTATTGGGCTCACACGTCACCCTCTTCTGGTCATCTGGGGATCGGTCAGACGGTGCGCTGCCTGACTGGGAAGTACTGGTGGCCCACTTTGACGAAGGACGTGAGGGTGTATGTTTCCTCCTGCTCGGTGTGCGCCCAGTGTAAGGCTCCTAGACACCTACCCAGAGGTAAGCTACATCCATTACCCGTTCCAGCTCTGCACGTAGCGCCCGCTCAATGTCCGCGTCCAGCTTCCATACTACCGGTTCCACCAGGCAGGAGGCCGGGAGTATAGGTGTGGGATCCATGGGCCGCTCCTGTGTCATACAGCCAGGACAGTGCGTCTGCCTTCATGTTCTGGGAACCTGGTCTGTAAGAAAGGGTGAAAACAAAACAGGTGAAAAACATGGCCCACCTTGCCTGGCGAGGGTTCAGTCTCCTCGCTGCCCGGTTGTACTCCAGATTGCAGTGGTCAGTCCAGATGAGAAAAGGGTATTTAGCCCCCTCAAGCCAATGTCAAGCCAGCACGGGAGCCGAGGTTAACAGAGCCTACAGGTGACCAAAAGCCCTGTCCGCCTCAGCCGACCACTGCAAACGTACCGGTCCCCCCATCAGCAGTGAGGTAATGGGAGCTGCCAACTGACCAAAACCCTGGATAAATCTCCGGTAGTAATTGGCAAACCCTAAAAACCGCTGCACCTCCTTTACCGTGGTGGGAGTCGGCCAATTACGCACGGCTGAAATGCGGTCACTCTCCATCTCCACCCCTGAGGTGGAAATGCCGTACCCTAGGAAGGAGATGGACTGTTTAAAGAACAGGCATTTCTCAGCCTTGACGTACAGGTCATGCTCCAACAGTCGACCAAGCACCCTGCGCACCAGGGACACATGCTCGGCGCGTGTAGTGGAGTATATATGAATGTCATCAATATACACCACCACACCCTGCCCTTGCAGGTCCCTGAAAATCTTGTCTACAAAAGCTTGGAAGACTGAGTGATCATTCATCAACCCGTACGGCATGACGAGGTACTCATAATGCCCTGAGGTAGTCTTCCACTCGTCTCCCTCCCGGATACGCACCAGGTTGTAAGCGCTTCTGAGATCTAATTTGGTGAAGAAGCGCGCCCCGTGAAGAAGCGCGCCACGCCTTCGATGGTCCTAAAAGAGCTATTTGTCACTACCCACGAGCCGGGTTGTGACAAAAACTCACACTCATTCTTATGTTTAATAAATGTATCGTGTAGTGTGTGTGTGGAAGGCTTACAATGATGGAAAAACACAACATTTGAGAGTGCGCTGACCCTGGTGCTAGAGGGGGTACGCAACTGGTGGTTGAATGTTTGAAGGGGTACGGGACTATAAAAAGGGAACCACTGGTCTAGAGGGATGAGGCAAAAGGAATGACATATAAGTATGGCTGCACAACCGATTGGCAAACATATTGCAAATTGAAAAATCGTGTGACTAAACTGAATAAAAAGAAGAAGAAACTACACTATGAAACAAAGATAAATGACCTAAAGAATGATAGTAAAAAGCTTTGGAGCACCTTAAATTCATTGAATCAGATTGGTCATTCATCACAAAAGCGACTGATATTACCTGAATTATTTTTTCATTGGCAAGATTAGCAAATTTAGCCATGACATGCCAGCAACAAACGCTGACACTAAACATCCAAGTATTCCTGACCAAATTATGAAAGATAATCATTGTAATTTTGAATTCCGTAAAGTGAGTGTGGAAGAGGTGAAAAGAATATCGTTGTCTATCAAAAATGACAAGCCACCGGGTCTGACAACTTGAATGAAAAATTACTGAGGATAATAGCAGACAATATTGCAACTCCAAATTGCCATATTTTCAATTTAAGCATACTAGATAGTGTGTGCTGTCAGGCTGGAGGGAAGCAAATGTAATTCCTCTACCTAAGAATAGTCAATCCCCCTTTACTGGCTCAAATAGCCGACCAATCAGGCTGTTACCATCTTTTGGGAAAAATTGTGTTTCACCAGATACAATGCTTTTTTACAGTAAGCAAATTGACAACAGACTTTCAGCACGCTTATAGGGAAGGACATTCTACAAGCACAGCACTTAAGTCTGATGACTGGCTGAGAGAAATTGATGCAAAAAAGTTTGTGGGGGCTATTTTGACAAGGAATAAGTGGCAAGGAATAAGTCGGTCCTAAATATTTCTTAATGTTGAGATGTTGAGACACAAACAGGACTGAGCCTGTGGCCTCAGTAACCCCGGACAACAAGCACCAAGAGGCTGGGACCAGCCTGTGCGCCTACTATTGGCTAGGCAAGTCTAAACCACGCCTAGTCACTGTTCTGATAGGCCCATCCCGAGGTGGGAACTAACTCTGTCAGAACATACTTATACCAATGCATTTAGCAGAAAGGGCAGTTTTCTGTTAACCCTGCGTGGTACTACATTGAACCCGTATATACGAAGATTGCATTTACCATTTATTGCTTGAGTGAATAAAAATAATTAGAACTTACTTGGTGACTGTGTCACCTTTTGTCCTGATACCAGATTTGATTTTCGTAACCCTAACACATTAATAATATGCATGTTAATCTCTCCTGGCTCAAAGTGGAGGAGAGATTGACTTCATCACTACTTTATGAGAGGTATTGACATGTTGAATGCACCGAGCTGTCTGTTTGAATGACTGGTTCACAGCTCGGACACCCATGCATACCCCACAAGAGGTCCCTTCACAGTCCCCAAGTCCAGAACTAACTATGGAAGGCGCACAGTACTACATGAAGCCATGACAACATGGAACTCTATTCCACATCAGGTAACTGATGCAAGCAGTAATATTAGATTTAAAAAAAACACACCTTATAGATAAAATACACCTTATGGAACAGCAGGGACTGTGAAGCAACACAAACTTAGGCAAATGCATACACACACACGATAACATACGCACTATACACACACACGGATTTTGTATTGTAGATATGTGGTAGTGGTGGAGTAGGGGCCTGAGCGCACACAGTGTGTTGTAAAATCTGTGAATGTATTGTAATGTTTTAAAAATTGTATAACTGCCTTAATTTAGCTGGACACCAGGAAGAGTAGCTACTGCCTTGGCATCAGCTAATGGTGATCCATTAGAAATACAAATACAATACTGTGCCAGTGGATCATTCACGGGAGGCAAGAGACTTTGTTTATTTTTTTTTTACCAACGAACATTGAAAATGTTTGTTTGCTCAAGTAAGTAACGTTACTGTTTTCTTCCATTTGTGAGTAGTTTTACTGGTGTAACGTTAACATCAAAGATGACAATAAAGCAATCTAGCTAGCTAGCCTGATTAGTTAACTTTATTTGGCTAGCTTGCTAACGTTAGCTGGCTTGGCCATTGCTAGCTAGCTAAATGATGGTGAATGCTGTTAAGTTGGCTAGTTTGCTATCTGATTGTGTCCTTGCTAGCTGAGTTACTTAGCTAGCTAGTTAGCTTACTAACATAAGATGGTTTGCTAGCTAACAATACTGAGGTTATAATTAGCTACAGTCAGATGAGGAAAAAGCCCCTTTATTCATGGAGCTAATCTGGTGTCACGATCTTCATGGACGGACCAAGGCGCAGCGTGCCGGGTTGAGTTAAACATGTTTATTTGTAAACTCACTCAAAACAACAGACGACGACATGGTGTAGCACCAACAGCACATACACATTAACAGAGTCAACTTCCCACAACGAAAGGAGGAAAAGAACTAAAGTATGACTCCCAATCAGAGACAACGATGGACAGCTGTCCCTGATTGAGAGCCCTACCTGGCCAACAGCAAAAAAATAGAAAAACTAGAACAGAATGCCCACCCCAAATCACACCCTGACCAAACCAAAATGAGACATAAAAAGGCTCCTACAGGTCAGGGTGTGACATCTGGTGTGTCTTTCCATTGGGGCAATGGCCAGGCCAAGCATTGTATTCACCACAGCACCATGTGGATGTGATAACCATGGAGGTATGTAATGTTACATTCACTTCAACCATAGCACTGTGTGAGAAAGCTGCAAGTACATGACAATAACATTTTATTTGACAGGATATGATTTGTCGTCACCAGTGGATACAGGTGACCAGGACTGCTTATCTGATATATTTTTGTATATTTGAGCTTCTTTAAAGTAGCCACCCTTTGCCTTGATGATAGCTTTGCACACTCTTGGCATTCTCTCAACCAGCTTCATGAGGTAGTCTCCTGGAATGCATTTCAGGTGTGACTTGTTAAAAGTTAATTTGTGGAATTTCTTTCCTTCTTATGCGTTTGAACCAATCAGTTGTGTTGTGACAAGGTAGGGGTGTATATAGAAGAAAGTTATATTTGGTAAAAGACTAAGTCAATTTTATGGCAAGAACAGCTCAAATAAGCAAAGAGAAACGACAGTCCATCATTACTTTAAGACAAGTCAATACAGAAAAGTGCAGTTGCAAAAACCTTCCATTGCTGTGATGAAACTAGCTCTCATGAGGACCGCCACAGGAAAGGAAGACCCAGAGTTACTTCTGTTGCAGAGGATATGTTCATTAGAGCTACCAGCCTCAGAAATTGCATCCCAAATAAATGCTTCAGAGTTCAAGTAACAGACACACCTGAACATCAATTGTTCAGAGGAGACTGCATGAATCAGGCCTTCATGGTCAAATTGCTGCAAAGAAATTATTACTAAAGGACACCAATAAGAAGAAGAGACTTGCTTGGGCCAAGAAACACAAGCAATGGACATTAGATCGGTGGAAATCTGTCCTTTGGTCTGATGAGTCCAAATTTGAGATTTTTTGGTTCCAACCGCTGTGTCTTTGCGAGACGCAGAGTAGGTGAAAAGATGATCTCTTGTGTGGTCACTACATGATTCCATATGTGTTATTTCATCGTTTTTTCTGTCTTTTAAAAATAAAGAAAAACCCTTGTAGGTGTGTCAGACTTTTGACTGGTAGTGTATATGTACAGTATATACACATATAAATATATACACATATCTTATACACATACCTTTTTAAAATATATTTTCCTTTTTTATTTTCCCCTAACCCTACCACCCCTCCCCTAATTGGAGTAAACTAATGGACAACAACACAAAGGCTTCTACTTCCAGCTCATACATTCTATATACATTTTACAGACACAATGTATTTTACAATAGTTATCTTTTGCTTGTTTTTAATTCTACCTTTCAGCTAACATCAACCCCTCCCATCTATCTCTGAAGACCATCCAGTTTGATTTCTATTTTGCCTAAGACAGATGGTTACTTAAGGCAAAGATGGTAGTAGGGTGGTTGGTCAGGGTGGATTGGTGGGCGTATAACGTGAACGTCTACCAACCTAAAGGTTATGTGGTGGGATGAGTGGGCGTATAACGTGAACGTCTATCAACCTAAAGGTTGTGTTGGGTTGGTTTGGGTTGTGGTGGGATGGGTGGGTGTATAACGTGAACGTCTACCAACCTAAAGGTTGTGTTGGGTTGGTTTGGGTTGTGGTGGGATGGGTGGGTGTATAACGTGAACATCTATCAACCTAAAGGTTGTGTGGTGAGATGGGTGGGTGTATAACGTGAACGTCTATCAACCTAAAGGTTGTGTTGGGTTGGTTTGGGTTGTGGTGGGATGGGTGGGTGTATAACGTGAACGTCTATCAACCTAAAGGTTGTGTGGTGGGATGGGTGGGCGTATAACGTGAACATCTATCAACCTAAAGGTTGTGTTGGTTTGGGTTGTGGTGGGATGGGTGGGTGTATAACGTGAACGTCTACCAGCCTAAAGGTTGTGGTGGGATGGGTGGGCGTATAACGTGAACATCTATCAACCTAAAGGTTGTGAGTTCAAATCTCATCACAGACTTAAGCATTTTAGTTAATTTGCAACTTTTCAAATACTTACTACTTTTTACCTATTTTGCAGCTACTTAGCATGTTAGCTAACACTTCCTCTAACCTTAGCGTTAACTCTTTTAGCCAACCCTTCCCCTAACCACAACCTTAACCTTTTAACCTGACTCCTAAACTTAGCCCTAAACTTAACCCTAACCCCTAGCCTTGCTAACGTTAGCCAGCTAGCTAATGTTAACCACCTAGCCAATTAGCTAAAATTTGTAGCATATCATACATTTTGCAAATTCGTAACATATAGCAAGTTTGGAAATTCGGAACATATTGTACTTTTAGCAAATTCATAACATATAATACGAATTGTAATTCATAACATATCATAAAAAAAAGGGTGATGGACATCCACAAATGAATACATATCATATGAAACGTAACATATCATACTAAATGGAGCGTGCAATATTTACATACAAAATAATACAAACTGCTCTGAGACCAGCTTGGCCAGCCAGCCAACTTCAGCCCAACCAGCACCTGGTCTAGCTACAGTATTACATTATTAGCCTATCTATCATTAGCCAAGTAGGCCTACTGTTTTTGTTTGTTTTTTTTTCAATTGGGAGGAGAGGGGAGGCGAGAGCACGAGAGAGAGTGGTTGAGAAGTGGAACATTCAAAAGCTGACGTTTGGTAGACCACTCAGGACCTATCCATGGTGCTAAAACGAATGACATCCAAATCAACGGTAAAATCGATACAATTGTTTTAATTTGTGCTTTACATGATTAAGTAACAATATCCCACAATTTAACAATATTCATACATTACATAGTAGATCAAAATTACGAAAAAACATAAGCGACCCAGGTCATGAAAGCGGCACCCGCTTCTGTGGCGACAGAGTTCTTTCAAGAGTTCCAGAGGAGGAAATCCAACGTTGAGCTCTTCAGAGTCTTCTCCCCTGTCTCTTCTTCGTCTGAGCCAAAATCATGAGAATTATAGTCTTGCTGCCTGAAGAATAAAAATGGATGTACATTTTGACATTATAGTTATATGGGGCTTGCCCATCCGAAAGTCTATAAATTGAAGCCTAAATGGTACTGTACTGTTTTCCATAAATATATATATTAAATAGTAATGCAATTACTGAATAGGGTACCTTATTCTTTATTTAACTAGGCAAGTCAGTTTTGAGCAAATTCTTATTTTCAATGAGGACCTAGAAACAGTGGGTTAACTGCCTTGTTTAGGGGCAGAACGATAGATTTTTACCTGGGGATATGATCTAGCAACCTTTACGGTTACAAGTCCAATGCTCTAACCACTAGGCTACCTGCCGCCCCAAGTCAAAACACGCTACAAAACACCATTATGCGTCAATGTAGGCTTACCTAATGTTTCCATTTGGCAAGGGTTCGGACCTGCGTGAGAAAAAGGCCATGGCTTGGAAAGGATACCGGCGGTTGAACTCATTCCTGCCGAACCTCTGTGGCAGGGTGGCGGAGGGCAGTGTCTCGACATGGGGACACTCAATACACGACGTCGGTTCCGTTGCGCCAGACCCATGTGCTCTTCCAAACCGTTGCGGTAAATTGAGGGTCGTTTTGGGTGAGTGGGTGTCGTCGGGTAGGGAGTCCCGGCCGAAGCGCAGCGGGAGGTTGGCATGAAGGTGTGACGTTTTGACAGGTGGCGGGTAGAGTCGGACCATGGTCGGTGCTAAGCTGACTTTGCTGCTGGTTGGCACTACGTTGATTTTGAAATCCTCCACCTCGATACTCCGTGGTATTTCATTGCTTGTCTGAAAAGCAAAACGCAGGGAAAAAACATAAAATATTCCTCTTTCCCTCATCTTATTTTGTGTGTGTATAAAATCTAGATATAATCACACAAAAAGGAATATTATTGATGACTTTTCATTAACTGGTAAAGAAGGCTAAAACTTGACTATTTGTTAACTGGTAATGAAGGCTACAACTTGACTATTTGTTAACTGGTAAAGAAGGCTACAACTTGACTATTCGTTACCTGGTAAAGAAGGCTACAACTTGACTATTTGTTAACTGGTAATGAAGGCTACAACTTGAATATTTGTTAACTGGTAATGAAGGCTACAACTTGACTATTTGTTAACTGGTAAAGAAGGCTACAACTTGACTATTTGTTAACTGGTAAAGAAGGCTACAACTTGACTATTTGTTAACTGGTAAAGAAGGCTACAACTTGAATATTTGTTAACTGGTAATGAAGGCTACAACTTGACTATTTGTTAACTGGTAAAGAAGGCTACAACTTGACTATTCGTTACCTGGTAAAGAAGGCTACAACGTGACTATTTGTTAACTGGTAATGAAGGCTACAACTTGAATATTTGTTAACTGGTAATGAAGGCTACAACTTGACTATTTGTTAACTGGTAAAGAAGGCTACAACTTGACTATTTGTTAACTGGTAAAGAAGGCTACAACTTGACTATTTGTTAACTGGTAAAGAAGGCTACAACTTGACTATTTGTTAACTGGTAAAGAAGGCTACAACTTGAATATTTGTTAACTGGTAATGAAGGCTACAACTTGACTATTTGTTAACTGGTAAAGAAGGCTACAACTTGACTATTTGTTAACTGGTAAAGAAGGCTACAACTTGACTATTTGTTAACTGGTAAAGAAGGCTACAACTTGAATATTTGTTAACTGGTAATGAAGGCTACAACTTGACTATTTGTTAACTGGTAAAGAAGGCTACAACTTGACTATTCGTTACCTGGTAAAGAAGGCTACAACTTGACTATTTGTTAACTGGTAAAGAAGGCTACAACTTGACTATTTGTTAACTGGTAAAGAAGGCTACAACTTGAATATTTGTTAACTGGTAAAGAAGGCTACAACTTGACTATTCGTTACCTGGTAAAGAAGGCTACAACTTGACTATTTGTTAACTGGTAAAGAAGGCTACAACTTGACTATTTGTTAACTGGTAAAGAAGGCTACAACTTGAATATTTGTTAACTGGTAATGAAGGCTACAACTTGACTATTTGTTAACTGGTAAAGAAGGCTACAACTTGACTATTTGTTAACTGGTAATGAAGGCTACAACTTGACTATTCGTTACCTGGTAAAGAAGGCTACAACTTGACTATTTGTTAACTGGTAAAGAAGGCTACAACTTGACTATTTGTTAACTGGTAAAGAAGGCTACAACTTGACTATTCGTTAACTGGTAAAGAAGGCTACAACTTTATTGTCATATAAAATCAATAGAGCAGCATTGCATGGCCATTTTAGCAGATATTATTTTAACCTGATATTTACTCGGAAACTATGGAATCATATAATCAATCAAATGTATTTTATAAAACCCTTTTTACATCAGCAGTTGTCACAATGTGCTTTACAGATGCCCAGCCTAAAACCCCAAAGAGCAAGCAATGCAGAAGCAGAAGCACAGTGGCCAGGAAAAACTCTCTAAAAGGAGGAGTCTTTCTGGTGTGCATGATTGTCAGACTGATTGTCAGAACATAAATACGTAGCTCAAATCACTTAGTAGAACATTGTGCCACCTTGTTTTAATAAGCCAAAATATTATGATTTGGTAAAAAATGCATAGTTTAACCCTTATTTTTCACAGGTAAGTTGACTGAGGACACATTCTCATTTACAGCAACAACCTGGGGAATAGTTACAGGGGAGATGAATGAGCCAATTGTAAGATGGGGATGATTAGAAGCCAGACTGGGAATTTAGCAAGGACACCAGGGTTAACACCCTTACAATAAGTGCCATGTGATCTTCAGTGACCACAGAGAGTAAGGACACCTGTTTAACATCCCATCCAAAAGACAGCACCCTACACAGGACAATGTCCCCAATCACTGACCTGAGGGACTGGGATATTTTTTAGACCAGAGGAAATGGTGCCTCCTACTGGTGCTCCCACACCACCTCCAGCAGCATCTGGTCTCCCATCTAGGGAACAACCAGACCCAACCCTGCTTATCTTCAGAAGCAAGCCAGCAGTGGGATGCAGGATGGCATGCTGCTGGCAAATCTATTAGCAGAATATTGTGCCACCTTGTTTTAATAATCCAAAATATGATGATTTGGTAATAAATACATAGGCTTAGTTACCATTTATTAAGAGCTGCACCAAAACTCTTTAATGCCCTTTACATTAGATACAGATAATCTATTGACAAAAGCAGCTCAAAACTCACCTTTTTACTTTGTCTTTTATTTAGTGGGTCTTTTTCTGTGTTTTCCATTGTATATAATATGTAATTGCTATGAGTGGCGTTTTAGGTTACATATTATCCTGTTTTCTCTGCTTTTATTCTGATTCATATTCCACTAATTGGTTTTTTGACCAATCAGATCAGCTCAATTGCCAATAATTGGGCTGTCTGTATAAACGCAGCCTGTGAGCTGCAATTAGCAAGCAAATAATTACCAACTAGGTTAGTTGATTTAAATCAAGTTTACTATGAAAATAATAATTGATAACAATAATATAGACTATCAATTATCAATCTATTATTAGCTCTACTTTATTATCTAATGTTGACATTAAATTGTATGTTCCTACATTTGACCTCTTTTTCTCAAGCCTCTTATTGCCAACACTACTGCTTTAGAGGTAATTTTGGCTGTAGGGTTATGCTTACCTGAGGGTGCAGTCGCTGACTGGTGGTGTGTCCGTCGTTGTCGTTGGTCATGGACATTCTGTACGCCCTAGAGTCAGAGGGCATCACCTCTTGGAACCCCAAACACCCCAGAATAACCAAGGTGAACATCGACATGGTCGTCCTCAAAGTGGCAGTGGCAGGAAGCATCTTGTCTCTGTGGAACATTGAGTACCATACTTATTCCCTCTGTCCTTGACCATCACCAGCTCTTAAAGGGTTCAGAAACACACACACACACGCCATTCACCAACCAGAATCATGAATGAACGTATTGCCCACCCCGGTACTTCCTAATTTGGCCCACATTATTCACCATATAATTATCAATGAATGCACGTGAACATGTGCTCATTTGGACCTCACTGCACATCATACAATCACATGACCAGAATCAACCAGTCATTGAACAGTGTCCAACCTGCCCTACTGGACATGTGCCACATATACATACACACACACACACACACACACACACACACACACACACACACACACACACACACACACACACACACACACACAAACACACACACATACGCAAACACACACACATAAACACACACACACCAAAAGACAGGGGAAGAGTATTTTTAAAAGTGTGACACGTGACGTGAGTGTGTGATGTATGACGGGTAAATGAGCATGTGTTGTTGGTGACAAATTGGGTCTTATTGGTCAATTGACTTAAGGTTATATACAGTACAGTATGACCCTTGAGTAACGTACATTATATTTTGGATCTGAATAAGATGTGCATGTTAGTATGTGAATGGCCACCTTTTTTTGGACTGCCCCCTTTATCGCCACGTTTACACAGCAGCCCAATTCTGATCTGTTTTTCATTCATTGGTATTTTGGCCAATCAGATAATTGTGCAAAAGATCAGAATTGGTCTGTCTGTGTAAAAAACAATATCCCAACTTCTACCTCAGTAATTATGTGTGGATACGAGATGAACATTTCAATCTGATGACTTAATGGTTTGGACACTTATCAACGCTATTTCTAATTAATGCTTGTCTATAGCATTCTTTCCCTCTTAGCCTACTAACATTCAGCTGTTATTTATTGAGTGTTGTGTTACCTGCATCTAGGCAACCGCTAGTGGGCTGCAGTGAAAATGTTCCGGAAAAAAAAAACAGTGAATTGTGAGAGAGATTGATGAAGGTCATTAACATTAATGAACTAATTTAGCAAATAACATGTTCCAGTTCTTTCATTTAAATTGCCCTGAGTCCCCGTCATGACGTATGTCATTCCACATTCTGATTATGAATGATAGTGGCTTTGTTTGAATTATTGAATTACTCACTAGGTTTGTATTTTCGTTCAGTTGACACTGAATGACCAAAAATTTCATAATTACTTATTTAAAATATTTATTTGATCCGAACATCACAACCTGAAATTCTGAAAAAAATGATCTGACTCTGTCTCTGTCTTTAACTCTCTCTCTCTCTCCCTCTCTGCATGCTGGGAGTGGTGGTGCATGCTGGGAATTGTCTGAGCGAGTGCGAGTGGTGTCTTGAGTTAGTTAGCCTGTGATTTCTTTTTTTGTTTCCTTTTCTTGGTGGTTTTCCTTTTTCTATGCATTGTTAAAAAAAAAAATGGTAGAATTAGGTATATTGTATTTCTTGTTGGAATTGCCCTGGTTTTGGTGAGGATGGTGACCCACATGGGGATGCCGTCCCTGTCACTTCGGCACGGCTTCAGGTGTGTTACTGAAGCTACTGTCACTGTGGAGGAGTTTATGGTCGCCGTTGGAGAGAAGGTAGGCTATGAAAATGTTGCTTATGCATCGCGGATGAATAAAGCGGTGGTGGTTTTTATTAAAGAAGAGCGTCTTGTCGATCAAATGGTTGAGCATGGCGTACTTCTTAAAGGTATGTTTATTCAAGTTACGCCGCTTTTTACTCCGTCAACAAGGGTTACGATTTCGAATGTACCGCCGTTTATTCCCAATGAGCAATTGGAGCGCGAGTTATTGCGGTTTGTGAAGTTTGCAAATTCAATTAAAATTGGCTCTGAAACAGGTTATGTCGTTTTGGCAACAGGTGTTTATGTTTTGGACTCACCGGAGCAGACTTTGGAGTTATCGTTTAAAGTGAAGTATGACAACAGACTGTATATGGCTTATGCTAGTACGGGTAGTCAAATGTGTTTTGTGTGTGGGGATGATGGCAATAAGCGACATGCTTGCCCGAAAAGGGACGCAGGTGGTCCATGGAGGTTTCTTCTGCATTTCCTTTCTCTTTTCTATATGGAGCTACTAAGGGTAGGTTATCTCCATATTAATGGGGGAAGGGACAGGAATAAGAGGGCTTGGGTATTAGAGGTAATAAAACAGAAAAGACTTAATGCAGTTTTTCTACAGGAGACACATAGTGCTCCAGCAGCGCGCCAACACCGGCCTCGGAGACGACCCGGAGGACGAGGCGCAGGGCGATCCGGATGGAGACGGTGGAACTCCCGCAGCAACGAAAGGTCCAGAACGTCCTCCACCGGCACCCAGCATCTCTCCTCCAGACCGTACCCCTCCCACTCCACGAGGTACTGAAGGCCCCTCCTCTGACGTCTCAAGTCCAGGATGGCTCGAACAGCATACGCCGGGGCCCCCTCGATGTCCAGAGGGGGTGGAGGAACCTCCCGCACCTCAGACTCCTGGAGTGGACCAGCCACCACCAGCCTGAGAAGAGACACATGGAACGAGGGATTAATGCGGTAATCTGGGGGAAGCTGTAACCTGTAGCAAACCTCGTTCAGTCTCCTCAGGACTTTGAATGGACCCATAAACCGCGGACCCAGCTTCCGGCAGGGCAGGCGGAGGGGCAGGTTTCGGATCGAGAGCCAGACCCGTTCCCCCGGTGCAAACACCGGGGCCTCACTGCGGTGGCGGACGGCGCTCGCCTTCTGCCGCCTCACAGCCCGATGCAGGTGCACATGGGCGGCGTCCCAGGTCTCCTCCGAGCACTTAAACCATTTGTCCACCGCAGGAGGCTCTGATGCCAAGGTGCCAGAACCCCACTGTCCGACCGATGCCAGGATGACCAGAGAAGGGTGACGTGTGGGCCCAATAGATCAACCGGTCGCGTAATGCCCACTCGATGTCCGCGTCCAGCTACCACACTACTGGTGCCACCAGGCAAGAGGCGAGTATGAGAGTGTGATCCATGGACCGCTCCTCTGTGTCATACATCCGGGACAATGCGTCTGCCTTAGCGTTCTTGGAACCTGGTCGGTAGGACAGGGTGAAAACAAAACGGGTAAAGAACATGGCCCACCTTGCCTGACGAGGGTTCAGTCTCCTTGCCGCCCGGATGTACTCCAGATTGCGGTGGTCAGTCCAGATGAGAAAAGGATGTTTAGCCCCCTCAAGCCAATGTCTCCACGCCTTCAGAGCCTTGACGACAGCCAACAGCTCCCGGTCCCCCACATCATAGTTTTGCTCCGCCGGGCTGAGCTTCTTCGAAAAGAAGGCACAGGGGTGGAGCTTTGGTGGCGTAGCCGAGCACTGAGAGAGCATGGCTACTATCCCAGCCTCGGACGTGTCCACCTCCACTATGAACGCCAAAGAGGGATCCGGATGAGCCAGCACGGGAGCCGAGGTAAACAGAGCCTTCAGGTGACCAAAAGCCCTGTCCGCCTCAGCTGACCACTGCAGTTGCACCGGTCCCCCCTTCAGCAGTGAGGTAATGGGAGCCGCTACCTGACCAAAGCCCCGGATAAACATCCGGTAGTAGTTGGCAAACCCAAGGAACCGCTGCACCTCCTTTACCGTGGTGGGAGTCGGCCAATTACGCACGGCTGAAATGCGGTCACTCTCCATCTCCACCCCTGACGTGGAAATGCGGTACCCTAGGAAGGAGACGGACTGTTGGAAGAACAGATTTCTTTGACATACAGGTCATGCTCCAACAGTCGACAAAGCACCCTGCGCACCAGGGATACATGCTTGGCGCGTGTAGCGGAGTACATCAGAATGTCATCGATATACACCACTACATCCTGCCCGTGCAGGTCTAGGAAAATCTCGTCAACAAAGGCCTGGAAGACTGATGGAGCATTCATCAACCCGTATGGCATGACGAGGTACTCATAGTGCCCTGAGGTGGTACTAAATGCCGTCTTCCATTCGCCCCCCTCCCGGATACGCACCAGGTTGTAAGCGCTCCTGAGATCCAATTTTGTGAAGATGCGCGCCCCGTGCATTGACTCAATCACACTGGCTATGAGAGGCAGCGGGTAGCTGTACCTCACAGTGATCTGATTGATACCCCGATAGTCAATACACGGGCGCAGACCACCATACTTCTTCTTCACAAAAAAGAAACCTGAGGAGGCAGGTGAAGTGGAGGGCCAAATGTATCCCAGACCCAGGGATTCAGAGAAATATGTTTCCATAGCCGCCATCTCCTCCTGGGACAGAGGATACACGTGACTCCTGGGAAGTGCTGCGTCTACCAGGAGATTTATCACACAATCCCCCCGTCGATGGGGTGGTAATTTAGTCGCCCTCTTCTTACAGAAGGCGAGAGCCAAATCGGCATATTCTGAGGGTATGCACACGGTGGAGACCTGGTCTGGACTTTCCACCGTAGTCGCACGGATGGAAACCCCTACACACCTCCCTGAGCACTTTCGTGACCACCCCTTGAGAGCCCTCTGTTGCCACGAAGTAGTGGGGTCATGAGAGGCCAACCAGGGTAGGCCCAGCACCACGGGAAACGCAGGAGAATCAATAAGGAAGAGACTGATTCTCTCGCTGTGACCCTCCTGCGTAACCATGCCTAGTGGAGCGGTGGCCTACCTAATCAGCCCTGACCCTAATGGTCGACTATCTAGGGCGTGCACAGGGAAGGGCATATCCACAGGAACAATGGGGATCCCTAAACTATGTGCAAATGAACGGTCAATAAAACTCCCAGCTGCACCTGAATCTATGAGCGCCTTATGCTGGGAATGCGGGGAAAACTCAGGAAATTTAATAAACACATACATGTGAGCAACAGGGGGCTTTGGTTGAGCCTGGTGCCGACTCACCTGGGGTGACACGACAGTGCCCTGCCTGCTGCCTCGACTCCCTGAGGAACCCCCCCAGCACCGACCAGCAGTGTACCCTCTGTGGCCACAGATGGTACATGGAATGGCCCCTCCTCTGGACACCCTAAGCGCAGCATCTCCCAGCTCCATGGGTGTCGGATCGGAGGTGCTGGGGGATGGAACTGACAGGCCCCGATCCGGACGTCCGTGGGTAGCCAGCAGGTTGTCCAGTCGGATGGACAGGTCCACCAGCTGGTCCAACGTGAAGGTGGTGTCTCGGCAGGCCAACTCCCGACGGACGTCCTCGCCCCGACTGCACCGGTAGTGATCGATCAGGGCCCTGCCGTTCCATCCGGCGCTGGCGGCCAGGGTCCGGAAGTTCAAAGCAAAATCCTGCGCGCTCCTCGTCCCCTGCCTCAGATGGAACAGATGTTCACCCGCCGCTCGACCCTCAGGCGGGTGGTCAAAAACTGCCTGAAAGCTGCGGGTGAACTCTGCGTAATGGTCCAATCCAGGGCTTTGCCTGAGAGGCAGGAGACAAGGGCGGACAAGGGCGGACAAGCTCTCACGTCTCGAAGGAGCCAGGTGGACGGTCGTCCCATCATACTCCCTCGGGAGAGCGAGCCGAATCCCACTGGGACCGGGTGAAGGAGGGGTGAACAGTGGGGCCTGCTGTAGTGGAGCTGGTGAAGGTGCTGGAAGACCTCCTTCTCTCTCCCAACGATCCATCATCTGCAGCACGCGATCCTTGGCGGTGCCCAGACGTTGCAACATGATCGCGTGCTTCTGTACGTGTTCCTCTACCGCCATAGGGAGGGCATCTGCTCCTGCTGACTCCATTCGTTTGGTGAGTGTTTCTGTAATGCGTCTGTGTGTAGCTGGTGTAGAGGAGTCAGGTGCAGGACAGCAGATATGAGTAATATAGCAATTTACTCAAAGATAATCACAATACACGACAAAATAAAGCCAAGCCAACAGTAACGGACCGCAATACAATAAACAAACACTCACAAACAAACATGGGGGAACAGAGGGTTAAATAATGTGGGATTGAAACCAGGTGTGTAAAACAAGGACAAAACCAATGGAAAATGAAAAATGGATCGGCGATGACTAGAAAACAGGTGACGTCGACCGCTGAACCCCACCCGAACAAGGAGAGGGACCAGCTTTGGCGGAAGTCGTGACAGTATTGTTTACTGTACTGTATGCTATTTTGTTTTGTAGAACTGAAATACGACCACCACGTGGTGGTACAACGCGTCTGTTTACAGACGAACAGGAGGCTGCCATTGTGCAAATGGTAGCTGAACATAATGCCATAACGCTGCGGGAAATCCAACAACAGATTATTGAAAACCCCGCCATAACATCAGAGTGAGTTTATTAACCATAGCTTGCATCCTTAAGAAATACCATCTCCGGATGAAGCAAATCTAAGGAGTTCCATTTGAAAGGAATTCCCAAAGAGAAGGATAAACAGTATGAATATGTGCAAGTAAGAAATGTACTAGTATTACTCTCTAGAAACATTAGAGACTCATTGATGTTGCCAGTGAACTTTACTATACAGAAATTACAGTATTTACTGTCATTTCAGAGAATCATGGAGTTGGACCAAGTCCCATCCCCCAGGAACTCCTGTTCATAGAGTAGATGAGTCTGGATTAAATGAGCCACAAACGGGGTCCTCCACCAACATGCCACACTTGGACCATACAACACAAAAACATGATTTTGATTGCAGTGTTTCATTTTGCACAATGTCTGTGTGGTTTGGGGAAATTGACTAACTGTTTTGTGTTTAAATTTTTGAGAACACGAGATGTAGTTTCAGCAAACGTGTGTTAAAAATGGCAAAAAACTGTAAATGGAATTTTGAGACAATGGTGGGATTTTGGGAAGGCCCAAATACGTCTGTTTTGTCAACAGTATACTGCTCTGTCTAGTATTGCAGTTAAAGAGACTATAAGGGCCCTTGAACAGCAACGTCAACAAAACAAAAGGAGATGATCGTGGACTTCAGGAAACAGCAAAGGGAGCACCCCCTTATCCACATCGACGGGACAGCAGTGGAGAAAGTGGAAAGTTTCAAGTTCCTTGGCGTACACATCACGGACAAACTGAAATGGTCCACCCACACAGACAGTGTGGTGAAGAAGGCGCCTCTTCAACCTCAGGAGGCTGAATAAATTTGGCTTGTCACCTAAAACACTCACAAACTTACAGATGCACAATTGAGAGCATCCTGTCAGGCTGTATCACCGCCTGGTATGGCAACTGCACCATCCACAACCGCATAGCTCTCCAGGGGTGGACTGCACAACGCATCACCGGGGGCAAACTACCTGCCCTCCAGGACACCTACAGCACCCGATGTCACAGGAAGGTCAAAAAAATCATCAAGGACAAAAACCACAGAGCCACTGCATGTTCACTCCGCTACCATCCAGAAGGCGAGGTCAGTACAGGTACTGTATTACTTCAATTACCTCGACACCAGTGCCCCCTGCTCATTGACTCTGTACCGGTACCCCCTGTACCGCCCCACTATTGTTATTTACTGCTACTCTTCAACGATTTGTTAGTCTTATCTCTTACTTGTTTTTTGGTATTTTCTTAGAACTGCATTGTTGGTTAAGGGCTTGTCAGTAAGCATTTCACTGTAAGGTCTACACCTGTTGTATTCGGTGCATGTGACAAATACAATTTGATTTGATTATGATTTTAGCAGACCCCAGACCTCACAACCATAAAGGGCAGTTCTATTCAAGTATTTTTAGCCAGATCCTAATTGGCATGTCGAATTGTTATCTGTTGAACTGATGTTCAGGCCAGGATATGTATAGTTTTTTGTGTGCTCTAGGGCAAGGTTTCCCAAACTCGGTCTTGCCCCCCCCTCAGTGTACATTTAGTTTTTTGCCCTAGCACTACACAGCTGATTCAAATAACCAACGTATCAGACAGACAGACAGACAGACAGACAGAGGAGGTATTAGCAAAAGCATGGGAGAGACAGAGGGAGAGGGGGGCAAGATAGACACGGGAGTTATTAGCAACAGAAGGTGAGAGACGGATTGAGAGACAGACAAGGGAGGTATTTGCAACAGAATGTGAGAGACAGAGAGAGACGGATTGAGAGACAGACAAGGGAGGTATTTGCAACAGAATGTGAGAGACAGAGAGAGACGTAAAGAGACAGACAAGGGAGGTATTAGCAAAAGAAGGTGAGAGACAGAGAGAGACGGAGACAGAAAGGCAGAGAAAGAGAGAATAGGGAAAAGGTCTGAGAGAAACAAGGAAGTAGATAGCAAGAGAACACAAAATATGGTAGAGAAAACAGAGGGAGAAAGAAAAAGGAGATAAAGACAGAAGAGAAGGAGATGAGATGGGTTGACCACTGGAACATGTCTCTCTCTCTGTCTGTCTGTCTGGGACATGTCTTTCTGTCTGTCTGTCTGTCTGTCTGTCTGACTGTCTGACTGTCTGGGACATGTATTGCTCTCTCTCTCTCTCTGTCTGTCTGTCTGTCTGTCTGACTGTCTGGGACATGTCTTTCTGTCTCTCTCTCTCTGTCTGTCTGTCTGTCTGGGACATGTCTTGCTCTCTCTCTCTGTCTGTCTGTCTGTCTGACTGTCTGGGACATGTCTTTCTGTCTCTCTCTCTCTGTCTGTCTGTCTGGGACATGTCTTGCTCTCTCTCTCTGTCTGTCTGACTGTCTGGGACATGTCTTTCTGTCTCTCTCTCTCTCTCTCTGTCTGTCTGTCTGTCTGACTGACTGTCTGGAACATGTCCTGCCGCGTTTCTAGAATTCTGGCCATGGATTGGCACCCCTTGGATTCTTCTTCTGATGAATGGGAATGTAAGGGATAAGATTTCTGGTTTTATCATCTCCTCCTCTCTCATGGAGATATAGGGCTGGGTCATTCCACTGGTGGACATTATGAGAACATGACTCACCCACACACACACACACACAGACACACACACTGACACACACGCTGACACACACACACACTGACACACACACACAGACACACACACACACACACTGACACACACACACACACTGACACACACGCTGACACACACACACACTGACACACACACACACAGACACACACACTGACACACACACACACAGACACACATGTTCACCGTCAGACTGTGATCTTTAAAAGCACTGTATGCAGCTCCCCCACATCGTACATATAATCTGATCTCTATTCTCTGTGATCCCACTCAGGTCATTGGCTCACTGTAGAGCGGGTAGTGTGCAGTCAGCAGATTCACCACACCAAGAAAAGCCCATTAGACTTCTGTGGCCTTGATACTCTGACTCAACTCAATAGCTCATAAACTAGTAGATATATACCTTCCCATGGTGTCTGACAGAAGTTGAACTGTGAGGTAACCTATGTAATGATTCAATAGGTCAGAATAAAAACTCTGCTGTTGGATTAGATAATTTAGGTTCAGGTTTGTTTTCAGTCAAAACATTCACACCTCTGTCAACTGATGTAGGTGATATCTTGTCAGGGATGTATTATTGTAAGTGATATCTTGTCAGGGACATTATTGTAAGTGATATCTTCTTGTCAGGGATATATTATTGTAAGTGATATCTTGTCAGGGACATTGTAAGTGATATCTTCTTGTCAGGTATATATCCTTGTAAGTTATGTCTTCTTGTCAGGTATATTTCCTTGTCAGTGATGTCTTCTTGTCAGATATATCGTCTTGTAAGTGATATCTTCTTGGTATGTCTTGTGCCTCTCACATGGCCTCTTGCGTTTTAGAGCAGTACAGCGGTGAGGTGCTCATTTTCTGTCCAGCAGATGGCGAACTTGAACATATCATTAACTTTCATATTCAGCTTGCAGGCAACCCAGTTGATTTACAGTTTTTTTTCAATTGTTTAAGCACAAGTTTGAAAATAGGTCCCGGTTTGTCAAAACACTACACACAATTAGCACAACCCTACACCAAAGTAGCACAACACTTCAGATCATTTGCAAAATGGAACACTTTTCAAAACTATACACGACTTCATAAAAACAATATTTTGTTACCATACGAAACACACACATTTCATATGACTTCAATCTTTTTGAACCAGTTACGCACTGCTGTTGCTAACCTAAAGCACTTTTAGCAAGTCTAATTCTCAGTGATTAGAGTACTGTAAATGAAGTACACAGAGAAAGTGCAACTATACAAACACTACACAAGACAAGACCAATGCTGCAGACTGAGGAAAATATAATTTATTTCTCTCCATATACCCAAATCAGTCAACATGGAGAATCACAACAAAACATGTCCCAGTTTTCATGCTACTACAGTAGTGTGCATAACACTGTTAGCTCAGCAAACAGACAAACGTAAAATACTGTATCCAGTACAGGTTACAATTACAGTAAATAACAACAAATATAAAAAAATAATCTGAAAAAAACGGACAATATTGTACAGAAAATACTACAGTAAACATACTATACATTATCTCTTCGCCTAGCTGGATCTGGCCAGAGAATTGTATCAACATCACAAGCAATATCCTCATTAGCAAGACAACGCGGGAAGAACAGTCTTGAAAGTCGAATCCATCCTTGCACAGCTGCGGCGTCGACTTGGTCACAGGCGTCCTCCATGGCCTGAATGAGGGGTACCTGAGCCTGGGGCTGGAGATCGTAAACCTTCCACCGCCATGCAGAGAAAAACGCTTTCGATAGGGTTTACAAATGGAGAGTATGGTGGAAGGTATAGTACTGTCAACTGTGGATGGTGTTGAAACCAGTTCTTGACCAAAGCAGAGCGGTGGAATGACACATTGTCCCAGATGACAGTGTATTGCATCTGGTGCATTTCATTACCTGCTGTGACGATGTGGTACAATCGGTCCAAAAATGCAAGAATGTGAGGTGTGCTGTAAGGGCCCATTTTGGCATGACGGAGGAGAACCCCATGCTGTGAAATGGCAGCGCAAAGGGTGATGATACCCCCACATTGCGCTGGGACATTTTGTGAGGTTGAACCCTGCCTCATCAATATATATGAATTCATGCAGGATTTCCTCAGCATCCATCTGCCAAACTCTCTGAAATACAGTGAAAGACAAGATTGTGTAGTTCAGGATAGGTCTAGTATACAGTCAATGTAAAAAAGTCATGTGTGCAGTATGCAACATCACAGTGCTAAAGTGAATACAAACCTCCACATACTCATGCCGCAGCCGTTTGACTCTGAATTCCGCTCAAAAGGCACTCGATAAAGTTGTTTCATTTGAACCTGATGTCTTTTCAGGATGCGTGCCAGTGTTGACTGAGAGACCTGATGGACATTATTGAAAATGGCATGGTCACCGATAATGTTTGCTTGTAGTTCTCTGAGCCTGATAGCATTATTGGCCAAAACCATGTTTATTATCTCTCTCTTGTTCTTGCGTGAATATGGGCCCCCTTCCTCCTTGTCGTTCCCGACCCTCAATCCTATGTAGAGAATAATACATGTAACTTACTGTACAATGTCATAGGAAGGGGTATCACAAGTGCTGATATGGTGCATACAATAAGCGGCTGATTACTGTAACTGTAGACAGATCTTCTTTTACCTGTTTTCCTGTCGAAAAGTCCTTATGACAGATGCCACTGTATATCTGCTAAGATTTGGCTGAACTCTCAGTCCAGCCTCCCTCAGCGTCAATCCGTGGTTCACAACATGGTCCACTAGTGTTGCACGAATGTCATTTGATAAGTTTGGTCCTCTTCTTCTTTGTGCACGTTCTCCTCCTGCTTCAGGTCTTCCTCGACCTCTGCCTCTGCCTCTGCCTCTTCCACCTCCTCCTCCTCCTCTGTGTACTCCTCCTCTCACCCTCACTCTTCTTCTGACTCCTTCCATTTTGGTTGAAGGCAGGTGAACCTACCTGCTGCATTTTTATAGTGCTTAAACCTGATTGGTGTGTGTGTTTGTGCACCTGATGGCTGTGTTTAACAGATTGGCTCATAGGTGTGGTAATTTGACAGTCAGTGCTTTGGAATTGCAAGGAAGTGACATCATGATATACTTCTGTGTCTGATGTATACAAGTGTGTTTAGTGTTTTGCAAATCACTGTGTGTAATTTTTTGCAAATAGTGTGAAGCTGAAAATGTGCTTACAGTTGTGCAAATCTAGCCTTGTGTTTTGCTCCTTGAGTGTAAGGTTTTCCTAATTGTGGGAAAAGTTAAATTTTAGTGTGTAAGCAATCGTAAAAACTGTAAAGTTGATGATAAAAGAATATAAAATTACCATATTTTCTTAAAACAATGAGAACATAAGTCATCATTTACTTTCTGGGTATTTTGAATTAATAAAGGACTTTATTTAGCTTCGGATAAAGACATAAAGGGAGAACAATAACATGATGTGAGGAAAGGGTCTCGTTTAAAAAACATAACAGCCACAAGGTGGCGCTCAAAGACATCTCTTAGCTATCACCATGTTTTTATTTCTGTGCATGAGGGAGGAGCCTGTCAAGAATGTTATTGACTTGGGGAAGTGGTTATAAGGCTGGAGGGAGGACCTTGGTCTACTAGTGCATTGTCCCAACCCCCATTTTTACGCTGCTGCTACTCTCTGTTTATTATCCATGCATAGTCACTTTACCTCTACCTACATGTACATGTTACCTCAACTACCTCGACTAACCGGTGCCCCCGCACATTGACCATGTACCGGAACCCCCTGTATATAGCCTCACTACTATTATTTTATTGTTGCTCCTTAATTTATTGTTATAATTATTTATTTTTTTAACTGCATTGTTGGTTAAGGGCTTGTAAGTAAGCATTTCACTGTAAGGTGAAATGTGACAAATAACATTAGATCTGATTTGTTGTGCTGCTGGCCATTGGTTACAAGGTATTGTCCAATCAGAAGCTTGCTGCGACCAGCTCCATTTAGCCAATCACAGCAGAGAAGGTCAGATAATGGGGGAACAGGGAGAACAGGAAGTGGAGAAAATGAGGCATGATGAGAAGATGGAGGGATGGGGGAGGAGAGATAGAGCATGTACAGTACGTAGATGTGTATTTTACCAAGGCATGTTTTGACTTATATCCACAAAGAACTTGATGTGTCCACTACAAACTGGTGTCCACTACATTTGTATTCTGTCCATAGATACAGTATACCACAGGAGGTTGGTAGCACCTAAATTGGGGAGGACGGGCTTGTGGTAATGGCTTGAGCGGTATAAATGGAATAGTATCAAATATATCAAATGCCATTCCATTTACTCCATTAAGAACCATCCTCCCCACAGTATACCCATCTGGAAGGAGAGAGTTGTGGAAATTACCCAGCTGGAAGGAGAGAATTGTGGAAACAACCTATCTGGAAGGAGAGAGTTGTGGAAACTACCCATCTGGAAGGAGAGAGTTGTGGATACGACCCATCTGGAAGGAGAGAGTTGTGGATACGACCCATCTGGAAGGAGAGAGTTGTGGAAACGACCCATCTGGAAGGAGAGAGTTGTGGGAACTACCCATCTGGAAGGAGAGAGTTGTGGAAACAACCCATCTGGAAGGAGAGAGCTGTGGAAACTACCCATCTGGAAGGAGAGAGTTGTGGAGAGAAAGAGAGAGAGCAGAATACAGCAGCTGTGCAGAGAAAGAGAGAAAACAAGAGAGGGTGAGAAACAGACTTTTTCCCCACACTCTCTTCTGACCCCTGACCCTGCTCCCAGTTGGACAGCCAGTGTGGCTGCTGGTCAGCGGGTCAGAGGAGGCAAAGGTCACTCTGAGGGCGAAGGAGGAGGGGAGGGGTGAGAGGGGAAGGTTAGGACTATATGACCCCTCACCCACGACTCTGAGACTGAACTTTGGCTTGGGCCTAGAGAGGATGAGAAAGCGAAGTCGTATCTATCATATAAAGGGTTCATGTTCTCGCCATCACCCAAATATAATCTTGATCACTATTTTTCAAAATTCAATCAAGTTTGTATTTGGCTGTTTTCGACAAACCAGGACAAGAGAGATGGACCTCTGAGACTTGCTAAGCAGAGACATGAGACTACAGTCACATAAGTTTAACATGCACAAGTCATTCAGGATACAGTAAGATAATCTGTTAACTACTTAATCAATCTCCTGGCATGTCCTGGCATCACAAGAGATGAAATCTCATTAAACTCGTTTTTGTTTTTTATGGCACCAAAGACTCTCTCTCAATTCAATTTAAAGACTTAATTGGCATGGGAAACGTATGTTTACAATGCCAAAACAAGATGACCTCTCTCTCTCTTAAAAGAGGTAGAGAAAATCTGCAAGGAAGAATGGGAGAAAATCCCCAAATCCAGATGTGCAAAGCTGATGCAGACATACCCAAGACAACTCAAAGCTGATGCAGACATACCCAAGACAACTCAAAGCTGATGCAGACATACCCAAGACGACTCAAAGCTGATGCAGACATACCCAAGACAACTCAAAGCTGATGCAGACATACCCAAGACGACTCAAAGCTGATGCAGACATACCCAAGACAACTCAAAGCTGATGCAGACATACCCAAGACAACTCAAAGCGGATGCAGACCTACCCAAGACAACTCAAAGCGGATGCAGACCTACCCAAGACAACTCAAAGCTGATGCAGACCTACCCAAGACAACTCAAAGCTGATGCAGACATACCCAAGACAACTCAAAGCTGTAATCACCGCCAAAGGTGGTTGACTCAGCTGTGTTTTTTATTTTCAATACATTTGCAAACATTTTGAAAAACATGTTTTCACTTTGTCGTAATGGGTTATTATGTGAATTAAGTGAATAAGTCAATGGGTATGAAGGCACCATCTCTCTCTCTTTCTCTCCCTTTTTCTCTCTCTCTCTCATTCTCTCTTTCTTTCTCTCTCCTCCACTCTTCTTCCCTTCTCTCTTCAGAGCAGGAAATTAGTCAACAGGGTCAAAGTTAGGGGTCAACCCCAGAGGACAAACCTGCCTGTCAAACGAGTCAATGTTTGAACCGTGGATTCTCTTACCAGGAACGAAAACATCGAAGTCATGTGTTTCTTTTGTTTGTAAAATGGTAGATAGACGTTTTGACAGAAAGAAACCAAACATGAAGCTGTTTGCATGGTTTAGTGTCACAGATGTTTGTCAATGTGTGTAAGAGACTGAGTGGTCCTGCTAAATCTCTTAATTCCTATTGTATGGTTCAATCGATTCTCAGCATACCTTAACACACACACGTGCACTCACACAGACACACACACACAGACAGTGTCAGGCAGGCTGTCTGGCTGGGGATATAAGGATCAGTGTGGAGTTTCAATCTCCTGCAGATCAAACGCAGAGAACAGAACACTGACCATGTCTTCAGCACACAGCTGTCAGAATCACAGTGGGGAAAGGAGTGTGCGTGTCTGAGTTTGTGTGTGTGTGTGTATCTGTGTGTGAAGTTATGCCTAGAACCGATTGAATTGTACATTTAGTATTAGGATATTTAGCTGCAGAGTTCTCTCTTACACACACACAGGGAGAGGGATTGCTTTCCGTAGGAAGCCCCAGGAGTGGAGTGGCCGTAATGAAAGCTCCAGTCTGGATCTTATTCCTCTGGGTAAGAGGCTGAAGAGGAGGGAGCATGGACACACACACACACACACACACACACACACTCACACAGACACACACACACACACACTCACACACACACACACACACACACACACACACACACACATACACACACTCAGCTGACGGGAAATGCATTTAGAAAAAGTGGGAATACTGGGGACGCATTGTGTTACCCGCAGAGGCTCCAATACTGCCCCCCACCCCTCCCCCCACACACACACACAGCATTCTGCATGCAGTCTCAATTTGGTGTTTGTCCCATTCTGTGAATTCTTGGTTGGTGAGTGGACCCCAGACCTCCCAAACATAAAGGGTAATGGGTTCTGTAACTGATGAAGGTATTTTAAGCCAGATCCTAATTGGGATGTCAAATATTATGTTCCTCTTGATGGCGTAGAAGGCCCTTCTTGCCTTGTCTCTCAGATGGTTCACAGTCTCTCTCTCTCTCTCTCTCTCTCTCTCTCTCTCTCTTTATCTCTCTCTCCCATCTCTCTCTCTCTCTCTCTCTCTATCTCTCTTCCCACCTCTCCATCTCTCTCTCCCCATCTCTCTATCTCTCCCTCTCTCTATCTCTCGCTCTCTCCCCATCTCTCCCTCTCTCAGTTTATCGATGCCCTGTGTATACTCCTCTGTCTCTCTCTTTCTCTCTCTTTCCCTCCCTCTGTCTGTTGATTGATGCAGTGTGTGGATTGTGCTGTACTGAGCAGAGCTCCATCATCCTGTGGTTTGTGTAAGTAAAGACTGGACAGATGCCATCTCACACACAGGCCCGTCTCTGAGTTGGCATGAGGTACAGAGCTGTGGACTGGCACTGGGTGGGTATGCTGGTCTGTGTTCGGGGGAAAGAACACATGCCATAACAAGATTAAATCAAAACGAAGAGAGATGGGTGGATTGGGAAAGAGGAGGGGATGGTGGGTCATTCAAGGTTATTACTACAGCACAAGCATGAGAATCTCATCTCTCTTTCTACCTCTCTCTCTCTCTCTCTCTCTCTCTCTCTCTCTCTCTCTCTCTCTCTCTCTCTCTCTCTCTTTCTCTCAACAGGCAGAAGGATGCCTTCCGAACTACCAAACAAGCCACTGCAAAATAACATATTTTGGTGGTAAGTTACTAAATATAATTAGTGATGGTGAGAGAGAGAGGGAAAGAGAGAGAGAGGTAGAAATAGAGAGAGAGAGAGAGAGAAAGACATAGAGAGAGAGAGAGAGAGGTAGAAAGAGAGAGAGAGAGAGAGAGAGAGAGAGCGAGCGAGAGGGAAATACAAAGCAAGTCCTACCCTGGCGACCAGACAACACACTGTGCCCACTATGGAAAAAGCCATAGGACACAAAGGTCCAAAAGCCATCTGGGCTACCTCGCTACGCTACATCCAGAGACAATAGGGGCACATTCACTGACCCAAATCCCAGACAGGGCCATCTGCTCCTGGGGAGAGTGCGTAGGAGAGACAGGGGGCCCCAGACATACAGGGCAAGTCTCTCCAGTCTATATTATGAAGTACGAGATAAACAAAAAGGAAAGGCAATACTGGAAAATGTTTCATAAGCAAAGAATGGGAATAGATCGTCAGTCTTCCACAGGCGGTGTAGAACCCAAAATAGTTTTACCTGGAACCAAAAAGGGTTCTACATGGAACTTAAAAAGGGTTATCCTATATCCCTTTTTTCTAAGAGTGCATTACCGGCCCCAGTACACCCAGTGTGTGTCCCCATTACAGTACAATCTGGTCTTACTGGAAACATGGACACGTATCCATTATGTGTATTAATTATGACCAACAACAGTCCAGGACGAGCTCTGCGGGGAAAGAGAAGAGAGATGGAAAGAAACAACTATTTAATTCATACAACATACACATACTACACACACACACACACACACACACACACACACACACACACACACACACACACACACACACACACACAACCACACACACACACATTTATCACTGGAAATTAAAAAAGTTAGAAAGGCGAGAGAGATATGGAGAGACAGAGAGTGTGCGCACAGTATATGTTGGTGGGTGTAAGATGTGGTGTGTGGAGCTCGGGACACAATGAAGCTGTGTGTGAGAGACCCAGGCTCTGGCACAACAGACAGTGTCAACTGGCAGAGCAGAGAGCGGCTCAGGAATGCAACACCTTATGCCCACTGGGAACCCAGGTGTGCAGGGCAAACACATACACACACAGAATTCTGTAAACATGCACACACACACAGAAAATGTATAAACGCACAACCGCGCACATACACACACACATGCAAATCTCTCTCTCTCGCGCGCTCAAAAAGTTACGTAATTCACTTACCATTGGACCTAAGGACTTTCCAGCTTTCAATCTGAGTGAATTAATACATTTGACCACACACTCTTCTCATGTTTCTCATATGTCCTCTCACACAGTTACTGTAGTTACTAGACAGTTACTGTAGTTACTAGACAATTACTTTAGTTACTAGACAATTACTGTAGTTACTAGACAGTTACTGTAGTTACTAGACATGCCATCAGTCATCTAGTTAGTATCTCAATAAACCTAGTACTCAACACCACAGAGCTTTACAGCTATGTATTCTACTCATACTGACTGTCAAATCAAAGCAAATCAAATCAAAGTTTATTTGTCACGTGCGCCGAATACAACAGGTGTAGACCTTACAGTGAAATGCTTACTTACAGGCTCTAACCAATAGTGCAAAAAGGTATTAGGTGAACAATAAGTAAGTAAAGAAATAAAACAACAGTAAAAAGACAGGCTATATACAATAGCGAGGCCATAAAAGTAGCGAGGCTACATACAAACACTGGTTAGTCAGGCTGATTGAGGTAGTATATGTACATGTAGCTATGGTTAAAGTGACTATGCATGTATGTTAGAGCCTGTTCAGATATGTGGTGGGTACTCTCTTTGTTTGCTGGACTTTATCCTGCTAACTGTTCCAAATGTTCAAACTGAATTTGGTAAAAGGGCTTTTATGTACTCTGCGCCATCGTCTTGGAACGCCTTACAAAATACTTCTAAATTGGAAGAACTTGTCCCGATTGGTGTTTTTAAATCACTGGTGAAGGATCTTGAGACTGATTCCCTGACCTGTCAATGTTTTTAAATTGCTGTTTTATGAATTTGTTAGACTCTTGTGAAATCTATGGTTTTTACGAGATTACTTGTAGTTTTTTATGTTGTTTGTCTGTAGTTTTGTAATGACTTGGTGCTGCCTATCTTGGCCAGGACGCTCTTGAAAAAAGAGATTTCAAATCTCAATGAGCCCTTCCTGGTTAAATAAAGGTTAAATGAAAAAATGATGAAGAACAGAGAGTATCAGTAGCATAAAAAAAGGGGTTGGCGGGTGGTGGGTAGCGGGACACAATGCAGATAGATAGCCCAGTTAGCCAATGTGCGGGAGCACTGGTTGGTCGGCCCAATTGAGGTAGTATGTACGTGAATGTATAGTTAAAGTGACTATGCATATATGATAAACAGAGAGTAGCAGCAGCGTAAAAGAGGGGTTGGGGGGGGCACAATGCAAATAGTCAGGGTAGCCATTTGATTACCTGTTCAGGAGTCTTATGGCTTGGGGGTAAAACTGTTGAGAAGCCTTTTTGTCCTAGAGTTGGCACTCCGGTACCGCTTGCCATGGGGTAGTAGAGAGAACACTGGGGTGGCTGGGGTCTTTGACAATTTTTAGGGCCTTCCTCTGACACCGCCTGGTGTAGAGGTCCTGGATGGCAGGCAGCTTAGCCCAGTGATGTACTGGGCCGTATACACACTACCCTCTGTAGTGCTTTGCGGTCAGAGGCCGAGCAATTGCCGTACCAGGCAGTGATGCAACCAGTCAGGATGCTCTCAATGTTGCAGCTGTAGAACCTTTTGAGGATCTCAGGACCCATGCCAAATCTTTTTAGTTTCCTGAGGGGGAATAGGCTTTGGCGTGCCCTCTTCACGACTGTCTTGGTGTGTTTGGACCATTCTAGTTTGGTGTTGATATGGACACCAATTAACTTGAAGCTCTCAACCTGCTCCACTACAGCCCTGTCAATGAGAATGGGGGCGTGCTCGGTCCTCATTTTCCTGTAGTCCACAATCATCTCCTTAGTCTTGGTTACGTTGAGGGAGAGGTTGTTATTCTGGCACCACCCGGCCAAGTCTCTGACCTCCTCCCTATAGGCTGTCTCGTCGTTGTTGGTGATCAGGCCTACCACTGTTGTATTGTATGCAAAATTAATGATGGTGTTGGAGTCGTGCCTGGCCATGCAGTTGTGGGTAACAGGGAGTACAGGAGGGGACTGAGCACGCACCCCTGGGGAGCTCCAGTGTTGAGGATCAGCGTGGCAGATGTGTTGCTACCTACCCTCACCACCTGGTGGCGGCCCGTAAGGAAGTCCAGGATCCAGTTGCAGAGGGAGGTGTTTAGTCCCAGGATCCTTAGCTTAGTGATGAGCTTTGAGGGTGCTATGGTGTTGAACACTGAGCTGTAGTCAATGAATAGCATTCTCACATAAGTGTTCCTTTTGTCCAGGTGGGAAAGGACAGTGTGGCGTGCAATAGAGATGGCATCATCTGTAGATCTGTTTGGGCGGTATGCAAATTGGAGTGGTTCTAGGGTTTCTGGGATAATGGTGTTGATGTGAGCCATTACCAACCTTTCAAAGCAGTTCATGGCTACGGACGTGAGTGCTAGGGGTTGGTAGTCATTTAGGCAGGTTGCCTTTGTGTTCTTGGGCACAGGGACTATGGCGGTCTGCTTGAAGCATGTTGGTATTACAGACTCAATCAGGGACATGTGGAAAATGTCAGTGAAGACAACTGCCAGTTGGTCAGCCCGGAGCACACGTCCTGGTAATCCGTCTGGCCCCGCAGCCTTGTGTATGTTGACCTGTTTACTCACGTCGGCTACGGAGAGCGTGATCGCACAGTCGTCTGGAACAGCTGATGCTCTCACGCATGCCTCAGTGTTGCTTGCCTCGAAGCGAGCATAGAAGTGATTTAGCTCATCTGGTAGGCTTGTGTCACTGGGCAGCTCGTGGCTGTGCTTCCCTTTGTAGTCTGTAATAGTTTGCAAGCCCTGCCACATAAGACGAGCGTCGGAGCCGGTGTAGTATGATTCAATCTTAGCCCTGTATTGACGCTTTGCCTGTTTGATGGTTCGTCGCAGGGCATAGCAGGATTTCTTGTAAGCTTCCGGGTTAGAGTCCCGCACCTTGAAAGCGGCAACTCTACCCATTAGCTCAGTGCGAATGTTGCCTGTAATCCATGGCTTCTGGTTGGAGTATGTACGTACAGTCACTGTGGGGAGGACGTTCTTGATGCGCTTATTGATAAAGCCAGTGACTGATGTGGTGTACTCCTCAGTACCATCGGAGGAATCCCGGAACATATTCCAGTCTGTGATAGCAAAACAGTCCTGTAGTTTAGCATCTGCTTCTTCTGACTTTTTTATAGACCGAGTCACTGGTGCTTCCTGCTTTAATCTTTGCTTGTAAGCAGGAATCAGGAGGATAGAGTTCTCTCACTATCTCTCTCACTATCTTTCACTCTTTCTATATACATCTCTCTCACTATCTCTCTCTCTCTCTCTCTCTCTCTCTCTCTCTCTCTCTCTCTCTCTCTCTCTCTCTCTCTCTCTCTCTCTCTGATTGGTCTGTCAGACACTGTCCCTGAACTTATGGCAGGCAGCAATGTAGTGCGCTGCCAACCCACAGCTCTCTGCGTCATCCCCCAACAGGATGGGTAGCCTACTCAGAGAGGTCTCTGAAACCTTGAATAACCTTGAATAATAGTTTTTTTCATTTTTCTACAGGGAGCCAGGTTTTCCTGTGTCTACCCTTCTCAATGGCAAGGCTGTGCTCACTTTGGTCTAATTCCCTTAATCTCTCTCTCTGTCTATGGAGTATCAGAGACACTGACAGGTCAGTGTTTCTCTCAGTTTTCTTTCAGTCACGGTGGTTAGAATGTCTGCCACCATGTACTGTCTGTTTAGAGCCAAATAGCATTGATGTTTGCTTAGCTTTTTTGTGGTGTCTTTCCAATAGGTGATACATTTTTTATTTTTGCTTTGTGATGATTCGGTTGGGCCAGATTTTATGAGTGCTGTCCTGGGGATTTGTTGGGCTGGTAGGGCTTAGTGAACTGAGCCTCAGAACCAGCTGGCTCCGGGGACTCTTTTCTATGGTAAACTCTTGGCATTTGGTCACTCTCTCTCTCTCTTTCTCTATTCCCCCCTCTCTGTCTCACCCTTTCTCTCTCTCCCAGCCCCCTTTCTCTTTCTCTCTCTGTCTCACACCCTGTGGGGGAGCGGTAGTGCTGAGAGCCGGATTCCTCCAGTGAAAGGGGTGTTGATTGTTTTGTCAGAGCTCTGAGGGAATGTGAGGGATCGCTGTCAGGAGCTGTCATCCTGACAACCAAGGGTGTAACTTATCCCCTCACTAAAAAGAGAGAGGGCCTCTGCCTTCTAGCCTCTGACAGCTCCTCACACACACAAACAAACACACACACACACACAAACACACACACACACACACAGACGTGAGCACGCACACCCGCACCTTCACCCGCACACACACACACACACACACACAGACTAACACACACACACCTGCATGCACACATACAAGTGCACGCTGCTAGCATGCACACACATACAC
The DNA here is from genome assembly GCA_030435695.1 of Brachymystax lenok tsinlingensis. Lineage (NCBI taxonomy): Eukaryota > Metazoa > Chordata > Actinopteri > Salmoniformes > Salmonidae > Brachymystax > Brachymystax lenok. Next base: position 12,527,267 of record CM059799.1, read on the forward strand.
ACACCAAACTCCCCCCAACCCCTTGACTTACAACCTCTCTTCACATTTAACTTACACAA